>CM076654.1:8820206-8934927 GCA_038496675.1 Rachycentron canadum
GATGAAAGGCAGGGGATGGAAGGGTGAAATGAAAGAAGGAGAAGGAGAGGAGAAGGTGAGTAGGAGACAGCCAAGAACAGCTGACCCCTGGGGAGCCTCATCTCCCACATCAATTATGGAGGAAGTGTGTGTGTGTACATGTGTGTATTGTGTATGGATGTGTGTGTTGGAGAGAGAGAGAGAGCGAGAGGCAGAGCAAGAAAACACTCTTACATCTGGAAAACAGCTCAACAAATGTTCTGATCACGCCCCTCAAACCCTTTTCATAAAGACACAAACCTTTACTTATCTGACAAAATGTGACATATTTTAAAGATTAAACAACCTAGCATTAAATAAAATACCTAGAATTTGGTAATATATATATAAATATAATATAACTCCATTTTGCTCTCACAATGAGTTTCTATTTATATTTATACTGCATTTTACCTGTAATATTCAAATACCTGAGTAACATTTTGAATGCAGACCATACTAATTAATGATTTTACAGTGTTGTGTTTCTAAGTTTGTTTAAGCAAAGGACCCACACATTTGTTGCTAAGTTAAGATAAAGATATAAAATACAAACATATTTTTCTATGATTTGTGGAATAGAATAGATAGCTGTACAAAAATACTTTCCACCACTGATTTTATATTATAAAGACTCAATCAAACAATGATATGCTGCTTGTTACAATTCTGAGAAATAGGAACTAGTCATAAAATAGTCAAAAAAGAAAAACATATAGTGGGTTGAAATCCATCACCTGGCATAATGCCAGATAATGGTTTTCATTTGCAGTCCAGCTTTTTGCATAAATATCAGGCACTGATGTCATCACTCATATGGCTCCACTTATTCAGGCTTGACCTGTCATTGGGAACAGCGCTGTTAGCACAGCAGTGAATGAGTCTTAATGGTAGTTCCCATTCACAAGTAATGTCTTAAGCCTGCAATCACTCTCTGAAATAAAAAGCTTTTTGACTGTGTGTGTGTGGGATGGACCAAATGTGGGGTGAAATGGAAATCTGCGTGTGCACATTAAATGCTTCTTTGCTTGTATTTATGTGCGTTTCCAGTCATTGCACCTTTGCTGATGGCGTGTCAACAGCTCCCTTATCCTCACAGCTATCACCATGCAAGCTCTCTGCATAGGTCAATACGAAATGTCAAATATGACTGATGCTCCCTTCACAAGATGTATGACCCTTGACCCCACATGTAACAAGGCCAGGTCAAGATGGAAACCAAATAGCATTAAAAGTCCATTCAGCGAGCTTGTAAATGCTTCTCATTATAGAACAATTGGTTTCTTGGTCCAATAATCGCAAATGGAGATCAGTACACAGGTTTGGGCAATTCATCAAGTCTTCTTCTCTCATGCATATTAAGGAAGAATCAGATGGAGGCTATCACTCTATTCATATTCATGTGGCAAGATTGAGAAATACTGGGGAGGTGGTCATTTGAATTTCAATAACTTGTCAGACGTTTTAAATTTGGGAATTAAAATTCCAGATGAGAGCTTTTCCTATAACCTCATCTGACAGTTCATCCAGATCCCAGAGAATACATTTCCACCCATCCACTGAAACCATCAGTGACCTGTCACAAACACAGCCTGATCCCTCACCTTTTAACCGCCAACTTTGGAAGCATTCATCAGTTTGAGGATGATTAGGCTGTGTGGGTGTGTGTGCGCATGAGAGCGAGAGAGAAAGAGAGAGCGCGAGAGAAGAAGGGAGAGGAGGGCTGAGATGGTCCAATCTGGTGTACAGTATGAATTTCCATCTGGACTGACAGGAAATCAATGTGAAAGCGCAGCCGTTTGTGCTCCAAACCTGGATGCAGCTGAAGTATAATCACCTCACCGCTGACCTTCAGAGCTTTAGAGGATACACACAAACGCACGCACGCACGCACGCACGCACGCACACACACACACACACACACAGGCTGACAAACATGCAGCAGCTGGTATGTGTAATGTATACACATATGTAGGGCTGACACAAACATGCAGGTAAATACACACAGATTATTGAGCACACTCTCTCTCTCACAGTCATACATTCAGGCAGGCACATAATGCTGGTTTAAGTCTCCATTGCAGGGAATTGCATTGACTTATAGATTCCTTCCCTTGAACCTAACCATAGCATGCATGCACAGTGACAGGGGAGGAATGGAAAACTTGTCATTGACTGGCCCATAACCCAAACATACACCTCCCCGATTCACTGCTTGTCGCAGTATTACATATTTATTAGAACCTTTTTTTAATGAACACTCGAAGTGGCTCTAATCATAATTGTAAGTGGGCCTGGAAGGAGAATCATTATTAGTCTTACAGTTGTTTGGTGGCCAGAAACACAACTTCAAATGAATGCGAATGTTGCTCTGTATCTGCAGAAAAGATAATGTAAACTATTTGTTAATATGTTCAGCAGCTCAAAAAATGATTAGTTCATACAATTTAAATAAAGGTGTGATTTTATGCATTGGATGATATATTTTACATGCATCTTAGTAACATAGTAATCATTAAAAATCTCTACTCTCTACTCTAATATTTGTACAATTATTTATGTTTATTCTTTTATTCATGCTCAACTCTGAATCATAATAATCTAATAATATGCACCTCAAGGCAACACACAGTATTAATATTAATGCATTTGGTCAAATCTGTGGCAGTTTATCAGGAAGTTCAGAGTACAATAGAGAAAGCAAAATGTACTTAGATGTAGCCGGGTAAGGTCATGACTTATGGTGAAATTGTTTCCTGCCACCCACATGGGCCAGTCTGGTGTGGGCTCAAACATCATCGCACTTTATTTTCAAATCTTTGTGTCGAGGTGCTTCTAGATGCAGTGCTGCTGTTTTGCCCCTAATTACACAATTCGCCCCCAAGTCAGCTGGTTTAAATTCCAAATTTGGCCTCAAATGTTTGAAAAGTGAGAAACACACATGGTAGAACCACACTCGCTGTCATTCCCCTGGAGGGCTGACTGATCTCTGCAGCCCTCAGAGAAGAGATGGCCTGACCAGCAGCTGAGACCCCACTGATTATAGTCCAGAGTGGCAGCAGGGGACAATTGTGTGTGTGTGTGTGTGTGTGTGTGTGTGTGTGTGTATGTGTATGTATATCTATATGTATGCATAGAGGTGAGTGATATCCTGCAGCTGTGTCCCATAGTTCTGAGTTTTAAGTGACAGGTTGGTAGTGGAGCTGATAGGCAGAAAGAGGAGAGCGATGAATGGATGTGATAGCAAGGTGGAGGGGCGTGGAGAGGAGAAAAGATGTGAGATGATGCAACACTGGTGGGGGAAGGTGGGGAAGCATGAAGAAACAATGGATATAGATACTGTTTGAGGGTGAAGGGCAAGAAAAAAGGAGGCTGGGACAGATACTGGCTGTGAATATATTATCTCAGTTCATGGATGTGGCTGCATATATGTGCATATGTATGTTTTTTAATATACAATATGTGTGTATGTGTGATATATATATATATATATATATATATGCTTATTAGTATTAGGTTTAGGGCTAAATATGGTTAAGTCTTTGATAGGTGCTCTACTGTTTGGCTATTTTGGCCACTATTTAAAATATTGACAATGTAATGCCAGAAATAGAGATATGTATTTTATTCTTGCCAAGTAAGTGACAAAAAGAAAAAAAGAAATCAGTTTGAACTTGTTTTTATTACATTTTTGGGTGGGATAGTATGGAATGCCCCTCCTCCCCTATTATGTGATACAGTAAGGGCAAAGTATGCAAAGGAAATACACGTTCTTCCAGATGTTTTACAGTATCTAGCTGAAATCAGGACATAATAAGTCATTGGATTTCAGAATTTACTGCCTGACACTGAATGGACAGGAGCCAATATTTAATTTAAAAAAAAAAAAACTGGAAACATCAGCTTGATTTATTGGCACACTGTATGTGCTCAGGTTCATTTATAGGTTGCTTCTAATCAGGATAGTGCTGTTTCTGCTTGTTGTCTTTTTATGCTGTCCTTTTTTGACTGTGTGTGCATGCATGTTGTGTGTGTGTGTGTGTGTGTGTGTGTGTGTGTGTGTGTGTTTGTGTGTGTGCGTGTGTGTGTCTGTGCGCGTGTGTGTGTACTGCCTGCTGCCTTGCATACATATAGTATGTGTGTTAGTGCAGCCGCACCCAGGCAGACCAGATGGCCTGTGCTTTACCTTCTCCTCGTCACACATCATGTGATTATGGCTCCAGGTAATCCGCGCAATTATTATCAACACTGAGTTGTGTGGTCTGAATTAAATATAGAGGCACAGCATCAACAACAGCAGGGTGTTTGTGTGCCGCCCCAAGGACCACACAGCGTCAATGTGAGCTGGTATGTGATGGAAAACAGTGCTGGTTTTATTTTTACAGTACTTGTCATTATGTGTTATAATCTCACATTGGAACTTCTCTCACAATCCAGGTGTTCAGAGGCAAATGCATTACATGAGTGGGAACTATTTCTCTGCTACAAATGAGCTTTCCATTAGTTATTTTTCTCTGTAAAACAACTTGGAAGTATTAAACCCAGTTAAATGAATTGCACGGTAAAGGTTGACACAGCTCCCATGCAATTCATGTAGTAAACCACTCCCCTGCAGTGTTGTTTCTTCCTTTTTTTTTCTTTTTGAAACTGTTAACATGAAATTTTCACACATAAATCTTTAAAAAGGGTTGAATTTATGCTGGAAAATATGATGCTGGCCTCTCGAGACGAAGTGGTCTTGGTCTACGGGTGAACTATTGAGCGGCATAGAACATTTTTTGGGTTTATTTTCTATTATTGATTCTGGACTCACTTATTACAGTTTCTGGACACACTTACTCAGCTCACTGAAAAAAAAAGTCTCTCCAGATGGCCGGTCCTCTTCTGGTCCAGTGTTTGGCTTCACTCTCTCTGTGATGGCTCTGACGGAGGCAGCATCAATTAACCAACCTCTTCACAAAGCCTCAGCTGCTAAAGGTAAATTAATTGGACAGACATTATGACAAGGAATCAATTTGCTCAGACTGGGGGTATCTTCAAATTAGGCTCGGTCCCTTCTATTGTTTATGCCACATTGCACTATTCTCCAAACACGCTCAAAAAGTATTCAGATGCTTTGCTTCATAAAAAGTACAAATACTGCGATATAAAAATACTCTATTACAAGAAAGAATATTAACATATTAACAGCAAAATGTGACTTTTAGAAGTAGAAGGAGCTAGTTTCAATGCGGATCTATGTACAGGCACCAGATAAATCGCAGGGGTCAGGAGATGGTTATTGAGAGAGGAAAGAAGGAAAACCTAAAGTCTGGTTGTACTAGTACCTATCATTTTAAATTTTTTTGGACTTTTCCTCCAATCCTTTAGTTGTGGTGAGATATTAGGTCATTTGAACATTCATAGAAATGTTTAGAGGGAAAAAAACACTATTAGGTGAAGCTGTTAAAAAATGTGAACAACTACAAAACTGCATCATTGAATTTTAAAAGCTTAGTGAAATGAAGTGGAAGTATAAAGTAGGACATAATATGGACATACTGAAAACTATGTACTAAGTACGGTACTTGAGTAAACGTACTCTGTTACTTTCCACCATTGTCCAAACCTGATAAAGTTTGCAGCTGTACGCGGCTGTTTGCTTTAATGTAGAACATGTTCATCTACTCTTCCATGGCTCTTTTTATGCTTCATTAGAGAACATATGGTGGAGAATGACAGCACACATGGAAAAGAAGTGAAACATTAACCACAATTGAACCCATGATCACGTAATGTTATGCTGCATATGTCAGATTGCCAACAGGACGTTTGCTTTAACTGAAATTTGATTAATTTAGTTTCTCAAGCTGTGAGATGGATGTTTGGTTTTGCAGTGTCAGGACTCAGTGATAAGCAGTTACAACACAGATATGCACTGTGTGTCATGAGGATATGTTTGTGCAAGGACAGTGTGCATTTTTGTGCGTGTGTGTGTGAAGCGACCTTGACCAGCCAACAAGCAGTAAGTCACAGCTGTGAGATGATGGATTGTGCACAGCTCTTCATCCCAGCTGATATGAGAAAAGAGGACAAGCAGCCAGCTCAGACACAGTGACAGACATCAGACACACACATACACACAAGCGGTCTGAAACCACCGTATGCTTTGAAATGTTTACAATCGTAAATATAGTAGCCTACATCATAGTGCCACTTGTCTATTTCCAACGCACAAAACTACCACAAATATATGAAAAAATACTTGTAAATATGGATATATGATAATATCTTGTATACTACAAGATATCATATAATATGTTTTGTATTAGTCGTATTATAAATTATTTTAAGTAATGTGTTTTTCATATACATGCTATATATTATTTAACTTTGTCTAAACTTAAGACACAGAAAATACAAGCTCTGTGAACACTGCAAATTCAAACATCTCATTTATGATCTAAACATGTGTCACAAAGTTCAGATAAACTAAAAGTTTTGGGACAATATACAAAGACACAGAAATAACTGATCAAAGTAAATAAATGCCCTAAGAGCTTAAAAACAAATTTCTGTTCTTTGAGTGTCTCCACTTCTCTAACATTATGAAATCAAATGTCCAGTATTTGGGCCATTGCAAATTGGTTCATAATTTTTGACCTTTTGTCCCTTAATCCTTTTATGTGTGGTGAAATTAAAGTTCTGATTATTATTATTATTTACCATGTAATGGGAAGCTGAGTAATTTGTTGTTGAGTGGGCCTCTCTAGAATAATGCCCACAGCTGCTACCAACTGCTTAGCCAGCTTCTTCTCATATTTCTTACTCCTGCAGGATTTTCTAAAAACTCTTCCTCTGGGGAGTAGAGAGACTGCTTTCAGTGGCCACATCTGTGGTTCAGTTAGATATCCTCCTTTTTTCATATCAGAACTGCAGTTTAGGACGACAGTCACCACTACACACAGCTACGTCTGCATATATTCACACAGAAAGCTGGGAAAGATATGGGAGGTGGCTCATCTGCAGAGGGAAACTGCTTACACAGGCCTGTGGTTCAAGAAAACAGTTTTTATATATTTACATCTGTCTGCAATAGAACTTGAAAATTGATAGTCACTTTTTCCAGATATGTAATGGAAAGTAAAACTGTCCAGTGTGCATATACACTTAAAAGTGATAAAATTATGAGTGTGTTATCTTTTGAAGAAGATTCTGTGGTGACAATAATCTTGTCATGTACTTTTATAGCTATCCCTCTATACACTCTCACCTGCTATATTATCACGTCTCTACTTAGGTTCACACATCTTTTGCATCCGCTCACCTCGACATTGTTTGAGCAAAAAAAAAAGACCCAAAAAAACAAAAAACAAACACACATCCAATGACCTTCTCACTACTCTCTGAACATTAAAGTAGTAGTCTTGTGGGTGTGTTTCAGCACAACCTCTTTCCTCAGTCCGAGGCTGACTCCACTCGACTGTGTCAGAGCCAAAGATGTTACACAAGCATCCATTCTTCCCACGTAGTGTAAAATTTTTCTTACTGCTGCTCCTGTTTTAATACACAGAGCTGATAAACTGCTGGTCTCTTCCATTAGCTCCAATTGCATTCAAATGTGTGCGGCTGAGGATACACTTATGCTTATGTAAACTAAAAGGAATTCAGCTATCTGGATAATGACTGTCTATTAATATAATACAATAATGATATTGTAAGGATGTTTTGCTTTGCACCTAGTGTGATATGATGAAGAGTACTGGATGATATGCAAAGTTTGAAATCTGCCACTGTCAAGCCTACCCATTTCAACTTGCAAGGCTAATAAAAAAGTGAAATGCTTTGTTAGATATAAAGACGGAGAAATGATCACTACTTTTTTCTTCTGGTCCAGATTCTGTCTGTCTGTCTGTCTCAGAAAATAACAATTTCCTCAGACAAAAGATGTCAGGACTGCTAGACACTAAAGATATTCACTTGAACCAACACAATGAAATAGTTCAAGTTAGGAACATATCTTAACTAGGTGATCTGATCCATCCCTTGAGTGTTAACTTGTACTTGGTAGAATATGTTTACAAATCCCTGTGTGATCTCAGTTAGATGTTCTAGTTTTCAGGGTATGGCTGCTGAAAGAGAGGCGCGATCACACCCGTTAAGAAGAAACATGTTTCTGCTTACTTTTTTGTTTGACAAGCCCAGACAATCTCCTCTGACAACAGCTATCAGCAGCCATCAGGCGCCATGTATTTCAAGTTAAGGTCCTGGAAGAGTGACCAGCATGTGAGATGGATGGATGATGGCTATCTCAAGTGAGGGTTTTGTTTTTTTTTTTCAGATGTAGGTCCATGTAATTTCTCATTATAACTCATTCAGAATTCATTCCATCCAATAGTTTGTTTTTTGATCGAATAACAGCAAAACTAATGATATTTCGGTCACAGCACATTGTGTTTTGTACTAAGTCAAATCAAACTAAGCCAAGACATACAGCAACACATACAATGATAAAGTCTCAAAGTAAGATGCAAATTTAGATACATATTTCCACAGTACATGACTATTAGTACATTTGCTGGGAGAATGTATGTGCTCCTTTAAAATTTCTGTCCTTGATTAGTCTTAACTGAGGACAATGTAAGAAGCACTTCTTTTGCTTTTTTCCCAATTCTTCCATCTGTCAGTGTCCCTGAATGACCTGAGGAGTAAGACGTAAATACTTATGAATCTCTATTGCCAATGGTCTTTCTTTCATTTTCCATGTTTGCGATTATCTGAGGACTGAAGATTTAAACTACTGTTACTTTTACTGCTAAAATTACTGTTAATCTACTTTACACATTCCCATTTTTGCACTGTTGTCTTTGCCCCTTATTTTTGCACATTTGCATCTGTACATTTTTCTATTTACGTGTATGTTTTATTAACACTACTATTTAGCCAACAACCTTCACACTTATGCCCTTTTAACTTATTCACCCCCCCTATCCTAACTGTGTATAGGGGATCTGTTTTTCTGATGCACCCATGAAGGCATCAGCAGGGCTTATATGAAATAAAGAGAGCTGACAGAACGAAAACATTGAATAAAGAAGCAGATGCAGTTCTTACATGAAGCAAGTTGTTTCAGTCCATTTCCACAGGATGGAAAAGCAAAACAAGATGGCAAAGTCTATTCAATAAGTCAGAGTTGATGGTTGAAACCCTGTCAGCAAATTAACAAGTATGTGGAAGCTTTCTCGTGTGCATGTTTTCACTCCTGTCCCCTGTCACAGTGGCCTGAGAGGGTGGGAGGGAGGTGAAACTTTCAACACACCACTCTTTGGGCCTTCTCCTCACATGTTTTAAGGTCTGCAGGGACAGAGGTATTGGGTCAAGGACCATAATGGAAGATCTAGTAATAAAGATGTCTTCCCATTAGTTCAGATTTGAATGTGAGTGAATACCAGCAATCAATACTTCATTTCAGATCGAATTTGTTATGTACTTGTGTATACTTAAATTGTTTTTAATTTGAATGAGCAGTCAATCCACAACCTCCTCTGCCCTACTTGCAATTTGAAATAAATAAATTCATATAAAACATGAAGTTGGGAAAAAAAATGCTGTGAAATAAAAAGTAATAAAAGAAAAAGAAATAAAAGTACCCTACAATAAACTCTTACTGTTAAAATGAACTTGACAAAACACGTTTTTTTTATTTATTGGACATTTTATCTGCTTATTTCAACATTAATACTTTGGGTCTCAGAGAGGACTCAATCTCATGAATGTATTGTGATATTACACAGTCAGCCCAAACTTCTTTTGTACTATATCTTATCAATACATATAGAGAGCAAGGCTAAAACGCCTGAAAAATTTCCCTTGCTTAAAATTGATAGTTGTATTTAATTCACACAAAATTACTTCCATATTCACTATTATTCAAGATGCTCACAGCCAGAAAACAATCTAGCTGCTTGGGTTTATGGCTTTGGGAGGGAGTTGTTTATACTCAAACGCACTGATTAGTCTGTCCTGTGTGAAATTAACAGCATATGCAAAACCATGAATCAAGTGACATTTCCCATTTATATCTTTGTCATCCCAGTGGTGACTCTAGGCTCCTCACTGGATGACACCGTTAATGGGAACTGCACTCCCATAAATTAGAACTTTTTAGTTCTCCCTAAATTATCACCACATTTCCCTGCTACTCACTGCACCTACGCTGTTGGAGAAATGCTCCATCACACGAAAGCCTTTTGCAGACATAACTCACACTATTTGTTCCATGCTATATATACCCATATGTTTCTCTTATCGGGCCAATTGTAGCTCTGAACTATGACCATGAAAATGGCAGGCATGTTTACAGAAAATGTTGAAATGCCCTGAAACTAGAATAATTGGATGTAGCTGTGTTGTTGTTATTTTCACCCATCAGAGTGGCTGACAGCATTTAGAAACCAGGTCACAGATTATTGTGGTATGAAGTTGATTGGCATCTTCTCTCAACGTTTGGAGGGTGTTTTCACTTGGCCACTAAAACTAAGTTTCTTCACACAAACACAGTTTCACAGGATTATCCTTGCACTCCTGGCAATACCAGCCAGTTAGAGCCTTATGTTGTGAGTGTGTGTGTGGTGTGTCTTTTTGGGTTATCTCTACTTCTCTTATGGACAATGTGCTCTTAGACTTATTGAACATGTGTATGAGTGTGTGTATATGAGCAGACTTCAACCCCAAGTCCCTGAGCTCCCCTCCAATATCACCCAGGGCTTTGTTTTGATCCCCTCGCCAGTCATTCTCCTGAGCCACCTCTTAAGCCCCATGCATACTGTACTGCATGTGTGTGTGCACGGGGCCACAGGGATGCATGCACAGTGCCCCCTTAAGCCTTTTGTGCTCCAAATTTACACCGTCTTGCCCTTATTCCCACTGCCAATTTCTCCCCTGCTTGTTCGTCAGTGTGTGCAGTGCAGAGCTTATAACGGCAGAACAAGGCTTGGCTCTTTTCCCTGCTCACTCTGCCATCAGAAGTCTCAGAGGTATACTCCTCTTGCTGCTTCTTCACAGCCCAAGGCTTTTTTTCAAAGCGTGAGACACAGTTGCTCTCGTCCTCGTTCCTGTGAATCCTCACTGAGAATCTTCTTCTGGATTCTTCTTGGGGTTCTGAGAAGTTAGAGCTGAATGATGCATGCTTTTAGTACGCTGGAAATCATACAAGAATAGGCTGTCATCAACACAACAGTGTTTGGCGTGCTACCCATGCCTTCAATGCATCTTTCTTGCTTGCTTGCTTGCAGTGAGCCAGTTTCAAGGAAATCTTAATGGATTCTTTCTTAACGTTCACGCAACAAATGCAGGTTTATTGCAAATGGAAGACGAGACACAACACCCATTTTGAATCTTGTATGAATGTAGGCATTATATTTCTCAGAAAAATGTGGGCACACTTACATAATCTGAAGGATATGTCATCAGCTGCACCAGGACTGACTACACCACATTTATTTTAAATCTGCACAGATTTACCTGGTATATCTGCATAATGCTGTTTTTGAATCATAGTATGTTTTAATCTCTTTCAATTTCACATCTGTCTTTGCACTCTGTGGCTACCAGGCTTCATGACTCAATAGCAGCTGCAGCATGAAGGCCCATTTCATTGTTTACACCTTTACAGGTCTCTCCACTTGACAACAAGGCCACCCAAATGCCTTAAAGGTACATTTAGTGCAGCTTAAGTGCTTGAAATGTGTTAATGTGCTTCCTACAAGGGTAAAAAAGTCTCTAGTGTGCTTTTATGTATTCGACAAGGCAATAATGTCTGCTCTGCACTGTATTTTGGCCAACATCCAGATTACTGCAAGACTTAATCAGCTTAAAATGAAGTACAGCAGATATTGTTCAGTGCACAAGACATAAGGTACAGTGTGAAAGATTGTTGCTGGCCGTTAAACTACAGAGATGCTCAGTAAAGTGGAGATTACCACTCTGACGCTTTATGACCACTTGCTTTTTTTTTTTTTTTAGAATCATTATATTTAATATTTAACATGAAGATACAACAAAGGTTTGGCATTGTATACCATTATAATACTTAACAAAAGTGCAGACATAGTAACTCTGGCCAAAACTAATCCAGTATATTTTGTTATATTCTAATTTACTGTGAAGAGCAGTCTGTTGGGGCCGGTTTACAATAGAGCAGCAATAAGCTCTGCGTCTCCTCTGGAAGATTTGTTTTTCCTCAGAGTCCAGGATTAGAGACATTCATAGAGAGTACTACTGTATACACACACACACACACACACACATCCACAGACACACACACAGCATACATAAAAAAGGGAGACATACTGTCAGAGTCAAAGTCAGGATTTCAGAAAAAATTGAAATACTGAGGTCATGAGTCCATGTTCCCCAATTGACCTCTAACAAAGCCTCCTCCTCTGTACTTGCTGTTGCTCTGACTGTCAAGCTTTCCATTCCAGCTCTGTCCACATACAATTTACAACTGTGACAGACTTGCCACTTGAAATTTTTTGTTCTTTTTTGGAAAATGTCTGTTTTCCCATTTCTACCTGACAGTCCTTGATTTTGCCAGTCTAAATAAAATTTGTGTTATAAATATGCTCATTTATTAATATTAGTAATAATAATAATAATATTGTTCTATCAATATGATTAAAATGTGATTAGAGTGTTTATATAACCTTGTTTGGGTTAACTTGCATATTTATTTGTAATTTCAAACACTTGGTTTTTACTTTTAAAGCTACAACAAAAAAGGCTCTTATCATACATGTATCTTAGGGTTGCTGTGATTAAAATCCAAAAAAACAGATGAAGAGATGCTGGAAAGGATTCAGGACTGGATCCAGGAGTGGGAGTCATGGTCATATATAAACATATAAAATAAGCTATAACCCCAAAAACTAATGGGATTAGTCAGTGCTTCTTGGTCATGACAGTAACACTCTAGTAGGTACAGAGGTAATAAGCCAGATATGCAGGCAAACCTAATTAAAACCATCCCTTAGTTTTGTTCTCTTGTTTTTGAGTTTGCGAAAGCTTGAAAAAGACGCCACAATCCTTAAAAACCTTCATGAACACTATTTTGGTCAGTGTTGCTAAGATGTGATTGAATAAACAGTGGTCAGTGGAAGGGTTTGGTAAATGATCAGCACCACTTACTCGTCTAAGAAAATTATTAAAATTAATTTTATTTATATAGAGTCAAATCATAACTAAGTTACCTCAAAGCACTTTACATATAGAGCAGGTCCAGACCAAACTCTTCATAAAATTATTTAAAGGGCCCCGACAAATCCCACCGTGAGCGAGCACTTGGCAACAGTGGTGAGGAAAAACTTCATTTTAAGAGGCAGAAACTATATATATATATATATATATATATATATATATATATAGTTAGTATCAATAGTATCAATAGATAGTATCAATCATAGGACAGAAAGAGAGAGAGAGAGAGAGAGAGAGAATGAGAGCATTACACTTTAGCTGCTTGAACTCAAATATTAGCCAAAGATTATTTGGCATCATGTTTTCACATTCAAATTCATGAAATGAAGCTCTAAATGTGGCCTGCTCCACTCTGCCAGGAATAAACCGGTAGAGAAATACTGAACCTCTCATTTATTTATTGGCCTGAAAGTAATCAAATTTTAACAGTCTGAAGACACTGGAATCATCAGCATTAAATATCCACCAAGTGTAAATTTTTAATGGCTGATTGCAAGCTCCTCCCTGGTTTCTCAACCCCCCCAAAAAAAATTCCCAGAAAAATGACAGAGGACATTATACAATGTCTACAACACTGCACACTGCACTGACTCACAACAGACTACTACACACATGCACACACATAGACGCAGACAGGCAGCAGACAGGCAGACAGGCAGACTCTGCTATGAACTCACATGCACTTATTCCATGACACACTAACGACAAACCAACCAACATGGAGAAGGGTCTTTAAGGGGCCTATTGACACCCATTAGTGACTCATAGAAAGCTATATTAATTCACAGGGGACATATTATTCTGGAGTGTGTTAGTGTGTGTGTGTGTGTGTGTGAGAGTGAGTGAGAGAGAGAGAACACAAATGTGAATGTGTGCCTACTTCCTCGTCTGTATTTTGACTATGTATGCAGGCATTTTTTTTTTTAATTTAACAGATAATTATCTCTTCCGTTTGTTTATCTGTCTATCTGTTTGAGCCTTTGTGTCTCACTCCTTTGTGCTGTACCTGCAGATACCATTTCAATTTCTGACAGAAAAACGAATTAAAAAAAAAAAAATAGCATGTGTGCCGTTAAAAGCAGGAGCGGATGCAGACAGTATCAGTGTGGGGATAATCATAGCTGGTTGGGACGGCGAGGATTAGCACACAACTAAGCTTGTTGTGACCACAGATTGCGGGGCACTCGAAATGAGCAGTGCCAGGCCACGTTCATGCAGGGTGGATTACAGTTGTGTAAGAAAGGTGGGGCTAAGGAAGATGGTCAACTTAAATCCTGGCTGGTAGGTTTGATGGCTGCTTTGCTGACTGGTTGACTGGTTAGCTGGCCTGCCAGCTGAATGCTGGGTGGCTGGTTTGTTGCCGGGATCACTGGGAGTCTGGCAGGCTGCCCTCTGAATCTGTTGCTGGCAGGGAAAGAGCCACTAAGCTCTTTGATTGACAGGTCATAATGTCAGGTCATGAGACAGAGTGACTTCTAGTGATTTACACTTTGGTAAGATCTACAGCATGTGGTATTTCCATGGCAACTGCTAATCAAAAAGCTATTCATATTTACTTGTAGATGCATTAAAGTGTTAATGTATGAAGCCAGAAAACCATTGCATGGGCACAGTTGTGTCTTTTGATGTGATTATTGGACTCTGCAACAACACAGAAGCAGATATTGTTAAAATAATTTGTCGATACATTTCTCTTTCTTTCTGCCTGAGTTGTGTCATTGATTAAGATGCAAATTATGCACACACAGTTTCCAGTTTAGTAGGAACATCTAAAGTTGATTACCTAATGGATCCAGATGCAGCTGAATTGTCCTGTTTAGTGTAACTGAAATATTTGTATATCATATAATATAATATAATCATTGCGGGCAGAATGGTGGTACAGTTGTTAGCACTGTTCAGTGAGGACCACTGTCCCTAGACACGCACATTAAGGTTAATAGGTGACTTTAAATGTGTAAGGATACGCAGTATTATATTGATAATATAGTTAACTCTTGTGCCACTCACCATCTACACAATGCAGGCTAAGATTTGTTTGTCCATCTCAATTAAATGAACAGAAATCACATTTACCATGAATTTGAAGAATAAAAGTAGCAAATAGTAACAGAAACATGATATTTTTATTTTATACTTTTACTATTCTGTGAACTGATTTTATAACATTGAGAGAACCAGATGCTGTATATTGACACAGATTAAGTTGCATGCACCAGATTACTTGCATCTGTTTCAAAGATGTAGTCCCCTGCCCCACTACCCACCCACAGACACACACACTCACACACACACCATAGGATTCACCTGTTTTGACCTCTGAAATACCAACCTTTGATGTCATCGAGCCACACTCTGACTAACTCTGTGATAACACCCTTTGCACTAGTCAACACTAGATATGATTGTGCTCTTGTCATGTTGGCAAAGAGTTAGTGGTGAATATCTGCATCTTGATCTCTGAGTAGCACAACAACACATGGGTGCCTGAATAGTGACTGCACAATGCAGCATTGTGAAGGCAGCGACAGGCCTCATTAGCTGCACCACATCCTGGTTATCTGATCTCCATGCGTAGTCTGACTTCTACCAACGCTTGTGAATTACGACTCACCTGAAGATCAAAGGCTCAAGTGTCAAACTCTATGCACTTGCAGCCACATTTCCTGATAAGATGATACCAGGAACGTGCTAACATATGAAACTGCAGTTGCAGATTTGAAATCGGAGCTGTTCTGGTCAGCATTAGTCAACATTCATGCAATGCAGCTAATGAGATTTGTTTTATAATACTGTTGGTATTTGAAGTTCATACAGAGGTGAAAAGGTGACTTGAGATTGTATTAACAATCATTATATTATAACTATATTTGTTCTTTGTGCTTTGAAGTTTAATTTCCCCCTCTGTCAAATTATTCAAGTGCAGTGCTCTTACTCAGTTTACATTTTCCCTCAGCTACAAACTAAGCAGACATGTGCCACGGCTTGATTCATTATCACGGACAGAACATAATACACCCTTATACAAATAACCCTCCTGCTAAGTGATACTGTTAGTGCAGCTTCTCCTCAGGACTGGGTCACTCAGAGTAAGAGCCCAGAGGACACTGTGTTGAATTTGTACCACTGAGGAGAATCTTGGCATTGTGGTGACACATGGTGAATATAAGTCCAATGTTCACTGTCTCTTTTTGCTCTGGTTTGGTCTCCATCTGTCTCTTTAGCTGCTAAATGATGCACTCTGTCCACCAAACAGTTGCTCCCTCTGTGGCTGAGCTTTTTATACTGAGAACAGTTCACTGTTGCTGAGTCTATAGTACTTATATAGGTATAAGTAATGTATCTGAATGCTATATTAGGGAGTTATCCTCTGTTGAGTACAGGTTTGGGTAATAATTCTCTATGGGAATAATAATTTTAAAATGTTGATTTTGCTGTAACCAATTTATGTATATCATTGGGGTATTTCTCATCTGCATTACCTAAATCTAGCCATTTCCATCTGCCCTTGAGAATGACATTCAATCACAGATACTCCTTGCAAATTTACTTTGAAACAAAGCTTTTCAATTTCTGCAGTATTTCTAAAAGCAGCTGCCTTCCTTTTAAATGGAACTTGAAGAGAAGACAATATCTTGGGACAATTGCCTTCAGAACATGTTTGAAGTTTATTGATTATATATGATTACACTACACTACAAACTCCAAATGCATATATGGACAATTATGTAATGTCATTTAAAAGATGATTTTGAGTGTCTCCTGTGCCAGTCCTCATTTAACCAACAGGATCAATAGCAAATAGAGCACAGACCTCTTCCCTTTACTGAGAACCTTATTTTTTCCACATATTAGATATAAAGTTAAAGGAATAATTTTCACTTCAGTTTAAAGCACTTCATCCACACAGACGTGCTTTATATCAGAAGTAGGACCTTATTCTGAAGTAAAGGTTCTCAGATTTCAAAGGGGTTGGCGGAGGTTTTACAAACAAAGATGAATAGTGTACTAGAGGTCAAAAAAGTATTTTCCTTAAAACAGATTCTATGTTGGAAAAACCTTCAATTCCTGTGTATATACCCTCCTTGGTTTTCTCCAAACAGTGTTGCACAAAATTCAACAACTGAGGATGTTCCATGTAATAAGATAACCCTCAAAGAAAGGCAAAGAAACAAGTGAAAAAACCAAGGACAGTCTTCATGACAAGAATTTTATTTTCTTTTTTTTTTTAATTACATTTTGCATTAAATTAAAGAGTTTGTTTTCTTTACAACATACATTAAGCTGTGAATCAGATGTTAAGGAAGTGGAGAGAGTAGGGCAAAAAACTTTGTGACGTCACAATATCTTACAAGCTTACAAAGTTCAAAAGGTTGAGAGGAGAGTTGATTTGCATCTAATAGCAGTGTATTATAACAAGGGTGAAAGACAAAAAGGCACACACCAAAGAACCTCACTGTCCACAGCAGCCTTCACAGTCAAACCCAATCCAGTTGAAAAAAATGTACTCTGACATCAAAATGCTTAATATTGCAGAATCTGAAATTTGCAGTCAGCAGAATTTACTCTTCTACACACGATGTGGACATTTAACCTTCTGACCCAGACAGATTTTCTTGCTCAGGTTCTGTGTAGACGGGACAGTTTTCCAAGGCGAGAAGCTGATGCAAGCAGACATTTCTGGATAAGAAATATTTAGTTGTAGATCAATATTATTCCAGGCCTGGGAAAGTTGCTGGCTAATGTGCACCTGAAACCACTGGAGGGTGTAAGTAGGGCCTTCTGGTGCACATTTACCGGTCTACAATGCCATGGTATCGTGGAAGTCTGAAGTAAAAACACCCCTTCATGCTAATCTTGGGTTGATTTGCTTTTTTAAGATCATAGCTTTAACTGATCGCTGCTATAACTGTCTTGCTGACCCCAGACCATTTTTTTCTGAAGGGGCAACTTCCCCGTCATTCTCACTTTTACCTCACGCGTTGCCCATGACCCCGTCATTTGCAACCGAACCCTGCGAGCATCTATGTACACTTTGTTAGTCAGGTCACAGATCCTACATGTCTTTCTCACGTTAGCTGTGGATTGAGACATAGTTGGCTTTCCTCCGTTGAGAAACAGAAAATTGCTTGATATCAAGAAAACGTTTACCTATCTACACATACAACACGAAGGGAGTGCTCTGTTGATTTAAGTGTTGGGGAGGTGATCATTAAAAATCCTTAAGTAAATGAAGTAAAAAGGAAAAAAGGTCAGATTAGTAAAACTCTCAGCCATTCTTAAGGCCTTGATAAAGAGAGTTAGTGAAGCAAAATAAAAACATATCTCTAAACGTCCGCAAATTGTTTGCTCATTTTTAAAAAAGGGGTTAAATAAGGTACTTTTTTAATATCACTGTTTTAAAATGTCAACTTTCTTCACAGGAACCAGCCTGTTTATGCAACTGCCTAACAAATAAGCGTTACAATGCACAGAAAAAGCCAACAACTGTATTAGTACACTGGGTGCTTAACGTGTATTTCATCCTGTACGTCTGCTGTGGTGTTGTCGTAGCGTTATTATTGCAGTGCACCAGAAAGATACACATACGTTGGCCTTCTCAAGTAACAAATGCTAATTGTTCAGTTAATCAGTCAATTAACCATCACTTCAAACAAAGAGACAGCAGAAAAAAAGTAAAAACAAATACCAGGACTTTTAAATTGTATAAAATAGAAAATCAAAAACACTCACAACGTCTTCATCAACAATGCCAGCACAACATAAAGGGTTGCTTTAAGCGCATTAATGGCACAATCAGAAATGAACCACAAAGATGAGTGTGTGTGTGTGTGTGTGTGTGTGTGTGTGTGTGTATGTATTGTATGTGGCTTTACGTGTGTGTGTAAGAGAGAAAGAGGAAAGAAAATCCGCCTCCCTCCCTCTGGACAGTAAGTGTGTTATGTCTAGGGACCAGAATTACAACAATAACACCTACATTCTTTAATTGCATTTTTATCAAACCAGGGAAATATCATGATGTAAGAAAAATAAAAAATACTACAAGGAGACAAAGTTAACAGCTATGAAAGAAACATTGTCACTACTTTAGGGTGTAAGGCACAAATTTACATGTGGAAAAAGAAGCAGGCAATACAGATGTTTTTATAATGTTTTTTTTTTTTGTTTGTTTTTTGTTTTTTATTTTTTTTTGCCTGCTCATCTGTGGGACGCCGGTAGAAAAGATGATAACGTTCCAAAATGGAGGCGACGCTCCGTTCACTTGCAGCATCACTTACAGCTTCTCTTTGTATGTTTGTATGCAGATTCCCATACTGTTGCTGCAGTTGGTTTTCTTATATTTGCAACATGCAACAGTGAGCTTTGATGGCACCGGTAAGCCAGCAACCAATTAGGACAAATGTTACCGACTCACACAAAACCACAGTGTTGATTGGGGAAGGGGGGGAGGAGGAGGAGGAGGAGGAGGAGGAGGGTGGTGGAAGGGGGCGGGGGTGCTCATTGGAGGAGTGAAAGGGTGAGATTCAGGAAGTCTTTTTTTTTTTTTTTTTTTTTTTTTATGATTGGTCTAAAACAATGGAAAGTCTGGTCCACAAAGGTTAAAGTCCCTGTCTGGCACAGTTTAAATAAATATTTCCTCCTCTTCACATATATCTCAAGCTGCAGGTCCCACTGAGCACTCAGTAAGACCCAGTGGACCTTCAATCATCAAGAAAGTTCTACTGGCTCCAGTTTAATGACTTTAAATAAGTTGTTTTTTTTTCCTCACACTTGATTAATTAATATTAAAAGATCTCTTCTCTGTCCCCTCTCTCTCTCCGAGCCTAGAAAGTCAGTCTTTTTTTTTCAAAAGCACTTAATAAAAATAAATACAACAAGCTATTAGTATTAACAGTCATGTTAATTCAGTAACCAGTACAGTAGAGGATTCTTCTGGCCCAGGCTTTCAGTCAGACCCAGGCAGGACTTGATTGCTGTAACACTGAGAGGCTTTTCACAGTTTCCGACAGAACTCAGGCAGCCATCTGTCCATTCAGTCTGAGCTCAGTCTCTCTGAGTGCCTGCTCACTCAGATTCCCCAGTCCTCAAGGTACTGTACAACGATTACTCTCCAAACTCCCTGGGCTGTCTTCTTATGTGCTTTTACCAGCATGATAAAGTATCAAGTCAAGTCCCGATGGCCAAAGACACCACAAACAAGAGAGCCACCGTCTTGGATGCTACAGAATGCCGTTGGATGAAATATTTAGGACAAGCATCATCTTCTTCTGTTTCAGTAGCACATGTTCCCATGTGTGTTTACAAAGGAACTGGGAGCCAGACAGAGCATGAGCTCTATGACGGCAACAAATGACGACAACCATTTGTATAATATTTACATATTTATATAAAAAGAATGTGTTTTTCTTTTTTAAAAAACTGTGTTGCATTTTCCACTGTACACCAAAAACAAACAAACAAAAAAAACCACTAAAAGGAGATGCAAGTTGTACAGTATTCCCTGTTTTTTTTCTCTCTTTCAGAAAAACCTTTAACTACTGTCTGTTCACATTGGACTGACTGGCTAACAAGCTGACTATGTGCAGGAGTCACTGGACTTGACTTTTGTTGAGAGTGAGACTACGGAGGGTTTGGGAGGGACATCAGGCTTGAGATGTTTGATGCCCGTTCTAGGCAGTGAACCATAGGAGCTCATTCCAGGCTGTCGTGACAGAGATATGCCCTGCGCTGTCATTTGTATGGAGTCCACCCTCTGAGGTGCAGGCGGTGGAGTCTCCACACGGTTGAAGCTGTGATGTCTTGCCAAATGGGAGGAGTTAGATGAGTTGGTGTTGTGCTTCTTGAGGGCAGAAGATCCGGACGCCGCAGAAGCCGATCCTTTCCGGAGTCCGTAGACTGACGAGTGGACCTCGAGGCGTTTGCCCATCTGTGGGACAGCAGGGGGGATGGTGAGAGAGGCCTCCCGTTGGGGTACACGAGGCGGCAGCACCCCATCTGGATCCACCATGTTGAGGTTGTGACATGGGCTCTTCACTGTCTTGTACTCCAGGGTGGCCCCCTGGTCGTCCATGACACCGTGGCCCATGCTCAGGTCACTATGGTGCGGCTGCTCCACATATTCATGCTGGTAGGACTGGTGTTGTTGCAGATGAGGCTGGAGCTGGTGCTGATGCTGCGGCAGAGGCAGGACTACCACGCTGGGGATGTGCCCTGGTGATGCCCTCAGGGGCAGATCAGTAGAGATAACAGGGGAGCCCATAGGTGGCATGTCCTTGGTGCAGGCATTGATGAGGTTCTGGTTTCTCTCCCACTCACGGCTTCCTCGACTGGGCTTACGACGTGGCTGCATGGGGGTGGATTCAGGCGTTGGCAGGGCAGTGAGGTCCAGGTGGTGTTGGTCTGCTTTTATCAGCATCTTCCCATTTGGTGTCATCCTCCCATTGTGCATCAAAGGGGTAAGGATTGCCTCAGGGCGACCATCTTTGGCCTGTGTCTCAAACAGGCCCGTCAGCTTAGTCACGCTGTTCATGGATCCCCGGCGGGAGTGGAGGTGGTGGCTGTCCTTTTCCTTGCGGCCTGTCAGGTCCATGTCTCGCCGTCGGTGGTCACAAACACAGTAGACAATGATGCCAGAGAAGATGGCGCCCATGGCAAATGCTAGGATGACAGCAATGGCCAACAAGGTCACGGGAATCAGCTGGTCACGACCCTTCTGGTAGCTCTCACGGATCACACCTGCAGAGAAACGGTGAGATGACATTCAGACTGGCAGCCTAAAAAAAAAAAGGAAAAATGATACTGCTGCTGGTGTGTGTTGTTGTTTCTAAGAAAAACAGAGCTGTTGGGATAGATGCTTATTATAAGACTAGGTACAAAATAGAAAATTATATTGAATTACAATAATTAAAAATATTTTCTGGGCAAAAAGATTAGAGGTTTAAATAATTTCATAAAAAACATGCAAATGAAGACAAGTTTATCCCATCATGAGGAACACCTATTCAGAACGGGCACAAATGGGAGCTTGAAGTAGCAACATTCAGTATTTTCCCAAAATCCAATCTTAGACTGAAAATGTGTTTTGGAGGGGTGATTATGATTCACATTTTAAATCCCAGATAAAACCCTCTGCTGAAATGAAAAAAGATATGAGCGCAGATAAAGGAGCCTGAAATACCCAAACCCTTTCTTCTCATCGATGCAAATGGGAGACTTTTCATAAAGCTTGGATCCAATCTCATGAATCACAGAGAATACATTAAAAAGCCTCTGATTAGGCGCTAAATCCAATGAGCTGTGTCATCAGTGTCTTATGAAAGCGCCACTTTCAAAGACTGGCAAAACGCGCTGCAATACGGCCAAATAAAAGATAATTCAATAAAAGCAGCTATAAAGTATTCTATTGGTGGGGAGAGTGGGAGCAGCAGCTTGTGTGTAATAAAATGGGGTTGAAATTATCTGCATGCACTCACGCACACATGTCTTTGGACACATGCACCTCCCACACACATAAACACTGAAGATAGCCTCCAGCCTGCTGATGAATGTCGACATCTAATGCAACACTTTGTTCCTCGGGTTAAACACACCAGTCCACAGCAGAGAGATTTATAATGCGTTCACACATGACCTGTGGCCAACACAGATCAGTTACCACAGACAGGGGATTAGACAGGTGGGCTCTATCACGTAAAAAGCTCCCACAGTGCACTGCTGGTCTTGATAACGTGACTCGGTTACACGTGTGTGCTGTGATCCTGGTGATATATTATTGATGTACAGTATTTACGTGTGAAAGACTTTTGTGAAGTTCCTGTGGAGGTTGTAAAAATAAAAAAAATAAAAAGCTTTTAATCAGTCTGAATGACACAACTTAGAACAATCAATAACCTGATATTAAATGGACTTCAACTTCTCACAATCAATTATTCCTGTGTACATCTCCAACAAAAGAGGTGTGTGTTTTACAGTGAATCGATGTTCTAAAATAAGCACTGTGTGGGCGATATGATTTCTGCAGCAGATTTCAGAAATCAAAGACATTTTCAGTACCTCAGAATTTACATAAAAGTGGCAAGAATGGCTAAAAAAAGCAATTGTGGTATTGTCTTGACTTTCACACTTTCTATTGACCTGCTTTCACCCCTATTTTATGACACTGCCTTGTATGTATTTCTTGTTTTGTAGTATTTCACAAAAACAGACGTGTATTTTGAAAAGTGACACGGCACTGTATTAAATATTTGAAATTGAAATAGGATGTGAGCTGCAAACATCAAAGTTTAACACAACACAGTAATCAAAACTATTTTCTAACAAGCAGATTGATGCAATTTTCTCTTTTCACAGTTTGTTGTTTCCACAAATCACTTCACTCTTCTTGCAAATTATCATTAAAATGTTTCGATTTGCTGTGTTATTTTCCAAAAAGAAGATGCCACAAAATGAAGCGTTAGTTGCAATAATTCTGTAAAATCCTGAAGGGGCCGGGTAATCGTGTTTAGGCTTTTCAGATAGGCTATGTCACCGAGGACGTACTCGGAGGATATCTTCTTTCTCTGTCTCCTACACGAGACATAACACAGACAAAGAAACAGCATGGTAATCTGTTCTCATGGAACCGAAATCCAGACTCTCGTCAACTAACATCCATAATCCTCGCTAGCTGCAGTCATACTTCATTAGTCCAAAAACATGACTTCAAACTCCTTTTCCCAGCTGAAATAAAGCACAGAGCAATACCTCAGTCACTGCATCGACTTTAAAGTTAAACAAAGATAAAACCAAAAAAAAAAAGAAGGAAAGATACTTTTGCTCCAATGGTTCTAGATTCACAGTAAAAACAAAACTTCATTTTCCTCTTTAATAGAGTGCTGACAATATGCAGCTCAGCTATACCTCATTTAGTGTTAAACAAAAGGTTTAAAAACTTCTTTTCTAGCCAAAATCATTTCTTATCGAGGACATGCCCGGCTGTGTAGATAGTCTGAGACGTGATGAGTGTTATCTGCAGAAAGGCATTAGGGTCTGACAAGTGTTATGCTGCTCGTGTGACCAAATGGCTCGCCTGTCTGATGAAACCATCTGCTTTCCATCTCATACAGTAACATCTGAGAACAAGAGAGATACTTTTCCTCGCCGCTATCTTTCACTTTGTTGACTTTCTTCTGTCCTCACTTAGATCTTTTTTTTCTCTCCCCCCACTTTCTGCTACTTCTCTCCCTTACAGAAACAATGAATCACTTTCCTGACTTTCTTCTTGTTTCAGGGTGCTTTCTTTCACACTGCCTGTCTTCCATATGCTAAGTTCTATTCAGTGGAAACTAGGAAGGCTGTAATTATGAACCTCATGCGCTTTGTGAATTATCATCCTTTGGCAGAAACGACAATGGCAACGGTTTGTGTTTGAGTGCTGCTGGGTTAAACATTTCTCCTGACAGTGAAGAAGAAAAGGAAGAAGAATTCAGCTTCACTTGAGGCAAGGAGCCCTGAAAATCTCCAAAAAAAATCATTTACGCAAGAAAATGAAAGTGCAAGCATAAACAAATACTTTGGCAAATCTTTCTCTTTTTCCCTAATCCATGTTAGATGTAAATACATTCATCCATCTCTCTCTACAGTGTTTATATTAAGTCAAAACTGTTATGAATTTTAATGACAGTAAATTTATTGCCGCTAAAGGTTAACTTATTTCGACCCAGGCTTTGGGGTTCACATTGAATAACAAAGCCTGAGGGCAGCAGAGCCAAACTGGTTGTCTGTTCTGGTGAAGGAGGTGAACTGTGGCACTGGGTCTTTGTCTTCTATTCCTGGTGTGAGAGCAGAGGTTTAAGCCCTATTTAACTTTGTCCTTTCATTCTTTTTCTCACTCTTCCTCTTCCATCGTTCTCTTGTGTCTCTTGCACTCATGCACACTTCCAGAGGGTACTTAGCCCAAGGCCTTTGGTAAAACACAAAAGAAAGAAAAAGAAGAAACTTTGAAGACTTCCATCTTTCATGTGAGGAATTGTTTCTCATCCTAACATCAAAGAGAATGAAAGCAGCAACAGAGGACACCTGAGCTGCCTCTGTTGAATCACAGGGCTTCAGCGTCTTGAATCAAGGTGGCTATATGGCTCATTTTTTAGAGACCTGTTTGTGATCTTGGCAAAACTTTCAAAACTTTAGCAACGTGACCTTGAAAAGTATCAAAGTGTTGCTAAAACTCACAGATTTTCTGCTTTGGTCTCATCTTGTCGGCTGTTGGCTGTACAGTGACTTATAATCTTCTGGTTTCAACTCTGGCCTCGCCCCCACAATGTATCGCAAGGCATCCTGCAGTTCGACACTTCTCTCAGCGGTTGAATTGATTAGAATTTCACACCGCCTCGGGCCTCAACATTCAGATATTAAACACGTATCTCAGATACTCAGATATTTCTCACTGTCAAAACAGCCTGGGTCGGCAACACTTGTAAATCAGAAACGTTGTAATCTTCTGTGACTGGAACTTGTGAATGCTCTCTCTCTCTCACTGTCTGACACACATAGACACTCTTACACTCATTGCTTCAGAGGAACCAGCTGAGTTAAGCCCACAGAGCTCGTCTTTGTGTTGGTGTTGGGAAAACTTCAAAGGCAGTTAAACATCACAGAGGGGTTACGGAGAGGGCCCTAACCTCTGGCTGCAGGCTGTTACACAAAGACGTTGTCTGCAAAATGATAAAAATCTTAATCAGACTTCACTGCACTCACTGACTTGCCACTTGTTGAAAGACAGAAAAGTGGACCTTGACAACTAAAGAACTATCGGAGTAGAAGAAAAGATAAAGAGGAGGAGCAGAAAATGTTTACTCTGTCTTCACTGCAGTTAGAGCATTGGAAACTTCTTATTTGCTTTCAGGGACTTGCTTGATGTCATCTTTTAAAAAGAACATTGCTGTTTAGATGATGACAGCAATTCATTAAGTTCTATTGAATCCCCAGTTAGGATATTATCCCATTAAGTCTTGTGTGTGTTTGTGTTCGAGAGGCTCTTAATGGTGTTATTCAATATTAAAGCATCAGACAATCCTGAGTCAGTGCACTGCATGCTAATGAGCCAGTTAAGGTATAATTAAACCTCTAATTATATCATTCGGCACCTCAGGTATTAACACAGATGTACTACCTTATCCACCTCCCTGCATACAAACTGTAGTATTAAATACTCACAGGAACTCAGACTAAATTAAACATCCCTGGGAACATTTTTCATCAGCTGTTTGATGCCTTAAATTGACACTATTACTGTTTGTATTAATGGGCAAGAGACTTGGTAAAAGACACTGCCCAGCATGAAGAGCTCAGCTAAAATAAGCCAATTATTTCTGTGTTTTATTTTTATATGATGATTCAGATTCATCATAATTTAGAATTTATGGAAATGTATGATTATTCCCCCTTAACGCTGAGTCCTGTTCAATATTGATGAGTCACTGCTATACAGATACAGATACATATGTTTTTTTAACCTGCTAGAAATATTGTATGTGGAAAGCTTCTGACATCTATACATATATACTATGACATAACAAGCGTTATGTGCATGCTGTTGCCATTCATCCAGTTTTAAGTGCAGGCCTTGATAATCATTGAGAAATGTATTCATGCAAAAAAAAAAAAAAAAAAAAAAAACTGGCCCCACGTAGGGCCACCACAGAACAAAGGCTCAGCTCGTAGCTACTTGATGAGTGGCTTATTCATGGACATTGTGAGTGTGATCGTTTAAATTCAGTTCAAAGTAGAATAGTGACAGCTGCATGTGGGTAGGACAAGTTCCAGAAGCACAAAAGGATGAGCTGCTGTGATGTGAGATTCAGTCTCACATGGCCAAAAAGACAAAGCAAAGCTTTTGTATGAACTAGAAATGGTGAGACGTCTTACTGAAAAGCATAACCAAAACATAAAAATGAAAAAGTAAGCAGCAAATGTGTGTGGAAAACAAAAGCAGTCTGAGAGAACAATAAGCTAATCAGTGGAGGAAATTATGGCTTATGTCTTGACGTCAGTCAGGGAAGTGAGCAATGCCGGGAAACAGTCCTCTGTTTCTATTATGATTCACAATGAACTGCAAATAATTCAACTGATTCACAAAGGCCTAAAGTAATCATTGACCAGTAAGAAACAGTAAACTAAAATCATGTAGCTAATTAAAAAAGTGAAGGTGTTTAAATGACAAGAATATGAACTGTAGGATGGTTTGATTAATAAAACTCGTCTCTTCCTTTGCTACAGTATGGCATTTCTGCATTAAAAGGCCGCTTCATCAAATTTTAACCTACATCCCATCACCCTTTTTTATAGGATTAATCCAAATCCTATCATTCTACTGCAAGGACATATGAAACTACTAACAATGAATTTCCAAATGTGCTCGACCTCAGCGGCTGCTGAAAAAATCCACCTGCCAAATATATCATCAACTGACAGTGAGCAGAGTTCATGTTAAACTAAAGCCTCTATTACCTCAAATCTTGTCAGCTCACCTCCAGGAGAGGGCAATTTGAGAGGAGATGTCTCTCCATAGTAATCAGACAACCAAGAAATCCCTCCTCTATCTTTTCTTGGTTCACTAAGAAACATAGCTAAGGGGAAATGTGTGACACTTAGAGACTGGCCACATTTAAGGTTAATGGATACTAAACACTACCTTGCTCCTTGGTAGTAGTTGTTTGTTTCTTTTAGTATAAGCAGAGCTAATGTGGGATAAATCTAGTGTTTAAAACATCCTTCTGAACTGCACAAGTTGACTTTTTCTTGTTTTTGTGATTTTTAACAGTAAGCATAACTGTGTTTGCAAATTTGCCATAAATGCGAAGATCAAAGCCACAATTCTGCTCCACTGGGGGTATGTAGCTGGACGGACTCAAGGCAATGGAGGATGAATTCATTAAAATTTAAAACCAGAATTTGACTGTAAACAAAAATGCAATTTTTTCTGCTAGTATTGCACATATTTGACAGATTTCCCCTCCGTAACTACATGTAGCATTCAAGATTGACATGGCATGCCCAGTAACAATGGTGAAGTGTTCCTTCAGCAGTCTTCCAGAAAGTGAAATGCTCAGGCTATCAAGACTTTTTGGCATGAAAAAAAAATTGGAGCTGCACTCTAGTGTGAGAGGGGTCATACCCTTCCTCTATCATACCCGCCTCACCTTGGCACACAGGTGTCAGGGAGCTGCCTGCAGCTGAAAATAACTCTTGCAGAGCAGCTGTCAGACAGTTGGTATTACAGTGAAATCCTGACATGGAGGGAAATCATATCTCTCAATAAATTACAGTAGCTCTTGTGTAATGGTGAGGAAATATCATCAAAGTACCACAATGTTGTTCTGAATCTGAAATCTGAATGCAAAATCAGGGTTGTAGTTTTCAAGCTGAAAGCACAGCGTCTTCTTCAGTGAATTGACACTTGTGAATACGGATTTTATGAACTATAATGAGCATGACAAGAGAAAACATTTCACCACACCAGATAACCATGTCTCTCAGAAATTATGTTTATATAGTCCTAATTTGCTTTCCCAATTACATTGTGGCAAGAGGTGTAATTGTTGCCTGGATTATGTGAATAGGCAATGGGATCTTTCAAGTGTGGAAAGTGCAACATATACTTAACACTACCAGTTTATTAGAATAAAACTAACACAATCTAACATAAGTCTTAAGTTATAATGTATGAAATGTAAATAGAATTATAGAGAGGTTGTTGCTTCAACTGTGTGGTCACTTTGGAGGCTTTCATTTGTGGTGCTGTTGAATGGTGTTTCTATTATTTAGCCTGCTAGTATAAATGAGGATGAAAAAGATTATAGAAACTCTTGTCAGTATAATGTGGTGTTGTTATTAGTTTAGCTTTATCTTTTAAAACCAAAAAAAATGTGATTCAAGTGCTTTAACATAACCCTTAAAAATCTATGTTGAGCATGTTGTTGCTGCTATGGGCAGATTTTTCTAAGAAACAAATGAAACATCTTACCAAGGTTTACATTTTTTCAGTGACAAAAAGGAGTTTCCAATTAGTAAATTAGTCATTTCTGGGAGACATGGTTTCACCAGACAGACCAGATTTTTTTTTAGATGTTTAGCCCAACATCATTTGGGCCAGGATTAGTTGAGTTAGCTGGGTAAACATAAAATACAGGACAATCGAGGTGAAAACTGCAGCCCAGTATGAAAACAAATGACTGAGAGGGATAGAGAGAAACACTGTTGTTGGCTCTGTTCAGCTACAATAACCCACTACATCTTATATCCTCTCTTATTCCCCCTTTCTTCCATCACATTTGTCCAGTCAGTTTGTCCATCTTCTACCTTTTTAACTCTCTCCATTATAACCTTCACTGCTATATTATGGTCTAGTTCTGTTTAATAAATCTCTATCACACGTGTTCCTTTTCTCTCTCGCCCTCTCGCCCCCCCCCCCCCCCCCCCNTTCACCAGACAGACCAGATTTTTTTTTAGATGTTTAGCCCAACATCATTTGGGCCAGGATTAGTTGAGTTAGCTGGGTAAACATAAAATACAGGACAATCGAGGTGAAAACTGCAGCCCAGTATGAAAACAAATGACTGAGAGGGATAGAGAGAAACACTGTTGTTGGCTCTGTTCAGCTACAATAACCCACTACATCTTATATCCTCTCTTATTCCCCCTTTCTTCCATCACATTTGTCCAGTCAGTTTGTCCATCTTCTACCTTTTTAACTCTCTCCATTATAACCTTCACTGCTATATTATGGTCTAGTTCTGTTTAATAAATCTCTATCACACGTGTTCCTTTTCTCTCTCGCCCCCTCGCCCCCCCCCCCCCCCCCCCATTTCCCATGTCTCTTCCCTTGTTGTCTCTCTCCATCCCTCTTTCCTTCCACCTCTTCTCTTGCCCCCCACCCCTCCCTGGATAGCTGTTGTAATGAACCCATAAATTGGAGCAACACAGCGGTGGCTACAGGTCGGAGGTTGGGGGAGGATGGATGTAAGGTGGGAGGGGGGAAGTTGAGCGTGACAGAGAGGGAGGGAGACAGAGGGAGAAAGAGGAGAGAGAGCGAAAAGAGGGAGCAGGGCAAGGATTCATTCCTGCAGACAAGGGAAGAGATATGACTCCAGTTGGAGAAGAGACAGACTACAAGGGGAGAGGAGGAGGAGGTGCAGAGATGGAGGAGGAAAAGAGACAGAGAAAGGCAGGGGGAGGGGCATTGGGGGAGGAGGCTCCATAAATTGGTTCAGGAATTAATTTGCACTAGGTAAGGTATAGCCTTGGAACATGCCATCCCAGTCAGATGAGAGGTCCTGTGGAAGGGAGACTGATCACAATGGCAGCAGATGGTGGAAAGTGGCAGGGGTTGCTGGTTTCGGGGGCAGGTTGAGCAATGGGGGGCAGAGAGAGAGGTTTATGGTGGAGTGACAGGAGCGGAGGAAAATATAACAGACACAGATGAGGCCCAGAAAGACAGACAGACAGACAGGCAGACAAACACCAAGCTCAAATGTACTGTGAAACACAAACCACCACCTGGCAACTGCGATGGCCCCACTGGAATGCCGGATAATGATGCTGTTGGGTGCTAAATATCATCAGTGTGTGAACACTCGTCACTTTGCAGCATTTCTAATTACTCCGGTGGTGTTGGACTAATACATATTGGCAGCACTGTAATATTCATTAGCAGATAAGATTCAACAATGTCTTAACTGCAAATGAAAAAGTTGGGAAGTAATTGTAATTTTTTTTTTTTTTTTTTTACATCACGAACAAGCTCGCAAACGACTTTGGGTATGAGCTAATACATTGTCACTCAAGCATAAACTTTTTTACTTAATTTGAGAGATTGATGGTATAGTCGAATGTTTATCCCTTATGTCTTGCATAAAATGGGTTGCATGAGTCCATCTCTGTACCATTAAAATGCAGATGAAACGACTCATTTACATAACTCCATAATCGTCTCTCCTAGACTATATTGATTCCATTTTCACTTTCCACATACGCAGTTTGAAAAGTTTTCACAGTACAGTTGACACCTGAAGCCAGTAATACTGTGGGCGACAGGAAGGAAGAGGAGGCAGGATGGGCGGAGCAGGAAATGAATACTGTTGACTGTGGTGCTCAATTTGCCATGCTGAAAAGCATTAAGCTGCATGGAGGCAAAACTGTGCTTAATACCATCAAAGCAATCAAGGCAGGAAAAAGGCAAATATATAAATAGCAAAAAAAAAAGACATAATCTCACACCAAGCCATGCAAAATATCAAGAATTGCTCACAAGAAACCAACACAAGAAAATCAAAATAAATCTCATCAGAGCTGACTTTGAGAGGAAAGTAAAAACAAAAGACTGGAGAGCTGAAATTGAAATAGAACTGATAAATACTGAAACAAGCTGCAAAGGTGTCTTATAGAAATGATAATAATAACAACAATGATAATACAGAAAAAACAGCAAGAAGCATTGTTTTGAAATGTGAAGCCCTGTTGCAGTTACCTGAGCATGGGACTCCCACACCCATCCACAAAAAAATGAGGAAAAAGGAGCTTTTATGATTGCAAGGCTTTTGTTGTGTGTGATTCTCAAAGTACAGCATTCCTCACCATTCCTTGTGAGGCTTGAGTAACGTTAAAGCTGCTCAGGTAAAGGCAACAAGGAGAGCGACAGCATGTTGTGATGCTGGCTGTAGGCATGCTGTCTGAAGTCTCTGCCACCATTGTGCTTGGATCTACCCACTGGTGCCTGACTGCTTCCAGCTGACATGTCGCAGTCACTGCTGTGCCTCTGTTTATTCCATAGACAGTCGTTGGTGAAATGTGCGCTTGCATGTGTGGCTGTCTGAACCAGCATAATGCCTTATTTTTATTTTTGTTTTTGTTGAGCCACAGCTTGTACATTTCATGTATTAACATAAAGTCTGGGGATCCTATAGTTTAGAAATATATATGTGTTGATTTTAAGGTATTTCAACCAAGTGGATGAAAAAAAATTTAATTTGCTGCCCAATAAAAACAGTTTAAGGTGATGTGTTGACATTTCTGGCTGCCATCTTGGTTTGGATTATGAAAATGTTGAATGATGATGTTTTTTTTTACTTTTGTTTATGGTGTAAAAGACATGCTTTTTTAAATCCAGGTAGTGTGAAGAGTCTCAATGGATTCTGGAAATAACCTAAGAACAATGTTAACTGTTGTCAAATGACCATCAAGCTCTGTTATTAGCTGCTATCTTCTAGTTTAAGTTCTAGTTTGTCGAAAGAAAGTATCTACCAGGCCAGAGTCGTGATAAATCACCATTATTAATAATCAATATCTTCTTTGATGCTGCCTCTATTAGCACAAACTGTTTAATGTAGCTCAGACATGTTGCATGTTTTAATGGAATCTGTAATAGGTCTATCTGTTTTATTAAGGGACAAAACATGGATCAGCAACGCTGCTGTGACCTTTTTTCCCTTTCTTCCGTTGTGTGTTGTCCCTCTCGTCTCATTTCCCTATCCCTCCTTCTCGCTCTGTCTCATTTATCCAGTGAGCCGTCCTTGAGCCGCTGCAGCATTAGGCAGGTTGTTAACACATGAGAAAAGGGCGTTCAATGTCATGTCACTGTGTCAGAGCCGAGGCCCGGGCCATCTCTTCGAGGAAATAAATACATCGCCATCTTCCTTTTCAGAGTGTAATGGTCTGGATATTACATCTCCTGAGGGACATTACAGTCCGCAGATAATAAATCCATCCTACTGAGTGTGCGTATGAGTGTTTGTGTGTCTGATGAGTGTGTCTGCATATGTATGTATTATGTGGGTGTGTTTACATACATTTTGGTGGTGGTGGTGGGGGTGGACGGGTGGGTGGTGTATGTGCACAGTTTGAGGCAATTTGTCCCCTGGAGAGAAAGCGATCCAGTATCTCCACACCTTGTCAGCTGGAAGCAGCCAGGCAGCCGTAAATCTCAATTACGCAAACCCCTCCCTACCCCTTCCTCCCTCCCCTCCCGCCTCCCTTGCCACAGGTGACAATGGACCAAATTGACTGCTCATTGTTGCGTTCCAAGGCTTACCATTGGCTTCGGGCTGAGTCTGAGAGGGCACGGCCACGTAGGGGTCCTCCCCTTTGTCTGAGCTCATGGGGGGGTCCTTCCGCTCCACCATGCGGCCCCGCCCCAGGGGGCCCTCGGCGGCCTCGGGTAGGGCCGAGGTGGGGAGTGAGAGGGTGTGGTGATGGTGGTGGTGATGGTGGCCTGCCGGACACAACACAGGTTAACCGACGCTCGGGGCAAACAGGGACAGGCTTTCAGTGCATGTGAGCACAGGCCAGCAGGAGTGGACACAAACACTCACACATCTACATATCTATTTCTCCTTTGAAGCATAGACACAGACACAGATGCATTCACACACACACACACACACACACACACACACACACACACACACACACACACACGGACAGCTGCTGGGCTGTGTGAGGCAACAAAGTGTCTCTCTCCCAGTGACCCTGGGCAACTCATTAGCGTGTGTGTGTGTGTGTGTGTGTGTGTGTGTGTGTGTGTGTGTGTGTGTTTCTCAGAATGGACATGTCCTTTCTTTTTTTCCGTCATTCTCTGCCTCTCTCTGTCGTTCTCACTCTCTCCCCTCCTGTTCTGACTGACATGTCAAAGCTCTGCTGGGTCTGTCAGAGCGGAGCAGAGTACAATCGTATTCCTCCCCAATCACCATGGGGTGTCTACCTTTGATATGAAGGACAAGAGACAAACTTTCTTTCCATCGCTGCCTGTAACTTTTCTTCAACCGCAAAGTGCTTCTGAGTCTGTTCGTGCTCTTCCCTGCTACCTTTCTCAAGCTTTCTGTTACTTAAACTCACTGTTCAATCTTTTTTTTTTGTCATAATGCTCAATTCATTCCAAATATTCATCATTTTTCTTTGTGACATTTCACCGAATGTCTTTGTGTTTTGGACTGTTTGTCACAGAAAAAAGAAGCGACTTGGAGATGACACCTTCGTCTCTTCGGTTCCTCCTGTTCTTGTCATGTCGTCTGCTTCCCTCATCTCATCTCACCTCTTAACCACTCCGCTCTTCCTTCCTCTCTCCTCTCTGTCCTCTATGCCCATTTTCAATGTACCCCCTCTTTTCTTTGTTTTAAACTAAAGAGCTCCCAAATATTTCACATCTGCTGTAATCTTTATTTAGCAAGGCCCTCAGCAACATCAGTCTAGATCAATCATCAGAAAAATGTCATTAAGCGTTAATGAATTTTCTCTGATCTGACCCCTCCCTGTGATTAAATGAAGTACCAGCCATCAGTTGAAGAGGGTACCATAACACGGCCAGGAAGATACACCGACGATGATGAGACTATAATAAGAATAGCACAAACTGTCTGTCTGTGAAAATGAATGCACTGTAAATGTTCTGACACCCAAAAGTTTGACATTATCTGACAAATGCAACAAAGTACTCCTGTGGATGACATATCACACCTACACCTCCTCCCTGTCTATCACTGCACTTCTTGCAAACAATCTCTGTGCTTTCCTGCATCCGCCTGTCTCAGTTTTCTCATTTTCTTTTATAAGCAGAATTTGTACATAGGCTTTGTCTGAGTGTTTATTTTTGAACCGTGCTAATCACGTTACCATCCCACATGCTTACAGTTAAGCCACCCTACACAAGATATATATTGTATTTAATATAATGTATTTAAGCCACACGTTTAAGAAAAAAAAATCTCTTGATGAAGAGTGACAACACTTTTATCAACATCCTCTGTGGAGCTCAGCCCCCAATTCCCATTTTAACACGCTTTCTCCATGGAGGAGGAGAAAGGAATGTGTGTGTTTGTGTGTGTGTGTGTCTGCAGATGTACAAGTGCCATTTCAATATGTGTTTATGCTTGTGTTTGAAGATGGGGGAGACATTTTAGGAGCCTAACATCGATGCTGCTGGTAGACGTACATCAGACACCCGCACACAACACCACCCAGAGCCTCCTCCTCCTCTTCCTCCGTGTGGCGTGGCAATCATTAAAATGATTTATTTAACTATTGGCCCAAGGCTGAGAGATTAGTGTGACAGGCCTATTTTATAATTCATTCCCCCACCGCCAGGGGAAGTGCAATTCAGGCAGATGACACACATAGAGAGAGAACTCGGGGCCTCGGAGCTCCTCCACGGATCAGGGGGAGAAAAAAAGCCCTAAACTGCCGACGGATGCACATCCCTCTCTTTCTGCAGATTAAAAGAAAGGCAACGGTGTCTAGTCTGGAGTAGGGGAGAGAATGGGGAAGGGGCATTTATTTATCTTCAAATCCATATCAACCACTGACAGATAGATGGAGAGGCTCTGGGGCAATGGCTGAGGCTTTGTTTGGGGGGTTGTAAACTGGGTGTTATCTGTGTGTGTGTTTGTGTGCATGTGTCTTGAAACACACAGCCAAGCCTGTAGAAGCATATTCAGCACTATAGGGGTGCACACCAACACAGATGCTTTTTCCATGACCCTGGATCTCCAAAAGGAGGGAGAATCACAGTGGGGGTACAGCCACAGGGGGGTGAGAGAGCGAGCTGGGCTTTCTGGAACAACTTCAAAATATCTATTCTTGTCTTTCTGTATGGATCTGACTGTTTTGATCTGGCAGCTGCGAGGTATGTGTGTGCGTGTGTGAAAGAGAGAGAGAGAGCGCAAGAGTCACTGAAAACCAAACTAATGCACCTTCCAATTAGATAAAAATAAGGTGATTGTGTGTGTAGGTGTGGATGCTATGGATAAGAGTGACATTGCTGCAGGCTAATCACATCTGTTTGTCATTCTTGAGTGAGGAATGGTATCAATCGAAGTGTGATTGTGATATTGTGTGATTATTAGGAGAGCGAACATATCTGCGTGAAGAAGCCAATGCTCAAAATGCCTGTGCATGTTTACATTGGCCTTTCTGAATTAAGCATCTTTGACTGTGAGGAGAGTCTCTGCCAACTGCACATGGTTGGTCGCAGTTGGCAGAAACATATCTGATCCATGCAGACTCTAAACAGGCCAATGAATGTGCATGTTGAGGCATTTCTTCACCGTCAAGGCCTTAAACCACCAACAACCAGATCCATCTAATTAGTGAAGCAAAGGTCAGGGCTAATCAATGCTATTGCACGAGGGATAAAGAGGATAGAGGTAGGGAGGAGAAGAAGGAAGAGAAGGTGTAACAGAACTAATAGAAGCAGAATCACTATTGAATATTTTTAATTTCATGTTTCTGATTCCTTTCTAAATCCTTTATTCTAAACACCAAAGGGGCTGGATGAGGAAATACTGGGAGAAGTGAAATTTACCGACCATGCCTTAATGTTTCATTACCTTCGTAACTGGAAGGAACGTCTATCAAAAAGAAGGAATGAAATTAATTCAGTTAAAGCCTTGAGTCATTAATAAACCCTCTTTACACATGTGGGAGGAGTTTTCATTTCCTTGAGAGGGAATGATTGATTGACTAGACGAAGAGGTGGGGCTGAAGTTAAAGAGTCTGGGGAGATGAAATGCAGCCTCCTGTCTTTTTTTCTTTATTTATTTTTTTGATTGCCTCTACAGTTAATGTGGGATACTTACCGTTCAGAGCCACAAAGGTATCTGGAAGAAAACAAAAAGAAACGCGTTACTGCACGAACTACAGAGAGCTTATGCTTTAACGTGATCAAAAGCCATAACTTTTAAAGTAATTCAGAATCGACTGGCTGCCCGATAGTCTCCTAACTTTTAATCATAGGTGATCTATGTGGTTTCTACAGCTAATAAAGGTCCAACACTATTGTTTCCCTTGACTAAACATCCTGATGAAATTGAAGTGAAAATGCACTGCCTTCATTTACTCTGAGTAAACAGTCGAACCTGAGATGAAATGGACTACGATGAGTGATTTAATGTCAAATTGTTTTGAAGTTTCTCTTGCAAACTGAGCAGCTCAGTAGAATATCAACAGGGCACCCGATATCCAAACAGTTATTTTGGACATGAAAAGATCAAATATAAATATGTGCCATTCCCTATGTTGTAGATTAAAAGAGCCCTTTCAAAGCTTTTGAGTCTGACTGAGTTGAGAGCCCTATCTTGTTTAATGTTTTAAAATGAGCCCTGTGACTGCTCACAAGTGAGATCTCTTCCCTCTGTGTCGCTGAATGTTTGGGTTGTGTTTTCATAGCAATTTGCAAGAAGGAACCCAGTCTTTGCGCAATGGGACACAATACTCGATTGACCGGGGGACCAGAGAAACGGCGGGAGAAGGACAGAGGAGGATGAGAGCCGAAAGGGACAGATGGATGGAAGAGGCTGAAAGAGAGGATTGTGAGGGCGGAACAGACGGGGGAGAAAGAGGTGACAGCAGCGAAGAAAGAAACCGAGGGCCGAGAGAAGAGACCAAGTTAACAGAGAAGAGAGAAATGGTGGTGGTGGTGGTGAAGGGGGGGTATGGGAGAGAGGAGGAAAGATAAGAGTGAAGAGGCCCTGCTTACTTTGGCAGTCTCCCAGGCCATCTGTGTTACCATGCTCCACGTCCTGCTCAAAGGCTGATCTGCGGGGAACAGAGACATCATGGTCAGCGGTGGAAAGCAGGCCAGGCCATGCAGGCTCGCCACACCTAGCAAAGTAACAAAGCTATAGGAAGGCTACTTCAAAAACAGCCCCAAACACAGCATACCCTATGCCTGCACAGTGTGTACTCTGCAGAGAGCCCTAAACTGGAACAAAATCAAAGCACACCTATTAGGTACCCCAGAGGCCTAAAATCAGTGGTTATGAAGCATACTGGCTGGCTAGTAAATCCATAGCTGGCATTGGATTCACTACACAATAGTGTTGAAACAAATAGATTTATGTGTTATTTGGCTGCAATAAAAACAATTGTCTTATGGTTTTAAAAAGCACTATTTTGTTGCTTATTTGGTTTCTTGAGGTCTATGAAATTAGTCCAACTCTCATGTCAATATATGACTTTACAGAAGCAGCTGGTCCAGCTGATCTTAGCTTAGCTTATCTTAGTTTAGCTTAGGTTAGTTCAAAGAATGAAAAGAGGGGGGAAACAGCTAGTCTGGCCCTGTTCAATGGCAACAAAATCCATCTGCCATCACCTCTAAAGCTCATGGCACATTATACTTTATTTGTTTATTCCACACAAAGCATAGACCATACGGTAACTTATGGCAACATTAAACAAACAAGAAATAATTTGTGTGTTGTAAACAGATTTAGTTACCATTAGACAGATCGAGGCTAGCTACTCCCCCCCTATATTTCCAGTGTTTAGGCTGAGTTAAGATAACAGACATGACAGTGGAATAGATTTTCTCAATGTACAAAATGCAATGATACTGTTTTCATCAGCACTTCGATTAATACTTTCTCCTATTTCTTTGTTCTGGTGGAGATATGAGGTAATAGTCGCAATCGCATGGGCCAAGACCAGGGATGTGAGGGGTAACCAAGCTTGAGGGCCATCATATGACACAGAGGGATAGCGTTTCAGAGATGTTATTTTCTAATGCAATCTGCACGGAGACCCGTTTTCTTCCTGAAAGACCACCAAGCAGGCAGTAAGGAGATCTGTGAAACAGAGCGGACCAACTGTCAACCAGGATCACAGTCACGCATGACAGCTTTTCACAGTCCTCCTCAACCACCCCCATCCCCCCAACCTCCCCTCTCCTCGCTGTCCCTCCTCCTCCCCCTGCCTTTTCACCCAACTCTCTTCCTCACCCTTCACTGGTCACAATTATAGCATGAAGAAGAATGATTTTCCAAAACAGCATCACCCACCCCTTATCCCCTGATCAGACTTGAAAGCATGAACCTGACAATGAGGACAAGTACAGGAGATTTTAAAAGGAAAACACAATTGGATTTCTGCTGCTATGCTCTCAAATCAGAAACAAAGTCAAAGGCACTACTTCATGGATTTGTATTTGGTGGAGGTGATTGAAGAACGTCATCCATTCATTTAGTATTCATCTTTTCCTCCTGTTTGACAGAACCTTAATTGGGATGGAGATGGTAAATTTTACCCACTTAATAACCAGTTCCCCTTCAAAAGGAAACACAATAACAGATGCACAACAACATTGGCATCCTCTTTTCAATTCTGTGGGTACATTTAATCTACTTATCTGATTTGCTTATCATACAACCGTAATCACAAAGCAGATGCAGAGTTGCACAATTAAACCTGTCTAAGCACAAATTCCACTCAAGCTGCTGATATCTGCGGGATTTTCCTTTCAGAAATGCCATGAAATGTTTAGACAAATTCACAATGAGTAGTCACACTACAGATGCAGTGTCTGGCCCTTACTTGGCATATGTGAGAGAGAATAAACAGCACTGTGAACAGACAGTTAAAGGGTTCATGTCCCACAGCAGCTGTATTAGAGGTGCAGTGTGTTTGAATGTGACACTACAGACAGTTCAGCTCAGAGTTAAGATCCCACTGCGTAATGCATATTTAAATCAGATTCAAACTGTACATAACTGGAGGCAGCCAAGGGCCACATTTTATATTAGATGTGATTATTATGTGAGATGTGTGGTTGCACAGAGGGGACTTGGTTGCTGAAATGCAGGTCAGACGTAATAACATTAATTATTCATATCTGAAGAGATTGGCTACCAGGGACTTAATATACTGTACGTATAGTGTAAAATAAGTTTGCATAATGTTTCCTAAAAGTCGCCAATTTAATTTGACTCATGGCTTTGATTTACAAAGGAATACCTAAACGCAAGCTTTAATAATTGGGGGCTCACCAGGGAATAAGTCAGTATATGTGCAGATTTTATAAGACCCCCACCTCTAATACAGAGAAAAGAGATGGTCAGACTATGACAGTGGCTTAAATAATGAACAAATAATGAATGAATAATGAATATGCTGATCTGTTGTCATTGAAACACAGTGATGTACCTAGTTTACATATTAACAGCCATACAGATTCATATGCAATCATTTGCATGAACAGGGGGTGACTGGAGACCATATTGCAGGAGACCAGAGTGCAAGCTGTTTATAGGCAGTAGGTATAAGAGGCATAACTCCACATGGGAAACCTGGCACGCTAACACCAGGGCCAGATGGAAGAAGAAAGGAGGGGAGGCATGCAAGAGAGAAATAATATGTCAGAGGAAAGATAGAAAAAGAAAGATGGACAAAAATAGATACACAGACACGGATGGGGATAAGAAGATAGGTAGCTGTTAGGTAGACAGATACACAAAGCCTGGAGAGGAGGTAGTGCTGGAAAAGGGTTCTGATATTAATAAGGAAAAGAAAAAGTAAGAAAGAAAGGCTGGTGTTAAGAAAAAGAAGTCTCTTCTCTGCAGGGACCTGTTTGTCTGAGCAAACCTTTTTAATTTAACACCAAAATGCCACTGACTGTTCCCTCCCTCGTTTCATCCCTCCTTCTGTCCAGCCTGGCAAATGCTTTGAATAGCTCGCCACACACCAATAGATCCTACCGGGCCTAATCCTCCACCCCCACCCTCTCACTTAAAAATATTGTACAGTAACAGAGCGAGGTCATCTGCCCCCTTTAATGCCACTGTGTCAGCTCCTGCTCCAGAGTGGAAACTCAATCAGAACAGTTCACTGCATCAGTTTTGTAGAATTATAATAGGACGGGTAGCATGTGTGTTTTTGCTCTGCATGTTTTGTGTGTATGTGTGCCTCTGGTGTATGAGCATGCTGGACCAATCATTTTGCAGCAGGGGGATCAAATTCATTCAGTGTCAAATAGCCATTGGGGCACTGGTCCTTTTGTTATGACTTCATCTGTAAAATGTTTTTCCCACCACAAAACTCCATATGTTGTTTGTTCAAAGGCATAATCTGGTTCTGTGTCATAACTACAGCCACAAATTATAGTTACCGTGACCATCAAGCTTTCCCCAGCTCTGTGTACCCAACCCCGAGCCTGGGGCTAACAACACTTTCCTTCCATTCATCCTTCCAATAGTCCTTTCAGCTGGAGGAAATTGCACTTACTCACCATAAAATTAGAAAGATCACAGACACGACAAATCGAGAGAGGAATGCCACCAGGCATGACAAAAAAATGTGGCATAGTGTTTTAAAAAACCTGCTTATAAACCACGTGTTTCTCAGGCTTTTTAAAATTCAGCATTATAATGCCTTCTCTCAGCTAAAAACTTGCAACCTGCACCATGTTTTACATGTTTGCTGTATTGTAGCTGTTATGGAAGAGCTTTCATAACTAATGCAGGCTTAATTCAGGACAAGCCAAGGGATGTGTATAACAATTTTAAAATGTCAAACTGGTGAAATTCAACCAGACCCAAAGATATGTAGGATAATTTAGTTAGCTATTGGGGCAGTATAGGTTAATGGAATGGCCAGTTTTAAACAGTGCAACATGTTCTTGAGAGATCATGATTTGCACAGAAGATGGACCAAAATACCACAATACCTATGCGCCTCAGCTGCCATTCCCAACGAGAGCTGTAAGCAAATTCAAAACACCTTGGCTCTATCTGGACCTGGCATTAGCATGTGTCTCGAGCGATCTGATCTCAAGTGGACGGCTCCAAGTACAGGTACCCATGACGTACCGGGATCTGATCTCTCAGACCACATTGGGAGGTAGTCTGGGCCACATGTGGCCACATTATTTTATGAGTGTGAATGCAAATGCTGCCTGGGCCACACTGAGGGACCACCCAGTTAACTGACTAATTTGTTCCTAATTTTATAATGAATGAATCAAAACTGAAGTTCTTCTCAGTGTTTCTCATATACTGATTTATTAATTTGACTTCTAGAGAATCATTTTCAATTTTTTTTCTTTGTAGAGCCATGTGCAGTGCATTGATTTGTTCACCTCCTCATCTAACGCATTTGGACTTTAATAGAAATGATGTATGTTTATTTGCATATAGAGCAGGGAGGTGAGATCCCATTACAAGTAGTCACTCAAGAAGCATGTGGATATGCATTTTAATGCCAAGTGTCAACTGGCATGCTTACAGCTGTTGACTTCTGATCAGATCACCTGAGACGCATTTTAATGCTAGGTCTGAATCGGGTCTTTGGTAGTTGGTAGCTGAATTCAGTCCAAAAGTGAACTGATTTAACCTGCTAAATTAATTTTTATAATATATAATATTTAGTATAATATTTAGCTTATTGGCAAATTAAGCAGTATATTAAGCTATTTGATTAGATGTTTCACATCAAAATGCTGTGGTAGTTCCACAGTTGTTGAATTTTCTTCTTATGTAATGTAATGTAAAACAAAAATATAAACTGCATTTTCATGCACATCCAAACTTTGGCAATGTGCCACTTTCCAAATCTTTATCAATGCGAAAAATGAGCAGGTTATTACTTTTGTAGCACTGGATGCCAAAATATCTCCTCCCACTTTCCAACTCTTATGTGATTGTGTTTGTGTTTACTTACTTCATGTTGCCAACCACTTGTCTACACGCTCCTTCTGAGACCCAACCACAATAAGGGTCTCTGGACGCTATACAAGACCTGAAAGACAAACACCCTCATCATATTCTGCACTGCAATATTGTGTCTCTCTCTCTCAAAGTAAGAATGACTATTTCATATTCAGGCATCAAACTTACTTCTTGCATCTTCCATGTTTTTCACAGCGAGAAAGTGGCACTTTAACCACACAGGAGGTGAAGGCGACCCACAGAGCATGACTCTTGCTGTCTATCTGCATGCCAATGATGCGCTTGTCCTCCACACCATCTATACTGCACCTATGGGAGGAAGGCAGAGACAGGATTAAATAATCAATTATTCTGTCTTTCCTTCAACTATTTTGTTGTTTAGGCACAAGGTCTAATAAAAAAGATGGCAAGGGGAGTTGGAAGAAGTCCAAAATAGAGATTTAACAGTTCATTTAGAGATAAAAAGAAAAAAATTAAGATGTGGAAGAGAGAGACTTTGAGGTCAGGGAGCAACAAGATCATCGTGGACTTGAGTACATGGGGTCAGGAGCAGAGTGGGAGATAAAGAGAGATAAAGAAAAGGGGTGATACAGATACAACAGATAAACAAACAGATGGGCACTGTGAGCAGTCAGCAATAACACTGCACTTAACTGTAAAACCCACTAACACTAGCTCAGCCCCCTCCTCCTCCCATTACACCATTCTTCCAGTCCTCCATCCCCGCTAGTCTTCTTTGTCTCCTCGGCCCCATAGGAGCAAACCCTAATCCCTCTGGGCGTGTCAAGCATCTTTCTATCCCTTCTCTCCATCCATTCCTCTCTCCATCCCACCATCCAGCTCCTGGGATTTAATCTCCCCTTTGCAGTGCTCTGGTCCCGCATTAACGCTCTCAATTAGGGCTTAGAGTCCATCTACACTGGGTAATGCACGGCATTCGGGCCTGTGCTGATCCTGCCAGCCAGGGAGGGAGGCAGGCAAAGTCACTTACTGTACACTACTAAAGCCAGATGGCCAGCAGCCGGCGAATGCTCGGCCTCAGCCACAGAGACAGAGAAGAAACAAAGAGAAAAAGGGAGAGAGGGAAAGAAAGACACACAACGAGGGGAGGGAAGAGAGGGCAGGGCCTGCCCTCCATCCCCTCCATACGGCTCATCACATGGCCACAGCATGTTGGATAACAAACAGTGGTAACCTTGAAAGCCCTCCTGTCAAGTTCTAGCTCTCCTTCCCTTCTTCTTCTTGGTTGTCTAACACAATAATGTATTCTCCTCTCTGCTTCTTTCCATCTCTCCTCCCTGGGCTTCACCTCAGTTCTCTCTCCCTCCTCTGTTTGTACTGCCATTCGTTCCCCCTCATCCATTACCCCTCAACTAAATATTTGCTTTGGCAGGGTACTACTGCGGCTGATTTTTCCTTATTCATTTCTATTTCAAATACACAACAATGCTTGTTTCACCCCACTGTACCCAGCTCACACACACCCATGAGCACACATATGCTCACATCCATACATATACCAACAGCCGTGTAATGTGTTAGTGAAAGATCATAGTCTGGTTCTGAAGACAAACAGACCTCGGTGTGTGAGAGTGCGTGCATATGTGTGTTTCCTTTAATCAGCCAATGATTTTGGAGGAACCGGGCTCCGCTGTGGTTGGGAACCACAGCGCTACGCTATCCAGAGCCTTAGTGTCTATGTCTTTAATTTAGTAGCTGCGGTTGGACAAAGTGTAACCTGATAAAACTCTTTTAAATGATAGAGTAGCCATCTGGTTTACTGGCTTCACTAAAGAGCCTGGGTCGGGGGAACTGACTGGTACTGATGGAGCTGGTGGGTTGGTGGGTTGGCTGAGTTGGGAGATGGTTGGAAACATGCAAAATCACTCATATACACACACACACACACACACACTCTGTAACACACATATGCAAGAATTGACCTTCTTTCGTTTGTAGCAACTGTATCCATGTGTTTCCCTATTTCTATCCATCGCTTGCTCACATATGCACATATCCAACCAGAGCTACATACTTGTCCGGGTTATAGACGTTGAGCTCCTCCAGGAACAGGCTATCGTTGAGGAAGCCATTGTTCATCTTGGCCAGGAACTTGAGGATGATGCCTTTCTCAGATCCCAGGAAGACAACTGTGTGGTTCTTATGGGGGCCCGCCTCATTATCCACCACGATGCGTGTCAGACGATACCTGGAACAAGGAATACCAAGTAAAATACATCAAATTAATAAGTCAGTTATTAGTTAGTCTGCCCACTAACAGAGGAACACGTTTGCCCCTCAGAAGATTAACAGATGGTGATGAAGGATAGCAGAAGGGATTCAATATAAATCTCTCCATCCCAGTACACTACTGTTTTGACTGGACCACATTCTGAAACTTATGAGATTGATTTTGTATTGATAGAAAGATATTAGTTACTAGAGAAAATAAACGCATAAAAACAAAAAAAGCAAGTAGTGAAAAAGTAGGTGAATATAATTTCCCAATTAATATATTATCAATAAATCACTTTGCCTTCCATCATTCATGTCAGGTGTCTAGAAGCGCATAAGGAACAGCAGGGGAGATTACACAGTTTTATTAATCTCATTAACCGATTGTTATTTCATTAAACTCAATCAGATTGCCACGGGGCATGTCAGGTGGTTGCTCAAAGAAAAACATCACAAGTGAATTGCTCACGCAACACACATCAGTTGCGTATACTGCATTTTTTTTTTAGATTTGACAGCTGCTGGTCACACAATTTGGCAGGTGGAGGTGCATCAATCTCAATTTTCATTTCATTATTTGTAAAAAAAAAAAAACAAAAAACAAAAAACCAACACACTTCTATAAGAAGTACATACAAGTTAGCAAATAAGACACCTGCCAGTTGGTTTGTATGGATTGGTCTCTTATTGTGCTTTTGGGTGTTAGAAATAAAATGTAGATCAATTTAGATAAAAAAAAAAGAGCAGGTTTTAAGGAAAACCTCTTGAGGCTACTTACTTTTACCATCTGATTTCATCGCATCACAGATGTCCAGATCTATCTCTCAATTAGTTTCAGGGCTAAGAAACTCTTCAACATATCAAAAGGCACATATCTGCTGATCAGTGTGTTAAGCAAAAGCTTGTTTTCATGGCTTTTTTTTTTTTAAGGAGATTGAATTCAAAAATTAAAGAGGAGAGCCTATTTTGAAATCTAGGAAGTCCACTTTCACCCCCATTAATGGTTCAACTCAGTGTTCTCATAAGGTACACACTGGTAAAATATTCATAACTTTGAATGAGAATTTATTTTGGATGTGATTCATAAATTCATAAATTTAACCTTACTTACAGTTTACACCATAAGCCCATTAGAAAAAACACAAGGTCACATCCTCTTATTCTATCTCCTTTCTGCTTACTTTAAATATCTCTATGATCTGTGTCGGTGGCTTTATCCAATCAACAGTAACATTACTCTGAAGGTCTAATGTGGTTTTGATCTCTTCAAGCATAACAGGCGCTCTGAGGACCGTGTCAATGTGATTTGATTTTAGAGAAATAATGCAATCTCAAGGACTAAGACATTCACTGTGCCTCCTATTCAGGAAAATACAAATGTAAAGGGGGGATTCTTCAGAGTGTGTTCCCTTTCCATTTGAATCACTGTGTCCAGCCAGCTGAGGTCCCTGCCACAACAGAGCCAGTGTCAGGTCAGAAAATCTCTTTCAAATTTGCAGCAAAAAGCTCTCTTACTGGTTTCGTTTCCAGTAGATTTTGGCTCAAGAATAACATTTCAAATTTAGTATGTGACAATTATCATAAAAGACCTCACTCTCTCTCCACCTAATATGCCTTCATAATACTTTTTGAGCTTACATAATGCTTTTAACTGCTGCCTCTAACTTGCATGCAAGGCTCTGCTCACTGTGGTGTCATTTCAAATCACATAAAATTGTCTGATTGCTGATTATGTAAAGACAGAAACACTGTGTTATTCATAATATGGCTGTAAGATATGCTGCACTAATGAACAGAGAGAGTTGTAGAGATTACCTTGATGAAAGCTGTTCATATTCTGACTAAGCCTGCACAGTATGTAGGTCAAACCTCAGCAAAGTAGCTGCAAGATGTGATAGGATGCAAATAATTTCTAAAACCTAGGAAGAATTCTCTATGTATCTCATCTTTAAAGTGATGTTACCACCACCGAGGCTTGACAAGGGTCTGGCAAGCACCCCTGACCTTAAATCTTGAGCAGCTGCAATTGGGAACCAGGTCCATATGAAAAATAAATTTTTTTTTTTTTTTTACTTTTTACCAAATGCTCTGTCAGCTAGTTTTACCCTGCCGACAGGATGGCCGTATGCTGTCGTATTCCCCCAGAGGCTGGCTGAAATGTCTGTGTGAAGTGCAGCTAAAAGTCAGACAGACCTTTATGATCAAACGTATCAGCCAAAGTGCGCTGGCTTTTGGGAAATGGGCTCAACTCTAGAAAGTCAGGAGAAAAACCGACCACAGAACAAAAAAAAAACAAAAAAACTTTTTACTATCCTCATAACCTCTCTTTGAAATATCTTCAGAGGATTCAAACAAACAATTTGCGACGAAAGACTAAACATTGCAGAAACCTTATGAAGAGCATAAAAACGGATATAATGGAGGATTGAAAGAGTTTACTCCATCACATCAAAACACACTACTGAATGACAGAATAGTCTATGGTGTATATCAGTGTTTTCACTGCTCTGATGAAAATAGGTCAGTGGCTAGTTTGTGGTGTAGTACTACTGTGTTTTAATGAGCCATCTGACTCTCAGCGCAGCACTTCATGTAATTATTGTCCTGGGCTAAAGAGGCTCATAGACCTGTGATGGCAACGGCCTTTGGAGTGTGTAATACGTACCGGACCATGGTCTTGAGGAACCAGGGCCTGTTAGCAATGGAGGGCACAGCCTCATCCATCAGAGGATGCATCTTGATGAAGTTGAGTGTGTCGTCTGGGAACTCGTTGGACACTTTGTACCTCTCCATGGATGGAGTGCCGGCACAGTTGCCAGGCCTGCGAATGGAGAGCAGGATGATGATGATGGTGATGAGGAGGAGGAAAAAAAAAATGAACAAAATTTAAAAAAATGCTACATTTACTATGAGAGGCAGTGAGGCAATTTTTCACAGTCAGAGCTCCATTAGAAGACAGAAAGTTGTACTTCCCTAAAATCAATGAGAGTGTAGCTTTAAATTACTAAACTCTCATTCCAAGAAGCTTTGGTCAGAGCAGAGGACATAAGATGTCTTCTTTTCTCTGGACTTGGGGTAAAGCACTGGGACATTCTATCTATCTGATCCTTTTACAGGGAGTTGGTGAGCTGCTTGTAAAAGAGAAGCTGCTTTTGATAGCATATCCCCTTTGCAGGCATCTCACCTCTGAGAGCTTGTAAAACCCCTTTACTGCATGGTCTTTGATACCCTGCCACACCACATAATCCACACCAGGCCCTAGAAATATTAGCCCATCGGCCACTGAATGTCTGACACTGTCAAAATGTCAAGACCAAACCCTAAAATATACTTTATGTATATGCGAGTGCACATAGAGAGGTACCTATATATAAAAATCTTCCTTCATGGTGGAGTGGTGATGTATGCATGAGTAGAAAGGAAATCCAGTGATAAAGGAAAATCCTTCAGCCATTCTGTGCTTTCCTAGATCCATCTTTATCATGTTTATACAGGGAAGGGACATCATTTCAAGGGTATATACAGTTTGATTTGGTTTTTACAAAGCATAAAAGAATGCCACAGCAATAGAAATGCTACTGTATGAAATCTGTAATGAAAATATATAATAGAGTATTTTAACCATTCAAGTTCACCTGAATTAAATAAACTGACAGATAAACTCAAGTTAGCTGCTGCTAATGCTAAATTAACCTCCAAACTGATGATTAAGTGGCAGCATTTGCAGAGCCATTTGTCATTATCATATATATATATATATATTTATATATATATATATATATATATATATATATATATATATTTATATATATATATATAGTAGTAACTGCTATTGCGAACATTTTTGCTGTAGCTACATTTATGTGTGCAGACATATGGAGAACAGAGCGGAAACAGACATCTCTTAAATACGAAAATCTGTAAATGATTCAGTATGAGAGTGTAACACATGGAGGAGCAGTCTGCTGCAGGGCCAGACCTGGGTGGCATTGTTACAACTCTCCGTCTGTTTGCCTGCAGATAAAAGGTCTGAACGCAGCAGAGGATAGAAATGAAATCAATCGCATCAATCACTGCAGAAACAACGGCGGCTATATCTGATCTTTGCAACGCCTGAACTTGTTGAACATAAGCAAGCAATTACATGCTAATTGAGGGAAGCGGGCAAACTCACACATATTCATACAATGCACAGAGATGAATGAACAAAGAGTACAGTACAGGCTCTCTGCCGGTGAGGTACCGCCTCCTCAGCCATATGGGAACGCACACACCCGCACAGGGTACCAACAGTTATCATGGCCCAGATCTTTGTAGTAAAGCTGTTTTTTTTTCTGAGGATAAGAGAGCAGCTCTTGGCGCACTAATTAGCAAGCAATAGATGGGAGATTGATCGGGCTGGTGCATTTGTGGAATTAGCCAGCCATCTGTAAAATGATCTCATGCTTCATTTGTTGATAGGGAGCCCTTCTTTAATGCAACTGCGTGTGAGGGAGAGGTGAGGTAATGGGTTGGGGTTATAACTGTGAAAAAAAGTGGTATCTGTTGGAGTGTGTCTGTGCACAGTGTGTGGTTGTGACGCAATGTGATATAAGATGTGTAATCCCTGAGTAAAAAAAGATGAGGATATATAAAAAATGATGTAACATGAGTTAAAATTGTTCTGCTATTAACACATTGTAATTCAACAAGTTGTGCATCGTTGTGCATTGACTAGGAGGCCTAATACAAATATATATTGTGTGTGCAAGACAGGGAGAAGGTTGAGAAGAGAGGCAATGTGGCTCTGAATGTTATAGTATTTATGTGCGTGTGCCTGTGCTGTGGTTAATTAACTGTTGTTGTACCTTGGCTTGGGAACCTTTTCTTCAGGAAATGGTGTCCAGGTGGAGTCTGGGGATTTCTGCTCTTTGAAACGCCCTGTGAATGTGTTGGCCACCTCCGCCATGTCATAGGCACACACTGCTGAGCCTGGGATACTGCCACACAAAAAAAAAAGAAATAAATAAATAAAAAAGGAAAAGAAAAACATAAACAATCCCCTTGACAGAACATATCAAAGAAACACCTTTCCAAGTCTGGACTATCACCAGGGGACAGAAATGGTTTTACAGTCTCTTTTAAGAAGGATTTAACCCCCCCAGGATGTCTCATTTTAGCTTTTCCACTATTTACACTGGGTGACACAGTCAGGTTTGCAATGTTGTCAAGGTTTTTAGAAAAATAAGGTGTCGAGATCTTTGTCCTCAATTCCCTCACAAATAAAAAAAAAAAAAAAACAACAACCACATTTGATTTATAAAAAAGTGTGTTTTCTTCCATTTAATAGAATTAATTAATTGTTCCAATTCCGGGAGCAATTATTCTTATTCCTGTATTTGTTGCAATTTTAGTGCTATTATATCAGCATACTGTAGTGTAATTGTATGGACTGTCACAATCTATGAGTTACAGTGTCTGTGCCTGCCAAGCCACATAAGGACACACATTCCCTAGCTCTCCCCTCTAAGACTGGGTTTCCCCAAAAGCCTTGAGGCATCAAAGTTCATCACAAGTCCACTGTTAGGCAAGAAATATGGGCAACAGATTATCTTATTATTGCTATTCATTTTAAGGGGAAAAACACCCATCTTGTGATAGCAGTGGAGCCATTGGCTTCTGTCCGTCTGTGTGGAATCAATGCATAGCAGCCCGCTGAGTCATTTTTCTATTTTTCCCACATCTGCTGTCTGAAATAAAAACTAAGTATTTATTCTTTATCTGACTTTCTTTTAAAGAGAAATATCTTTGTCTCTCTCAGCTGGCTGGATTTTCTGGCTGTTGCATCATGGGTTAAATTCATCATGTAGACACTGGGGAGACAGCATACACAAGGACAGTATTATAAAGACCAAGGTCAGAGAGCTGTTAATTCTTGGCTTAGCTACTAAATTACAGTAATTACCCTCTGCATTGGGTACGTACAGAAAGTTACACAATCGCACGTCTTTTTACACCAGGCGGCTAACGAGGCAGATAGATGGTGATGGGGAGTGAGCTGGCCAGTTAGCAAGAGACTGGGCCAGGCGGCAACCCAGACAGACAATTAAACGACACACAACCCTGAGAGCTGTCTACAGTCTGGATGTGCTCCCTCTAATTTCACCCCCTGACTATGAAATGGAAAATTAATGCCAGGATCAAAACTGGCGCTTATAGAAATTTTCAGAGGCCCTGCTTCATTGGGTTTTAATGTCCATTAACCATGCTCAATTGCACTGTCACAAGCAATTGTCTTATCTGCTAAAAAGCAGCCATAAAATGGAAAATTACAATATGTGCGAGCTATCAGCCAAGCTTTATGGCTTTGTGGTAATTTTCAATTTAGATAAAAACTCCCCCTGCCTATGAATATGAAAGCAGCTCTGAATATGATTTGTAAAAGGGAAAATAAAATTAAACACCTGCATGTCAAAAGGGCAACACAACTGTTTTGACAGAAGATGTAAATGTTGACCCAGTAGAGGCAAGAGGCACAGCAGAGGCGCACGCAACTAACATTAACAAAGGTCAGACTGTCTTTATGTTGATGAATTGGGGGCATTTTAAAAAATATTTCAAAGTGGGGAAGATAATTGTTTAAATAAGGAAAGTGAAGCACATGAACTCATTTGTAACTAGAGAAAATAAGATGGATAAGTAAAATGCCATCTGTTTCTGACCTCAAACCACTTAAGGTTAGATAAACCTGTTGCTTTTTCAATCAGTTTCTGTTCTTCAGGGTACCTGTTGTACGGCGTTGAGAAAGTTGCCATCACGACATCCCTCCCATTGATGTGGATGACATCAGTCACCGCCTGCAGAATGTTGAAGTAGAAGTGGGAGTCGCCGGGGATGGAGCAGTTCAGCCGAGACTTGAGGAAGGAGGTCCACTGCTTCTCCAAGACACGAGGTGAGCCGCCTCGGTCATTCTTGCAAACCCTGGCCACCCGAGGAAACACCACCTGACGCACAACAGACACACAGCTGAAAGGTTACATTTGAATAGCTCATGGTTTTACATATCGCATCTGCAGCCTCAGTGTCTCGCACTAAATATTTAGCAGTCCATCGAAAGAGAGCTGCACCAGTTCAGCATCTAGTGAGACCAAAGAAAATTAAAACTGATGCCAGAGATATTGCCTTTTAATCTAATGCCTTCTTCTTGTCAAAAAGAATGGAAAAACCTATATTTTCAGTGACGCTGGAGCATATGACATAAGAGCCACTAATTGGACCTGGTAGTGAGACTGATGTTTCCAAAGTCAAAAATAGACCTTGAACCTCAAAGGATAACATTTGGATTTGATTCTTAGTTTCGGGCATTGAATAAGAAAAATCACCAGTGTGTTTTTATCCAGTGTGTCATCGCTTTATGCAAAATTAAAGACACGGAAGGGTAAATTGGTGTGTTTGATATTCTGTTAAAAAGTCAGCACCTTGGCAACAGAAAATTTTGAGCACACAGCCTCAAAAAGGAGCCAGTGCTGTAATTACAACTGTGCCGTAAGATCATGTAGCCAGTATTGTAATTAGTTGTTGTCACACTGTACTTAACAGCAATAAATCTAACCCTGACCTGAAATTGCAGCCTAGAGTAAACAGTGTGAATGGGAGCGAACATGCATTTAAACCTTTACACTACACACACATACACACACACACCCTCACCCATGCATACACTACAACCTTCCACCTTCCTATTCACACACACACACACACACACACACACACACACACACACACACACACACACACACACACACACACACACACACAAATGTGCATGCAGAAATCACACAGTTCCTACTAAGAAAAACACACTAAGACTCTCTCACACAGGCCTGTTCACTGTGAGATTACAGAGCACTGAGATTACTGAGAGAAGGTATTACACAGAACAGGTGAGGCTGTCAAGATGAATGTGGAATTATGTCAGCTTTACATATTACGGTTCAGTGTGTCACATTTCTACTCCCTGCAGATAACCGAGCACTGGTTTATCTGTTGGTTTGTCTGTTACTTGGACACAGACGCAGATACACACACATATATAAATGGTGCAAACACACACACACCTAGTATATAACAAATGACTTACAATGAACGAATATCTTACTTGAGGCTTGTTGATTCACTTGTGTAATGAAATATTTATCATTTTACATTTCCCAGATAACAATGCAACAAATGTAACAGCTCAACATTAAAACAAAAGCAAACACAAACTTGCCCCAGTGGATTTGTCAGCTCGCAATAATATGCCTGTTTATATAGAAGTAGAAGGCCATTCTACTGTATAACAATGAAGACATATCATTCGCTAAATGTTAAATTGCTCTCTGCACCATCAGTTCTAACACCACATGCGTAATTATACTGACATTGCTTTCAAACACCCGGCAGATTGAGAGGTCTGATCTGTATTCATGCCCTGTATAACACATGCCTGTCACTTCTGGCAGTGAATCTATTATTTCTGTGATTTTCGTTACCTCCCCTGTTCCCATCTTGTGCCTTTTCTTTCTCACTCTCTCTTTACAGTCTCCTTTCATTTATACTGAAAAATACATATTGAGCGATTCATTTCCATAACACATTTTCGTCTACCTGGTATCCAATTAAACTTTCTGAGGTCAGGGTCCAAAACTTGAATTGAGGAGATTAATAGAAAAATGTCTGTTAAAGTCCCTCTGGTGTAAAAACCTGAGAAAGGACGTTTCTTCTTCAACCTCTCCTCCTCCACACTCGTCTCCTCTTTCAGAGACAGAAGAATATCTCTTAGGGGATATTGAGACAATCGGTCATTCAGGAGCTTTGCCGGACGAACGTGGACGTGCAATTCAAGCGATATATTTAGACTTCAAAAATAGGATTTCAGACATCCACAGATTTTTGTTTTTGAGTCTATTTTAGGTTCAGCATCCTGCCCAGTGTTTATCTGCTACTGAAAATATGTTGGCCATATTACAGCTCCTGAAAGCCTTCTTCCACTTGTGTGATACACCCATATCCTGTTAGTTTTCTCAGGCACTTCCCCATTCTCTCAGTAAATAGGAAGTCACCTCTCATTAGAGTTCAAACAATAGCCGAAAAATAGGGCCTGTGCTTACCTTTCCCATTGTGTTGTATTCCATAGCAATTTCCCGAAAGAAGAAGTAGATGAAGTCCCCATAATCAACTGCCTGGACAAAGTAGGGCTCTGCAAGAGGGAAAAAACATAAAATACAATATTAGTAACAAAAAAAATGATGTTTTGCTGTGACAAAGCAGTTGTGACACTATATTACACAGTAAACAGCCACAATGTCAGTCATATTGTGCAGAAAGCACCGAGTGTGAACCTTGAGTGCCTCAATCTATCATCCATCATATCAGCAAAACAATTTGCATGCAAGGAAAGAAGGATCTCTCTATTGAGGTTTGACAGGCTGGACTTGTGCTTGTTTCTCCCTGGGGCAGAGCAATTTCCTGGCTACATCAACTCTACCAGCACAGGTTGGCAAAATGACTGCATCAAACAGAGCGTGTAGCATTAGCATAAGTGCTCCTACTCCTCATACCTAGATTCATACACAGAGGTGCAAAGACACATAAAGCACAAATTGGGAAAAAAACACAAACACATATGCCTTGTTTTCTAAACTTGTCATTCAGCTGGGTGCTTTCCAACTGCAGGGACTTTGTTTGTGTGCCCCATACTCACCTTTCAGCCATTTGGAGTCATGTTTGACAGTGCGCAGAGTTGGGCTGTCTCCTAGGCTACGATAGATGACCGCATCGATCGCTAGAAAGTCTGTTACGGTGGCCGAGTACAGCTTGCCATCTGGAGAGGGAACACAGAGACAGAGAGAGCAATAAGGAGGAAAGATGGAGATGGAGGGTGGGGGAAGAATGAAGAGACAGCCACAAAGGAAGAGAAAAAAGGTAAAGGAGAGGAAAGTTTGGTGAAGAGAGAAACACATGAAGCCACTCATAGATTCGTGCAGTCTGTTGTTGGATACACAAAGATGTTTTAGACTCAGACCTGGAAAATGAATGAATCACACAAACCAAAGAGACTCTCTGATGGACAACAAACAGGGCTGTACACACACTTGAACATGTTGCACATTTGTAATTGCTCACTCTCGCAAACACTCTTCAAAAGCTCAAACAAACACTGAAGCCCTGCACGCACCCTTCCTCTTTCTCTCTCTCTCTCACAGCCCCATCGAAACCTACAGCCACACACTTATATGCACGTACGCACACATACATGCTTCACGAACACAATCCACCACCAGCATGACCTCAGCCCGCCTCGGCTTAAACCACAGTGGAAAGTCAAACTACATAATTGAAAGGATAGCAGTCAGAGGAACCCTCTTGATTACTCACTGCTTCCAGCTCCTTCGAAGCAGCTCTGCTACACATTAACTGGTCAAGCTACATGTTTGCTCTCCTTCTCGACTTTAAACAGGCAGGAACAGCTCATCAATAGTGCCATAAATCAGTTCACAGCAAATATGAATGGGGACTGGATGTCTTTAGCAGCCTGCGGGTCCGTTGCATGAGAAGAATCGCACTCCGCCAACGGAGAGCTGACTCATTCTGGTCCCTTCCGTTTGTGACTTGTTTTCAATCTTGCGCATTTTGAACGAAAAGTGAACTAGAGACATCGGCAATTGCAGAAAACTATATTAAAAGCAAGAAACAGATGATTCTGTTTCTCCTGTTCTCCCACAATACTACTGATGTGTTTTCAGAGTGCTCTAATCAGCGGCAAGTTCCTGACACAGAGCAAATGTGGCTCCAAGTTTGATAATTTGCTCTAATGCTTCCAACACAGATTGGCCTTCATTATTTGACATGTTGTCGGAGCACTGCCATTAGAATAAACCACGGGTATTAAGAACAATATTAAATACAACCGCAGCTAATCCCCTCACTCAAATAGACGCAACTTTCCCATCTAGCTCAAACATGTTCCAGTGTTTCATAAATTCACACTGGAGAAAATTTGGATTAATGTTTTTGCCTCATGGCAGTCAGTGAGTGGTAGAAGTATCAGACACTCCATCTATTTTTACCTCATGGCAACTTGCGAAGAGTTTTATTAATGTTAAGCCATAGACTGTAGACAGAGACTGAAGTTTGAAAATCACATTCACATGTAAAAAAGATAACTGTCAGTTTGACTAGGTCTAATCTTACCAGCGAACAGGGCAACATTGGCATGCTTGGCATCATATGGGCAGCGAGCCATCCCACTGATCTCCTCTCCCAGAGCTTCCAAGGTGTCCATCTAGGGTCACAAATGAGGTGAAAGGTCAACAGAGGGTCAAGTCAGTGTGGTGGGGTTGTCAAACAAACAATGCACTTGAAATGCATCATAGAGAGGAAATGTCTGTTCCCGGTTTGAGGAAAAGATCTAGAGGGAGAAAAGGAGAAATGTGATCAAATGTCAAAACAATGAAAATCTGACGGTACTGTACTGTGAGCAAAACGAGTTGCATTCAAATGGAAAAATATGGTGTGAGTCAAAATAGTCCCAAAAAGTTGTGGTGCCCAGCCCAGAAGTGTGTCCATCTAACTGACCCAAACTAATATCCTGTGGATGTAACTCTGGTGTCCTACTGAGAGCTGTCAAAGCAGCCCATCTGGGAGTATCTTGGAAACTGTCATGGAAGGAGTGTAAAAAAAAAAAAAAAAAGACAATTTTCCACAGAAACATGTTTCACAGTATGGGTGGATGTGGTTTGCTTTCCCCCTGCCATCCTTTATCTTTCAGCTGTACTGGTGTTACAGAAGAGTTTTAACAACCCTCAAGACAGATCTTTAACCCATTTACTGTGGTGCTTTCCCCTGCCCTGATTTCTGAAGTCTGTGCTTTTTAGCTGTGAAGAGGAAATAAATGGGCAGAGGGAAAAATGGGTGAACACATGGCCCTGAGCAGGGAACGTGAGCAATTTTTACTAAAGCTCAGTAGTTTTTAAAGATCATACAGTAGTCATTATTTTATATTTTCCAGCCTTAATTTTGTCTTGTGCTAGGAGCTTTTCCTTGGGCGAGACTTGTTCCCTGATTTGGGAGAGAGATCCTACTTTTTATTTTTCACCTAGACAATGTAGAAGTTGTCTTTTCTTAGCACTGGGAGTGTATTTTATTCAAACTTTTCTGTCACTCGGCAGTCCCATTTCCATGGGCTATTTTAAGGCCTTTTCCATTGTTTAAGAACCACTACTGGTCTTGGTTTGGAATTAGTGGGAAATAATTTTTTCTTGGTTTGCACCCAGTTTGTTTGTAGTATGATTGGCTGGGCCTGGCAGAGGATCAGATGTGGGTGAAAGGTCACTATCATCCCACCACGGGTAGGCTTGTCTTCCCCAGCATGCCATAGGATGCTCCCTTACCCTGGCTAATGACCAGGGATACACACAGACTCAAGAGAGAAGAAAAAGTCATAATACGCTGGCCAGAGACTGAGGTCAGGGAAGATTAGCGAATACTCTGTTTGCCTGTGGAGTTAATACATAGTCATTTTTCTTCTCTATCTCAGTTTTGATCTCTTTTTACTGTACTTCCGTGCTTTCTCACTTTCTCTTCACAAAAAAGGAACGTCGCTCGCCAAAGCTGCAAACTGCTTACGCTGCCCTTTCTGGTCTCTAAACAGGTCATTTTGTTTTCTATTCCTGTCTCGGCGGAAACGGTTATCATCTGCCCACTAAAAAGGTCACAAACACTCCGGCGCAATGCTGGAAAAGCCTGCCAGAGAAATTGTTGAGGCTGATTTGGCAGAGAAAATTACAAGTGACCTTTTACAACAAACACAAAACCACCAGCAGCAGGGCATTTCTCGATTTCTCATTCCTTCTGTTTCTTCAAAAATTATAGGAGGATATTATATGTAGGCAGGCTGGTTTGAAGATATATATTGGTATTAGACAGGAGAGACTGTAATTATAGATTAGGCTGAGTTAATCATAAGGGACGTGAGTAGCTGAAGGTCAGGTGCGTTCACTGAATCACAGCGTCTGTGTGTACAGAGCGACGGGGCAACTCGGTTAAGCTTGAAACGTCAGCAGCTTCTGTGTCAGCTACCTTAACACAAACACTCTCTTCTCTGACACATCACAAACACACACTCACATATCTCTCACGCCATAGCAGCTACCCCCACCTTCGCCATCTCCTCAGTTAATTTCACCGAGGAAATGACCTCTGTCTACTGGGCCTGGCTGACTGTCACTGATCTATTCCTGCCATTTGAACAGAGGAAGACACTCCCAGCCCAGCCACTGATATTATGTACAGCTCTAGTCTCCTGTCAAGCTGGCATGTGTGTGAGAAACAACAGCCGAGTGCTCACTTGCATGCTGTTAGCCTTGTCTGAAGCAATATTCAATAATTTTGAGAGGGGCAATAGCAATCCATAAACCTGCCACAATGGAGCACATTTTGAAACATTACCATAAAGAAATTTGATGTTGAAACAGCCAGATGGATTTGTTTACCTTGTTTACCAGGCAAACCTTATTATGCTGTCACCTCCACTAGATGCAAAAAAAAAAAAAAAAAAAAAAAAAAAAAGACAAGGAAGACGTGCCTCAGCTTTGTAGAAACACAATTCAAAGTAATGGGAAGGGGAGAGTGGTGCTGTCACAGTTTGTCAGCGGTGCCTTAACAATGCACCGTTCAGTGGGGATCTATTATAGCTTAGCAGACGAATGTACAGTAACCTTGGCTCGGGGTGCAGTGTATCTAGATTAATTAATTACTACAACAGTTCATTGGTGTTTTCCATAGGCTATATGCTAATTAATTAGACAAACACAATGTAGATCCAAAACATGCCCATCAGGAGTGTTATAATTGGTTCAGCATCAGCTTCACTACTCAGGGTGAGGGACACGTTCTAGTTTTGTGTCTGTGTTGTTTTTATGAGGACCCTGTTAAGGGCTTTATTCATCATTGCTGAGAGATTTGTGAAATATTAGTAAGGACAAACGTATCCCACTTATTAACTGCTTGCTTGAAACAGCTTTCTTGAAGTATTACGAAGATGTTTATTTTGTAGAAAGACCATCTTTGCTGAGAAGTATTTTTGTGCAAATTGACACTGGCTCCAAAATAATCTTAGTAATGATGTTAATAATCTGTATAGCCAGGGTATAGCCAATAACAGAGAAAATAAAATCATATTGATATTGAGCATTTTGCAGCTTGAGTGCCCACACATTTCTTGGTATGCAGTCCATAGTTCCACCTGCACAACTTTCTCTCTCTCTATAAAGGTCAAATGCACAAGTTCACACCTGGGCCAATAGTGGTTTGTAAACCAAACAAGGACATCTCTCCCTGGGAGATAAATAGTTGTGGCCCATTTCTCTGCAGCCAGTTTCTGAGCCCTGGGAGGATGAACTCTTTTCCCTGACCACCTTTAACACCAGAGCAGGAAACTGGAGTCTTTGCAGCTGTTGATAGAAACAGAGGAAGGAGGAGGGATCTAATTTATCTGAACCTTCAACTTCTAAAAATTATTGATCTTTCAGAGAGAAAATGGTGAACAAACATTGCGCAAATATGACAAGAATTTGGGGCTTTGCAATGTACAATCGTTAATTACCATTTTCAATGTAAGCTGTTGTCTTTCTGTGTGATGAAAATTATGTCAAACAGCTTCTGGAAAAGCAGCAGTATAGAAAGACATGGATGTGTTTTCACATTGTTTATTACAGTAAATCCCTTTGTGTACATTAATCATATTTCAAATGCAAAGACTTGACACAGATGAAATTTCCCAATACACCTCAGTCCACTAGTATCAAGTCGAGGACCCATCACCTGGGACTCACCACCTCCAAGACTCCCCACTGATTCCCCCTACTTCACCCAGCAACAGGCGATGAAACTGGCTCCAGTCGTATATCAGCCCAGCTGGATGGGGTGTTTATTATTACAGCACAGCAAGGGAGTGACAGAGGGAGAAAGTAACAGAGGGAAAGATGGCAGAGTTGGAGCAATGGAGGGGGAGAGGAATTAAGGTTGGCAGGAGAGGAGGAGAGAGGGAGTAGGCCAGGAAGGAGGGAGGACGAAGAAAAGAGTGGGAGCTGGGTGCAGCATACTACCTAAGCGAGAGGACTGTGACATGGCTGTCACAGGTGTCTGTCTTGTGTTTTTTGTTTTTTTCTTTATATGCATGCATGTGTGTGTGTATCAGTGTGTGAGTAACCAAGTGTTGACACCAACACAAGGTGGAGGAAGGATAACGAGAGAAAGCTAATGAAAAGAGAACGTTGGTAGATTTGGGGGAAGGAAAGAGGTAAAAAATAAATAGGTAACCAGGCAGGGAAGGTGTTAGGACAGAAAACAACATGGGGTGTTGCTGGTTTGGGCGGATGCCCTCATTGCCCCCTCTGTCTCCCCCCTCTGTCTCACTCCACCTCTGCTCCCCCTCTGTCCCTTCCCAGTCGCCCTTGCAGCGTTGTTGATTAATGTGGGATGAGGCTGGCCCCGAAACAGAAGCTCTTTTCAGCGCTGTCACACTGGGGAGATGGAGAGGCAAACTGTGGCCAAGGTGGATTTAACCACAAACACACACACACACACACACACACACACACACACACACACACACAGCACACGTTTGACCAAGCGGTGGATGAGCCCAGCACGCCATCAAAGGCCTGGTATCTGCCCAGAGAGCCTGCCAGCCTGCCAGCCCTACAGTGTGTGTATGTGTGTGGTGAGTTTGTAAAGTGTGTGTGTGTGTGTTGTATGTTTCTGTGTTTGCACAGTTGTCAATGTTTGTATGTGGGCCTTCACACATGTGCCTAGGCATTTGTATGTGCATTTGCATGTTTGTGTGATTAGTGAAGTGATTAGTGGTGCTTTTAACATCTTATTTTGACAGCCTTTATATCTTAGCTGATTTTAGTAATGTCATATTGATTCAATTACTTTTAAATCTTAATGTTTATTTTATTCAGTTTTTATGGGAAAAAACAGTTTAAACCACATTTAACTGGCCCAGATATCATATATTATACATAATGCATATCCTTATGCTATGCAAGCAGAAACTGAATAGAAATAAGGAAAAATATTAATGAATACTTGAATAAAACAGTTGTATTTTACATATTGTTACAATTGTTTGTTGACATATATGTTTTACTTTATTCCTAAATTATTTTGGTACATCTCCATTGTACCATCCATAATCCATAATTTATGTTTGCACAGGCAAGTGTACTGTGTGTGTGTGTGTGTGTGTGTGTGTGTGTGTGTGTGTGTGTGTGTGTGTGTGTGTGTGTGTGTGTGTGTGTGTGCGCGCGCGCGCGCGCATGGCTATTTTACCCAGCCTCCCTGTGTTTTACAGCGCTTCCCCTCAGTTGCCCTTAACTCCACCAGACTAGCAGCAATATCAGTGCAGTAACAGCTAAAACACAAACCTTGAAACCATAACTGGAGTAGCTATAAAAGCTAACCACGCCTGATAAATGCGGTGACATAAATTCCTCTTCCCCTGCAGGAAGAGTCTGTGAATTGAAAGACGTCCACTCTGTGTGCTTAGCATGCTGAACCACAAAGCCAACGGAGCGGAGATGTCTTGTTTCTCTGGTAAACAGATCTAGTGAACCAAAGCAGGAGAGTTTTCCCCGCAGGCCCCCTAGATAACATCTCCGTGTGCTGTGACCATCACATCACATCCTAACAAACCAAACAATAACATCCTTCAGGACAGAACCTCTGCTGAGTCTTTCTGTCTGCCCTCTTGTCATTCGTCTACTTGTCTGTCTGATTGTTCCTCTGTCCTTCTGTGTTGCCCGCACAATGTTGTTCACATTTGATTTCTGTTGAAATTCATCATAGTTTCCCCTCCTGATACTTAAACGGGATGACATTGTTAAAACCACATTTCCTGCACTTTTGTCACTTTCTTCACACACAATATGTGGCTTAGACTTTGATCAAATCAAAGTCAATACCAATTAGAATGACCATATTTTTCAATAGTGAGTTTAACTGTCCTAACACTAGGTCAGCCAAGCTGCTGCAAGAGCATAAATATTGTCTTATGAATGAGAAGAGATTTAGTCATTGTTATAGCAATTCTGCTCACTTTTCACAGCATGAAGGATCAGAAAACAACACATTTATGTCACTATGGGAGGAAGAAGCAGTTTGAAGACAGACTGTCTACTTTTTTGTGTTTGTGTTTGCCTTTCTGTCTGCTTGTATACTTTAAAATCAGTGGATTTTATGAGGGTATGTTTTTTTTTTATATTTGTCCATCTGCTGCCCTGTCTATCTTTTCTTGACATATCCATTTTTTGTCCATCAAAGTCAGCCTTGATGTCTTGACATGAGGTCATTAAAATTCATCTTCACAAAATGGTTTTCCCACAGGAATCCTGAAACTATTCCAGACGTCCCTGCATGCAGGCAGGCATCTGTTTACTGGGGAAGGCTGAATCGGATTTCAAGACTGTGCTTTCACTTGTGTTTCAGTGTGTGTGAATGAGTGTATTCGTATGTAAGAAGCTAGGTAGTTAGGTTTCTCTGCTTCTAAATCGAGCGTGTCAAAGTACACCTGGAGATAAAGACATAGAAGGAGGGGCTACTGAGCTGTGAAAGCCATCCATCTATGTCCATCCGTCTATATCTCACACCCCTAAACTGAAACTAGTATGTGTGTGTGTTTGTGTGTGTGTGTGAGAGAGAGAAAGGAGTTTTAAGAACCTGTACATGCACAGACAAATATCTGTCACTGAGGTCAAGAAGAGCAGTGTTTATATACGTGCACACGAGTGTGCATCTGTGAGTGCATTCCTACCTTGTAAGTTCGGCAGGAGGGGTTGAAAGCATTTGTTCCACAAACAAACAAGGTGTCATCATTTTGCTGCAGGAGGACTTTGATGAAATTGTGACACTCATCCTTCAGGGAGAACAAGCCGGGAGAGAGAAAAAGAGACAAAGAAAAAAGGAGGTCCATGGTGACATTTTACTCACTTTTACACAGAGAGCCACATGTGTTTTTTTTTTTTTTTTTTGGATGGGCTCTGTCTTTCTTTCTTTTGTAGAACAGCATGAAGCGCTTTGCAGACAAGGGAAGTGAGATGCATTCATAACTGACATCAGCATACAATCATGAATTTCCCCTTGGGACATTCAGACATGTTAACAGCAGATTTTAATTTGACATTCAGTGTCACATTAATAATGAAATCAATATTCATTTTGCACAGCTTTGTTAGGACTGTACAGTAAATCTAGAGAAATTACAATTATACTGCCAGTGATAGCAGAAGGTATATAACACACAGGGAGTGTGTTATTGCATCTGTAGTCTCATTCTCCTGTGTGTGTGCATATGTGACAGAGAGAGAGAGAGAGAGAGAGAGAGAGAGAGAGAGAGAGAGAGAGAGAGAGAGAGAGAGACTGTGTGAAATTACATCTGTTACAGCTTGTCTGTAATGTGCGATTCACTAAAGAAGTGTTTTGTGAAGAATAAGGTGACATTTGTTCTATAAATGAATTTAAGGTGTAAGCACAGCAAATGCAGAGCTTGTGTGTTTGATTGTGTGTTTTTCTCTACCTTGTGTTTCCCTTTCATTCTGCAAGTGTCCACGTCTGCCTGTCTGGACTTCCATGTCATTTTCTGGGGAAATAAAATAGATGGGAGTTGAGGAGAGAGTGGGAGATAGAGGGTGGGTGAGGGGTGGTTTGTCAGAAAGCAAACAAGATAAACATTGAGGTAGGAGAAGAAGCTCAATAACTAATCCATACTGTGATCAATAATCATCATCTGAGATTCTCCCTCATTGATTCGCCTCATGAGACACACGCTCTGAGGTGAATTTTATTCTAAGTGCTGATCGGAGATCAGTTTACCTCCTTGAACTTCTAGAGGTGGAAATACAATACTGACCCTGGATCAGAACAGAGTCTATCCAAGGACAGCTCCAGCCTCAGAGCTGAGGGCTCATTTGTGTGGATTGATAGGTTGGCTGGCCATCCTTACACACCAATACACACTCACACACACACAAACACACTGCCTTGGCCTGTGGGTTAGTGCTACCCAATACCTGTCAGTCAACTACAAACACATAAACGTATGCACCCTCTTTCACTGTCACAAACACTTATCAGTCTATGCTAAGTTATATCTGGTATCCAGCCACACACACATCTCTCTGTCTCTGCCCTGTGTGGCATGAGGGTCAACGTTGAGCCCCTGGTTCAGACCACTGCGTAGTCGCCGCTGTTGTACAACATGTTTGGAGCTCGGCCACTGATTAAAGACCCTCAGTCATCAATCAATCTGCACGTCTCCCACCAGCCTTTCATCTGCAGCCTGCTCTCATTAAGACCCACTTGGCGGGCGATGACATTGAAGTGGATGAGGTGGAGGCATGGCGGGTTGTTGTATACATGAGAACGGCCTTGTTTGAATTCTGTTTGCATGCATTATGTTAAGGGCAAGTGATGCCAGTGAGGAGTGGCTGGAATGGTGTTTGGAGTGAAATGGAGAGTGGGTTATTACAGCTGAGGGTTTATGTAAATATGAGGCGCTTTTTGAATCATCAGAAAATATAAAATGAGCTCTTCTTCCCTTCTGGAACCCACTTGTCTTTTTCTGCAATTGATCACATCTTATGTTCCATCTTTTTTTTTCCTTCGCCTCCGACTCCTACTTCCCTCCCTCACTTCCTGTATTGTCCTTTCAGCGACACCCATCAGATCTTCCACTGTCCCACTGATGAGCGTGGATGACGCAGGCGTTTTGCTAGCTATTGATTGGATAATCTTCTTAACAGGGTCACCATGGTGAGCACGCCAAGCTCACACCGCTGAGCAGGTGAGTAAGACTGCTGGCAGGCACACATACATGCACACACACACATAAACCCACGTGTACACGTAAACATACAGTGGCAGTCGGAGCCAGGTTATTAGGGTTACGTTGTCAATCACAGCACACTGAGAACGACACGTCCTCAAGGAGACAGACGTCTCACTCACCTTACTGAAAAAGATCTCTTCACTGTTGGCAGTGTCCGTGTCCACCGTGTATATGTGATCCCTGCGAGCAATCGAGGGAGGGAGAGATGGGGGGTGGGATTGAAAGAAAGGAGAGAGAGAGAGAGATGAGAAGATAAGAGGTCAGACAGCAGCAGACAGTCAAAAATTCAACAAACAATAAACCCATTTCTTTTCTTCACTCTGTTTTCCCCTGAAGGCAGCAAACGACGTCAGAAAATGGGGCTTTGTATAAACTTTGTTCAAACTTCAAGAAATGACAATAAACAAAAGGAGGCCAGAGCTATTTGCTCTGTCAGACAGAAACAGTCAACAAAGGTTTAGAGCGCTGTGGCGCAGGCCTGGGGACAAAAGCCTCTTTGTCCCAGAGAAAGGTCTTGAGGGGGGGTAAGGGAGGAGGGGAAGGTTGAGACGGGAGGTGCCAAGTCACTCAGAGCTGTTCAGGTCAATTAAGCCTAGTGTTTGAGCTACAGGAAATCTATACTAACACTCATTATAGCTCAGACAAGAAGAGTTATGTGTGCTGGCCTGGAAATATACAGGCTTCTCTTTTATTACAAAGTCCAGCCATATAGGTCTCAGCAGGGCATATGGAAGACATAAAACCCAAAAGGGTTAACTACATCTCAGACAGACAGACCGGCTGGTTGACCAGGCATGTAGCTACTACACCTACTTACCGTGGAGAATTAGGGTGCAGACAGGGAGAGGGAGGGTGCGACAGCGGTTGGGGGGTTAGAAGGTGTAAAGGTGGTGAGAGTGGAAGAGACAGAAAGAAAGAGGGATTTACCTCGTTTGAGGAGAGAACCAAAGGTGACCGTGCCAAACGATGTAACTGCTTTAATTTGTTGAAGATTAGCTGTTGAACGTGTTTTTAATCAAAGTGTGTAACAGTGGCATCGTCAGACTCACGGCTTAATTACGTTCCAGCTCCCCAACCTGCGTTCAGCCAGCCAGCCTGCCTTGCTCTCTCATTAACTAAATCTAATAAAGTCTTTGGAGGAACAGGCATCTTGAAATGAATCCACTTATATCGCTTTCCTGGGGGCCACCGCCATCTCCTCCAGGATAAAACCCAGTCTACTGTACATTATCAGCCACCATGCTTAAATTGAATAATTAATCTTTGAGAGCAGCTGAAATTAAGAAAAACAGTGCTGCTCCCAGTTCCTGTGAGCTCATGACTAAAATCTGTCAGTGGAAATTTTGATCTGTTTTCTGTCACTCCTCCTACTCCTCTCTATGCCGGCAGTAAAATTAAAAACAAAAACTAAATTAGGCTTTTAAAATTAAATGTCAAAATTATAACACATCACACAACTCTACAGTACACCACGCTTTATTCACCTCCCCAAACATTTTCATCCATCTTCCTTTGTCAGGGTGGAGTTTGTTTCTGGCATTTACAGCCCATTGAGGAGTCATGTGACTCAGGGATGACTATAAATATAGACACACTATACAAAACAATATTGTCATCATCATTGTATAACAAAATGCCATATTTAGTTTGGGATGTAAAAGAGGCTTAGAACAGATATCTAGATGACCATGAATACAAAACAAAATACAATCTTTCATCTTAACACATAAATGGATAAAAGTATGAACTTCTGAACTCTTTCGAGATCTTTTTTGAAATGCTTTCAAAAAGCAATATACTCAACTCTCTTTATCTTTATGGCCAACATGAACTAATGTCGAAAGTAAATCTTAACATATACAGTTCATGCCTCAATTAGTGTTGTTAAAGGAAAATAAATGTCTTGTTATTTGAAATGTTATTTTTCATTTAAAATTCAGACATGAAAAGATTAAAATTTGACCTCAGGTCATTGAGATGCCTCCCATGTCTTTCCTATTTTCAAGTTCACTTGCATTAGCAAATGCCAGATGCTGACTGTCACTGTGCAGTCTGCCATGACTAAAAATCGAGTATTTCAGGCCAAAATCGCAAACTCCACTGTGAAACGTTTTTCATTAAGCCTCTCTAGTCGCACTACCACCGCACCGCTCTTTCTTAATTGATCTGGATTGAATTTCCAGGGTTCCTGAACAGCCCTTCTGTCTTTCAGCATTTCTTTCACCTTGCTTCCAGTGTAATAGGATATGTACAGGTCATGGGGCTGAAGTAAACTTGATTATTAAAAATGGCAAGTGTAATTTGTCAAAAATAAAAAAAAATCTAAACCATCCTGTATAAGATAGAGTAAAGACAGAGAAGAAGATGCATTTAAATGGAAAAAAAAAATGACAGGTGATAACAATGATGGATGATATCACTATAATGTTCAGCTCTGTTACCTAAAGTTCAGCAATTTGTTCATTCAACTTCATTTGTATCTTTATTAACTTCAAACTTTATATTAAAAAGACAAAACTAAATCAAAAGCTATTAAATCAGAGGATTACTTGGCGGATTTAGTGTAATCCTGTGGGTTATTTTACAGCCTGTAATTTTAAAACAGCTTATGAGTAATGTGTAATTGACTGCTCCATAATTTTTGATAGTAACCTTCCAGCTATCCTCCCTGCCTTGTGCCTCTCTTGTCCTGAGGATGACATTGTCCTGAAGGGCCAGAGGCTTTCCAGCCGTGGGGTTTTTGGTTCCAGCAGAGATTAGAGGGAGCCAAGCGATGAGGCGTCCCTCAAACATCCTGACTGGAGATGGAGGAGGACAATGGAGCGGCTGTGTCTGTGTCAACACCAGCTCTCCAAACACACACATGTGCAACACACCACCACCACCCTCTGCTTTACCCCAACATGCTCACACAAACACACACACACACCATATGCACCCTTTCCCCTCTTCACCACTGCACCTGAACTCATATTGCAACATATTCACTTCCCCCTGGTGTGTTAGTCACGTCTGTGTAACTTTGCGGTGAAATAGAGGGAATGAAAAGCAGAGGCGGGGTCTTCAAGGACTATACTGGTGGTATTGTCATTATATAGGTCATTAACTACAAATCGAATACAGTTAACATTATTGTGTACCATTTTCCAAAGCAAACCTTTGGAATTGATGTCCTTGCTTCCAGGCAGACAGTGGTTTCCATTTGTTTAATAACCTTTGAAAATCAACTTGCACATAGTTGAAACCGACTTGAAACCCAAGATCCATCACAGCAAAGATTTGATTTCTTTTATATCCTGGCAATTTTACACTACTGTCACAAGGAACAATCTGACTTTTGACAACCCCTCCCAAAAAGCTTCGCTTTCACAATCTGTTGTTGTTATTATTGGAGTAACTGAATAATAAAACTAGGGCAGCAACAAACAATTGTTTTCATGATTGATTAATCTGCCCATTATGATAATTTACTTCATATTTCCCTTTTATGAAAGAGACAGCTGTCCTACTGACCCAGGACCCAGAAGCAGAGGTCTGACTTCTGAGTTCTTAAACTTTGAGCACATTTCAGACTAAACAACTGGCTGGAGTAAAAGCTACTGGCCTGCCATGACAGAAATGTGGCAAAGAGTAATCATACAATTAAAAATTGTTATGCAGCAGCCTGTTCCCATTTGCACTTAGCAGCTCACTATGAATGCAAAAAAAGGTATCCAATTGTTTTCCTGTATAGAGTCCATTTACACTACAGATGTACACATTTACATTTTACTTAAAATGATTTATGAGAAATGAAATGAAAAATGTTGCCTCAGTGTTTTTCCACTTAATTTACATACTATGTGGACTAATCCAGGCATTTTGGGTAAATTCCTACATAATAGTGCACCATGCTTGAACAGTTCCAATGCTTTATTTTGTTTATTTTATATATATACACACACACACACACACACACACACACACACACACACACACACATATATATATATTATATAAATAAATATATATATTTTTATGATTTTATGAAATTTGTGGACGTCCATTAGTGATGGACATTGGAGACAACGCAAACTTCAATGGAAAATGTAAGTGACACTGAAACTAAAAAATCGTGGATCATTTCTGTGTGTTTCAATTTGAGTTACGACTCAAAGAGGGAGTGTTGTTTTTGATTAAAGCAGTCGAGCGTTTCCAGACCCAAACTTACAGTCTAGTTAGAATTGGTCTAGTGTGACCAAGCCTTTACTTGGATACAAGTGACTTCAATTACTGAAATCCATCTGAAGATGTTTTGCTGCATGTCAGTTTCTTTCCCGTTGTTTTCTCTCTCAACTGTAAACTATGATTTGAACATTCTCTGAAAGATGTCTCAGCGATGTTACACAAAACATAAGGATCTATAGGCTGTTGATGATGAAAGTCCAAATGGCGTAATAAAATGAAATAACAGAAGCCTTTGATAACCGATGGCTGTAGTCAATGTGAATCACTTGGCATAGGCTTCGCATTTCCCAAAATTCAGCTGCAAAAATGCATGAGTAGGACGGAAGGTATGCACATATCCTCTTAGACACAAATATGGAGGCTCTGTTAAAGGATGGGTACAGACCAAAAGAAAGAGCTGAAAGATCAAGGCCAGACAGTAGACCAACTGAGCGCAGGCAAGAGTAAGATTGAGTGCAGCAGAGTGACATAGAGGGTCTCCATCGGCCATGTAGCCATGCGTGGACATGAGAACACAGGGGCTTTGTGTGGAAGAATGTCGTTTTCATAACAGCGCATTTCTTTTGGGGTGACCGCGAGCCAGCTTGGTCCATCTGCTGGGTCTTTGTCAAATTATCTCGCCCTCTAGTAGCAGAAAAGAGGGGAATGTGATTAGCATGCACCCCGCACCTTGTGCCACCACCCCTCTTTCCGCAAACTAAATGCCTACACGTCCACCCTCCTCTCCACCTCCCACCCTCTCTCATCACCCTCTTCACCCATATTCCTCTCTCTTCATAACTGGATCATGGGTGGTAGAGGAGGGCCCATTGTACATTGTTTTGGCTTTCACTGGTTCAAATCCTCTTCACAAAGTGGAAGGGAGGGAACTGGGGAAGCCAGCAGGCACCTTTGGGCTGTGAAGGGAGTTGTTGAAGCTCTGAATGGGCTGAGGGCATCAAGAGGCCCTCAGTGATGTGGTGGCATGAAACACAACAAGCCAGAGTTCACTCACCCTGAAGCTGAGGCAGGTTGTTCTTTTCGAAGGTTGAAGCTCTCATTACGGTTTTCTACATTCTCTTCACATTTCCTTTTGTGTGATTGTATGTGTGTTTTTTTGTGTGTGGCTGGGTCAGTAGGGTGAGGGGTATAGTTTGAGTACACATGCAGTTAGGCAGGCATGCATAATAACTGCATAAAAGATGTGAATTTTATCATATTTACCAATTCAAATTCATCCAATAGTCCAATTTCATTGCTAGCGAGCCCACTAAGTAGGGGAATTAGTAATTTTGCTCTTAAATTAATAATTCTTGCTTTCAAGTTTGTTTGTTTTTGCTTCTGAATTACTTAAATTGTGCTCATTAATTAATAATTTGTGTACACCGACTAATAAAACGTGTCAATAAGTAATACTGCTAACATGTTAACACACGGTAAAAGGATGTCACAGATAGCAACATAGGTATATCCAGGCATTGTGGTTTCTATGGACCTGACAGCTGCTAAAGCTAGTTAGTAATGCTGAAACAACATGCAATGTGGCATCGCAGCCGCATGAAAACAAGGGGACAGAGACATTGGGCCATGACCTAAAAATGTAGATTATAAAGGAAAGACATACCTCCTAACTCGATTCTCTCTAGCAAACCATTGTAGCCAAAACAGCTTGTAACTTAAGTTCCTGCTATTACACTAACTCTCTGTGATGTTGGATGAGAAGTTGGATGAACTTGTAAAAAAAGTTAAAACCTAGTCAGAAAGCATCAGAGGTAAATGCAGGGTTACATGTTAACTAGAAACTTGTGCCAACCTTTAAATCAGGTGATTATGATTACTGGAGCTGCAAGCTTTGTTTCAGAGTGTGGACGTGGCTGGATGTTGCCGGTGCTGCGAGTAGAGGGAGAGGAGGCAACCGTGTAATCCCCATCATTAGTGGGTTTTAACAGGATTTGGTGCAGCTACAATAATGGAGACTCTAGTGGCCTCCACTGCGAGACCCAAAGAGACCCGACAGGGAAGAACAGCGGCCACAGAGGCACAACTGTTCCAGAGGACTCAAGTGAGAGAAGGTAATTGGGATTTTGACTCTAACTCCATATGTGTGTGTGTAAAAGAGTGTGTTTCTTTCTGAGTGTTAACAACAACCACAAATTTCAATCCCTCCACTATCACACCCCTGTCTCTCTCTGTTTCTCTCTCTCCCACATACACACACACACACACACACACACATTCCCTGTCGTTCCCATGCTTCCCAGCCTCATAGAGGGGTGTAAACAGAGTGCGGTTGGTGTTACCATGGCAAACACCGACCATGGGCCAGGAATGGCGACTATGCCCTGCATGTGGAGAGACCTGGGGCATACTTGCTAGGCACGGTATACAGTAACACATTCCCACACACACACACACACACACACACACACACACACACACACACACACATAGTTATGTATGGACTGTCAGTCTTGTTCTCTGCATGTGTTTCCTCATTTTCTCAAACCTTATCCTGACCTCAAAGGAAAAGTTTCAAACAACCTGGGTCACATTTGCACAATTTTAGCCATCATTCCTCCAACACTGTACTCATTAAATTAATTACTGAGATCATTGCAACATTTTTGAAGTAAATCCAGATGAAGCAAAAAAAAAAAAAAAAAGAATTACCACTGTGGAGTTTGTACACTCTGCTTAAACAGAGATTCATGTTAACTAAACTTATTTGGTAAAGAAAATAAAGGAAACAGATGGTTTCATGGTTCAATTTTGCTCACACGCTGAGCCACGAGAGATTATCAGTAACATCAAGGTTGTGTATTACCTCCAAATGAAGTGGTTTAGATGGTGTGGATAAATTGTTATCTTCTTCACAGTCTGTTTAATCGACCCGTCAAATTTTCCCCAGATCTCAGCAAATACATCCGGGGAGTACACAGTTATCACAACTGATGGAAATGACGGGTAAGGTCCGGTGCAGCTACAGCTGTACACACACATAAACACATATATTCAGTCACACACACACACACACACACACACACAGATACACACAGATACACACGCACACATCACACATTTTTTTTGCAGAGATGAGAAAGATAAATCTCCCTTTGCACTGTGATGAATTCCCTCTGAATGCTCTACATAGTGTACCCTGACCATGAAATATGGGCCACTGGGACCGGAGTCCTCCTGTGTCCATCTCTCACTGCATCAAGAACAGTTTATTGCTTTTACTGAACGTGACTGTGCTGCTAAACACTTAAAGCATACACAACAACAGGCAAACATAAACCACTGAGCTTGTACATGAAGAGGTTTTTATGTTCAGTATGCTTTAATATACAGCGATTCAGGCCTCAGTTGTCATGGATAATGTACAACTAATCGCTGCAATGAAAATGTATAAAACTGCAGCTCGATATAAGGTTGAATCTCATGTTCATCACAGTGATTTCAGAAACTAACAACTCTGTGCTATGATTTATAAATAAGAGCAACTTTCTCCACATCGATGTGCAGAGTTTGATTTGAAGAACAGAGCTCTTCAATCTGCTTCATACCCCTTTTGTTAACAGCACATATTCAAGGAAAATTGAGAGAAATCAACACTATTCTCAGCCCAATGCCTAGCTTGTTAAAACTGAACAAACAAGAGGCTTTTTGACAGCAGTCTGATATCTTATCAGACTGTACTGTCACCCCGGATGAAGCACCTGATGAAAACTGAGTGATGGAATACGATTCAGAATATTAGGAATCTGAACCATTCATGTAGTGAATTCACAATCAACATTCAATATCTCTTAGTCTAAGTCTAAGAGGTTTAATGGTGTTTTACACACATTAGAAAAGATTTTTGTTGATCTGCAAAAGCAGCATCTGATTGCACGAAATCAATACATTTCATTCAAGGCTCACAACTGAGGATGAATTATCAATCACTGCATCTGTTGCTCTGAGTTCCTCTGTTGCCAAAGATTTGACTCTGTCCCTCTATGGATTAGGCCACTTTTGTCTATTTACAATTTCATCAGTTGCTATGTTTGCATGCATCTCACAGTTTAAAAATCTTGTGATTTCATTGCCAGTGCCAAAACAGGAGCCAAAGGGATTTAATACACTGAGCAGCCATTCAAAAAACAGCCTGAAACAGTGTTGGGCTTTGGACTACATTCATAGTGGCCATCTGCAAGCTGGTGCGCACCAAGAACTGAGACTCATTGGTGTAGAGGCATGATGGCAAAGCTGTGTGATGCTGGCCCCAGAATAAACAAGTCATTTGACTGGACAACCATGATAAAAGCATCTATTGATGTTGCCTTTTTTTCCCCAGCACAATTGTTCGTTGTTTCGTTGCTCAAGCCTTGCTGGGTTGGCTTGCTTTCACATTGATTTCTGAAGTGGTGATTGTCTTCGCTGTTTGCCTTAAACTGTATGTCATTCAACTTTTACATGTCTTTATCGATATCCTGTTAGTGCCAATAGCTCTTTGTGCATGGGCCGTCATTTTGTGTCCATGTTATTGACTCCAACATTCTTCTCTGTGTCAGGATCAATGGTGGTCATCCGGCCCAGGCTAATCTGAGGCAGCCATTCCAGTTATTCAGGGGTCACATATACCGGCCATGTGTCAGCATTCCTGTCTGCTTTAAGCAAGTATGCAGTTGTGGGACCAACGCACCAGGTGACCTCACACATGCACGCTCAAACACATGCATAACTCACTGCAGGCACGATCACGGGCTGCAGCACCCACGTCCACAGGCACACCGACACATGTTCACCATCCCCAATGTATATATGTATATGTGCACACACAAGCACACTCCCACATATCACACTCAAGAAATCACTTTTAAATCCCTTAGACAACTGGTCTGCATACTAAGCTGGGCAACACACACAGACACACACTCACATACACACCCCTCCAATAAACCCTCTGTGTCTCATGTCCCTCCCCTATCCCTTAGGCCACTACCACCCCGTGTGGAGCAGGTGGGCGTCAGACAGACCAAAGCCTCTGTTGAGCCACACACACACACACACACACACACACACACACACACACACACACACACACACACATGCTCTCTCTTTCGCTCTATTTCCTTTCTCACTCTCCCCACACCTCGTCTTAATGACCACAGATATGTTAAAAAGCTCTGCCACTTCAAGCAGCAGCCTCCCTCAGCCACTTAATTTGACATGCTTGGGAGGAAAACAAAGAAAGACCCCTATTGTGGCTTTCAACAGCATCCAATCAAGCCTGCCACTCAATTAGCCATGGATGAGAAAGAACAAGCAGATAAGGATCTACTCTATTAAGACCTTTTTCAATGCTGACTTCATGTTTTACTGCACATTCAATCTTCTGCTGCAGGTAAGGCTGTATGTCGAAGCTTTGGCCACAGACCTGACTGATTTTACGTTGCCATGAAGTGATGCAAAGTGAACCTTTTTCTAAAAACATGACAAACACAAGTGAGAAAACATAATCAATGCTTTTCCCAGATGGTGTAATTGAGCTGTACCATCTCAGAAAGTTGACTTGCACAAAAATAAACACGCAGGTGAGAAACACATTGGCAGATAGACCAAAAGCAATAAAGGCAGGTGACAGACAAGGGAAAAAACTGCCAGACAAAGAAACAAAGACCTTGAAAAATCGATTTGTGAGGGCAACTGAGCTGCCAACAAATAAAGAATCTAAACTTTTGTAATGATCCTGTATTTCTGCTTATCGACACACACAGTATGTGCATTACAGTTGTTTGGATGGTGTCTGTAGAGCCTAAATGTGGATTATGGCAAGTAGTCTTTTCTAAAGATGTAGAAACTCTTTTCTCTATTATTAATGTTTAATTAATCGATAGTCTCTATCTATATGTGAGTCCAAGGCTTTGTGTGAGTTTGTATGTCTGCTGGGATGTTTAAATAAAAACAGGGCACAAGTCTTCAGGGACATCGTTTGAGGTGAAAGGGGTTTTGGCAGACGGCAAGCTAAAAATAGAAAACAACAAAGAGGTAATGAGAGAAAAAGTCTAGACTGCTTTAAAGTCTCAGGATTTTGCTCTGAGTCAGTCCCTCCAGATTCCCCAAACTTTAGAAGAGAACAGCACAGCAGGGCTCCAAAGTTCAGTTCGATAGCCTTACTGCCTTGGCTCTCACAGCCCTCAGCCATTATTGAGTTAAGAGAGGATCACATGTTGACAATCCCCAACTGGTAACAATTGATGAGACTAATGAATAGCTGAAAGTGAACTTCAGTCAGCAACTGCAATATGAGAAATGTGATGATAAAGGGATTAATTCTCAATTTTCTTAATCCCAATCTGCAGTGGCCTCAATTTTCATTCCTCAAAGTCGTAAAACTTGAAGCAATTTGAAGTGTCTTCTTGAATTTATGTCTCTGTCTGTGGAGGATTTGAGGATCTCCTGGGTGTGGAGAAAACCCTTCAAAAAAAAAAACAAAAAAAAAACAGCTATTATCACTCACCTGGCTGCAATATATAACGTCCTGTTCATGATCATGATGAGCTGGATGTCCAGTTTGTGGCGCTGTGTGTTGTTCCTGCCAGGTTTGTGGCCTACAAACGCTGGATACTGCTTTGTGTCTGCAAGGAGAGGATAGAAAATGAATCCCTGCATGTCTTAACCTTACACAACTGCAGTAACAGTATTAATAGCCTTTTTTGGAATTCATGAATTTGATATCTTATATCAAGTGTCTAATGGGTTTTAGGTCAAATATCAGCCTATGCGTCTTAGCTGGATGAGAAAACACCACCACAGCTGTTGGCTGAGCTCCTCCCGCGACCGAAAATTGTAGGCTAAAAACGTGCTGCGCGGTACCATGCAATCGTATTGTTAGTGGCTTTGGGTGAAAGCGCTTGGTTTGAAAAACAGTCTGATAGAGAAGTCCATGTGAGGCTCGCTGGCTTCAGCCTCAGATCTCCTGGCCAGGAGGTACAGCGTCACGCCCAGAGGTAGTAGAACGGGACAGGACACAGTAAGAAACACAGAGAGAAACAATGACCGTATCTTTATAGCCTTCCACAGTGCTAACACTATCACACACAGCATTAGGAGTCCAACAGAAAAATAGAGGATTATCCTTTGATGTGGGGTGGGCTCCGTTTCAAATGCTGCTGCTTTAAGTCCTTCGTTTTAGTGTGTGTAGAGGGCCTATCCTTGGGCGCCAAATTACGCTCCATGCTTTCAAAATGCACTCAGTAGGAGGAAGGAGTAGGAGGAGGTGGGGGTTGCAGAGGAAGGCAAGGGGTTGAGAGGGATGTGGAGGAGCAAAAGGATAGAACAAATGACAGAGATACTGAGAGGGGGGACTTGTAAAGTGAAGAGAGCAGGGAGAGTGTGAGGGAGGGCTTGTGATGAGAGCAGGGAGAGTGCCCCAAAAGAAAAAGGAAACAGAAGGAAAGAAAAGAAAGAAAGAGAGATGTACTTACAGTTTCCGTGTGAGATGCTAATAGGCTCGCTGTCTTCGGGGAAGCCCGCCCCGGCTATTTGCAGTAGCGTGAAGTAGAGTAACAAGGCCTCTGACCTCATGGTCGCACCAACACTGCTGCTGCTGCTGCTGGTCCTCTGCTACAGATTTACCTCAGCCTGTACAAAAAGAGACAGAAGTGGCGGACAAGGAGGAGAGGGAGGCGATGGCAAGAGATGAAGGGAAGAAATGGGGAAGGCAGGAGAAAAAAAAAAAGTTTGTCAAACAAATCTGTTTTCACCTGACTGCCTCCTCAATTATTTTCCCTCCTCGGTTTCTGGATTCTTTGTGTGAAACAAAGAAATGCAGAAGTTAGGACGGGGGAAGAGGGAGAGGTGGGTTGGCAAAAGACAGGAGTTTGCCAAGCAAATTCAAGTCCACCTGAATTAGCTGTTTGTGCATTTTGCATGGCCCATTGCAATCTGTCAGAGATATATTTATATATGCATTTTCGATGACTCAAGTGGGCCGCGTTGCAAGCAAAACAGAATTAATTGGATTAGGTTGGTAATATGCGTCATAGATCGATGTCAGGCAGAGAAGATCTCTGAGCTCTCTCTCTCCCTCTGTGTGTGTGACAGGGTCTTAGTGAAGTGGGAGGGCTCTTGTTGAGATTAGCCTGCTGCAAAGTATAAACTGTACCTGGAGATGGAGCAGGATAGCATGGCAAGTACCTAATTTCCCACTTGTCAGTCTACTGTAAGTGAAGCAATCCCATATCTTGAATCCTTCAGGCCGATGGCTACATCAGGCCAAATCTGTGCATCAGTGTGGCTGTTTAACTGCAGCAGTGGTTAAAGAGTCACCTGGAGGCCTGTTAGTTCCAGTCTTTCCTCCTCATCGCATTTCTCATTGTTGTTGCTCTATCTTTAAATCCTGGAAAACACAATGTCGTCGACAAGGTAATTTTCTTACGTAATGTATATGTGCCTACTGAAGTGGATTTTATAGCAGATGCTCTAAATTGTGTTGATCTAATGTTTTCATTGCACAAACCATGGCAACTGAGCTTTTCCTTCTGCAGTTTGTGGCAACAAATTACACCCATAAATCATCCAAGACAATTATTGCGTCTGTAATCTAATCAAGAATAAAGCGTTTAATTTGCATAAAGCACCTTCTTGTTTTTTTTTTTTGTTTTTTTCCATCTGAAGCTGCAGGGGTGAGATGTTGCTGGGTAGATAAAGTAGTGGATCCTTCAGGGATGAAGAATTGAATAAAATCGTCGATTTCATTTGCTCCAGTCTGATAAAAGTTGTTTATCCCACGCTGTATTTTCACTCGCTATTGTATGTCCAAGGGGGAACGAACATGGGGGGAGGACAGAGGAAGAAAGAGAGAGAGAAGGGGAATTACTTTCTCTTTTCTTTGTCATGTCTCTCTCTCTCTTTCCCTCTCTCCATGCTCCCGTGAATCTCATTCAGAAGAGGAATGAAAACACTATTCACTTGGAGAATCACTTTAACACTGAGGAGAATACCAAAACTAAAGCCTGGATACGACCTTGATCTCACAGGCCACTCTGTTCCCCTCCCTCCTTCCTCCCTCCTTGGCCTACTCCTCTTATCCTTACACTGTTGTTTTTTTTTTTCCTACTTACCACACTATGGTTTTTGAAAAGAAAAATACTAAAATGGATTTTCCTCACCTTTATCATACATTCCAACACGCAACTGTGCTCACATTGTAAATAAAAATCGGCTGTGTCCTCTCTCTCTCTATACAGTAGAGTAAACCTCTGTGGAGGGCTAAAATGTGCGTTTCTCCTGAACCTTGACCCGGAAGTCCTCCAGTAATTGACTGATTGATGAGCAGGAAGTGGCATGAGGCAGGGAGAGTAGCCCTGAGGGAGCTAACATAGTAAATGACAGATGGAGGTTGTACTAAGCAAGAAACCAAGATGTGATCTGGCCCTGTACTAAGAGTCTAATAGATGGGAATAATTCTGTAATGATATTTTTAGATAGGGCCTGATTATGTCAGAATCAAATGAAAAACTGCAATAGTGGCTTCTTCCATATGAATGACGATGCTGTGTTATTGTTTGGTGAAGCTAATATCAGAAAATTAATCATACTCCGGACATTTATCTTGCATGTGTTGAGAAACAGTGGCTGCTAAAGGCGCAGCGAGGCACATCCTCCATCTATATCAATGGGGTGTAACAGAATGCTAAAAACTGTTAGTCAAACCATCTCACACTGCCTCTTGTGATACACAAAATAAATTGAGCACAAAATGACTTAAGTGAAACCCCTAAGCCTTGCAGTGGCCCTTTCATTACAAGCTGCCACACAGGAGTAACAGGAGGGAGCGAGACACAGTGTGTCTTTACTGAATTACACTCTTTTTGTGGAAAAGCAAATTGCTTCCGTGTGCCTGTGTGTGTGAGTTGGGAACATCAGAATTCAGGAATCAAGCCTTAAACATGTGCTCACACTCCAGCAATAAATTACCCACTACCAAAAACCACACTTGCGCAGGTGGAAGTATGTGGATTTCCTCTTATAAAAGCTCTCCTTGAAAAACAACCAGAGAGAAGACATAAAGAGTAACCGTTGGAGCCCTATGCCTCCTCCTCAGGCTTTTAATAGATAATAACATTTTGAGAACCTTAGCTGCTATTCCCTTAAATCCCCCGCACACTTTCAGTGATAAAGTAGGTGGTTGTGAGTGTGCATAAGTGTGTTGGTGTGTGTGTGTGTGTGTGTGTGTAGGGGAGAGTTAATCAAGCTGGATGCTGGCAGGAGGCCACCAGCAGGTAATAAAAACACAAGGACCCCCCAGAATCCCTCTGCATACCCCACCATCTTATGAATAACTATACTGACATGAATGTGCATGCATATACACACTCACACTCTAACACACATACACACACACACACACACACACACACGTGCACACAATTAGTCACCATGTATCCTTGCATAAGGAAAACGCATTTAGCTAGAAGCAGAAAATATGAAGAAACACATGTAAACTAAAAATATATGAACAACAAACAACTTCCCACAACTCAAAGTCGACAATCGCCAACACACAGGCAGACACACACATCCACTTTCTTTACCAAGACTGAGCAGCCCCATGGGGACAGCCAATCCAAATTGCATTAGCTTAAACAATAAACATATTATCAGGCCTAATGATGTTATTCCTTGGCAAAGGGTCCTCGCAGCTAAAACATACACGCAATAACACTCATTTATTAGTGTGACAAGGTCAGCCACCGTGGGCTTCAGGTGAGGAACAGCAAGGAAATGTTACCTGACATTTGGCTACGTGTTTAGTTTACATGCACAAACAATCAGAAAACAGCTTGGTTGAGAAGTTTTTCCCAAATACACGCAAACACACTCACACTCACACACACACACACACACACACACACACACACACACACACACACACACACACACACACACACACACACAACTAGTTAATCTTGAGAAGGTCCCAGCTATTCATCCCCTGAAGGCCCCCACTGTGCCAGCCATCAAACTGCGAAATGAAGTGCGAGACTGCCCTTTAATTACATCAGAGCAGACCTGTGGATGATGGAAAAACAACGGTATAAGTCATTTGAGCAAAATGCCCAAAACAACATATGTTTACACCCTAACCTAAAATTGATACTATTTTGAACCAACTTAACCACGTTTTAGCCATAGTAGTGTAAGATCATATTCTTCTTCATGTTCTTAAAGGCATTTAAAAGCAACTTGAGGGACTTTTTTGCTTGTGCTTGTTTGTGTGTTCTTCACCGCTTGATTTATGGCCACCAGTCTGTAGATATTTTTGAATGGCTGTTATGCATATAAGTGGCTTAACATAGCACAGCTGTGTAGAATAGTTGTCCTTAAGGACATAAATATGTCTGTACGCTGTGGCCTCAGAAATTGCTGTGCTGCATGTTCACATTGTGTAATAGAATCTATAATGTATTAAAGTGTGTCATTGTGAAATACTTGTCTGTTAAGAAGTGGGTTTTTGATACTAGACTTGTCAGGAGGAAGAGAGGGGGAAGTGCTCCATATCAATGTTATAAACTGGCAGATTCTTGTGAATGTTGTCTGCCAGCTTTGGTACGAGTTCAGTCTGCTTGTGTTTATATTTGGCAGTCTGGGTATTGTCCACAGATTGGTGTTGAAGGTTTTACAGATGACAGAGATGCCAAAGAGAAGGGCTAGCTTACTGACAATGTGCTGTTACATGTCTATGTGCAATTGTCACCAGCCACCAGATTTGGAGGAGGTGCTTCTAATTGTGTAACAGAGGATATGAGCAGGACACCACACACCATATTTGCTTAGGGTTTTACATTAGCTCAGGAATTCAAATGTTTTTCGTTTTTTGTTTTTGTTTCAAAGTCAAATTATGAGGAAACATATTTGAATCAAATATTAATAACCTCCCTGTGAAAACTGACCATTTCTTCAAAAAGTAGTTCAGAAGAAAACTGTTCACAAGTAATGTGGATCGTCCAGACATTTTTTTTCTGCAGTGTCAACTAAATATTGAATTTTTCAAAAGTCATCTTTTAAATCCAGTGGGCATATTGAGCACCCATTGAGTTTGCATTGATGTAAAAATAATGAAGTGAGGGAAAGCTTACAACCTGGACAAATAAAATCAAAACTAACTGCACACCTCCATATTGTCAGAGATAAACCGTCCCTTTAAACATGAATAAAAGCAGTAAAAAGGGTGTCTGAGAGAGAAGAGTAGTTTGTTTGTGTGTTGCTTTTCATGTTTACTGGAACTGAATAAAAGCCAAAGTTATTTTGCAGGCACATGAATGACAGCGGGTAATTCCAGCAACTTCAGAAGTTGTTGCTGTGTGACAATCTCACAGCGTGACAGAGTAGAAACAGGCCTTACACACAGGTGTGAACACAGCAGCCCCAACACCAGACCACACTAAAACTATACACTTTTACAACTCACATAAATGCAATCTTACTAAACCCAGCAGAGCTTCAGACCACACCTGTTCACAGGCACACTGGAGGAAATGGTGTTTGGGGTGAGGTGTGAAAGTAGAAGAGAAGATGACTGAGCAGAGAAGGTTAAACAGACAGCCAAGTGAGAATAATGCATTGATCCACCATAAGGGGATAAAAAAAAAAAAAAAATGGAACACATCCAACCACGTAGGGCTCCCAAATGGGGAGGATACCTTGGCAGGTGTTTACACTTGTCAGCCCTGGCCTGATAAATCAGAGAGAAAAGACAGGAGGAGCTGTCTGCCTGAACCCAGGAGGCCACGATAAAAGGAGGGAATCGAGAGAGAGGAACCTGCCTGTCTTTTTGAGAACAAGAGCCAAACTAGCATCCAATAAGAGCACACAAATATAGACACACACACACACATACACACTTGCATGCCCACTACCGTAAATAGTCCTCAAGCCATCAAAAAGCATACTGGTGTTTTCCTTCTCCTCCCCTATTTTTCATCCTGTAGATGTTGCTTTCAAATGAATATCTGTGTGGTGGTAATCCATCATGGTTTGATTATTAAAAGACAATGAAGCGGACATGAATGAGGCACCCTGTCGCTGTAGGCCTCTTATTGAAACAGAAGCCCAAATGCAAGAACGTCTCCCTTTAAAGAGGTGACGGATTGATTCTGGAAACAGGCCAAAGACGACTCAAAAACGACAAGAGGGAAAGAAGAAACAGAAGAACAGCGAGGGGAACAGAAGCAAAGCGCCAACTTGGACAAGTAGCAACCTAACAAAGACATTCAGTGAGTGGAGATAAGCTGCTATCTTTATAACTCTGCCTCTGTGATCTAAAAGCTATTAGGCCTGGACATGCTTCTGTGCTTCCTAATCATTAAAAACAATTATCTTTCGCAAAGCAATGGATATCCTTCTTCAGAATGTACTGAGGACACACTTTGTCACAAATTACCATAGATTTATGAATGAGGAGGATAAAAAAAAATAATAATGAAATGAAAAAGTATAACAAGAAAAGGAGAAGAAAGGAAAGGGGAATGAAAGATAAAGCAGGAAGGGGAAGAGAAGGGGAGGTTAATGGGTGCTCACTGTCAGAGAATGATCCAAAGTAAACTGACATCACACCAACCCCGCCACCAGCAGAAATTGACGGAGGGGAAAGATGAGACTAGATAACTACCTACAAATCACTACATTGTTTTTAAAAGTAGGTCAAGAACTTGTTAGGCTGCTGGGGATAAGATGAAGTTTTAGCACTAGATGAAAAAAAAATGTTACATGGAATTAGATTAGCCTATAAATACTAGGAAAAGGACATTAAATTCTGGCTATTAAACACTGAAAACAGACAGAGACAAAAGGGAAATAACATCCAAAAAGAAATATCTGCTCTATGTTTTTTTTTTTTTTATTTATTCCTCTGTCTCTCCTCATCCAAGCTGGGGGGGTCCAGACTGAAATATCGCAACAGCTATTGGATGGATGGCAATGAAATTCAGTGCATATATCCACAGTGCAAAGAGTATGAATCCTTTAAGACTTTGTTTATCCTTCCTTATTCTTTAGAGCCACTGTGGAGTTGTCATTCGTGGGTTTAGGTAAAAGGTCTCAACAACAGTTGAATGAGTTACCATCAAATATGGAACAGACACTGATCTTCCCCTCAGGATGAATCAAATGTGATAGCATTACCTTCAGTCTCAGGTGTATTTAGCTTGCTAACTAGCAACTGTAACATGCTAACACACTAGAACATAGGGAACATGGAAGACCTTACACCTGATAAACAGCCGCATGTTAGCGTTGCCGTTGTGAGCATGTTAACGTGTAGACGTTAGCATTTAGCTTGAAACGCTGCAGCGCGTCAGTCTCAGAAAACTCCCACTCTTATTTACTATTTGTCTTTCAGGCCCACATATCCTCTATTACCAGCTTTCCTACACTTAACAAAAACATTTATTATGGTATGGTATTATGGTACCATCACACCTCTCCTTTCTCCGTTCTCCTCATACCCTTAATTCTCTTTTCACTTCTCTTCATGTTGTTTGTGAACGACAGCAAAAAAAAAAAGAGAGAGAGAGAGAGAGAGAGAGAAAATGCGGTGCTGCTCCTTTGCTTTGTCTGGAAAAAGCATTTATGAGTCAAAACAATCCCCCACTCGGTGACATACATTCAAACACAAACACAAAGCCCAACTCAAATCACACACACACACACACACACACACAACTGCTTAAGAGATTGACCCCAAAAACAGAACGAGGTTACACATTTAAATATCAGAACCTTTTGCGGGCCTGTCAGTCATCGCTCGTGACGATACAAGCAGAGAAACTTAATCAATCTGGAAGCAGCTGATACAGAGCTGTGTGGGGGAAGCAGAGGAAATTGCTGCTGATAAGGACATGATTGGTACAGTAGCACGTGGCATTCTCTGTCTCTCTTTTTGATCCAATTATCTCTTTGGTCTGATGGCACTCCGGCTGCCTTTCTGATTGTTTGACATCATCCTGTTTGTCCCTTTACTCTTTATATGGCTTGTAACATAAGGCCGTACTTTTGTCGAGACATGTAATAGTCCATCGTTTTCAGCAAAGATCACACATCCAGTGATGAATTTGACCCTGGTCAAAAGAGCAAAAGCAGCTAAGAAATACAAACAGAGTCTGTGTTTCTCTTGAGGTGCAGTTGGGAAGAACTAGCAGTAAAAAAAAAAAAAAATATATATATATATATATCAGAATGTCAGTGAGCTAAATGCCACATTAACTCTGCAGAGGGAGAGATGCTGGAATGACTGAAGCACAGCGCCCTGTGGAGCAGCGATGGGGGTGTTGAAACTGTCACACGGCATAATGCACATTTTACTTGGAAACTCACTTTATGAAAGCCGACTGTGGGGTGCCTTCAGGCAATGCTGCACCATGCCATGCTATGCTTAGTCATGATACAGACCTGGGACTACCAGCCTGTAAGGTTGGTGAGTCAAGTTATGCTTTAAATTAGGCTGCCTGGGGTTGAAAACATTCGACAATATGTTTAGAAAAGTGTGTCCAATACAGGAGGAACTAAATGCAGGAGCAGATAAGACTTCAAGGAAGGGGTTAAGCACATCCTCCTCAGGCTGTTGTCCTCAGTAAACATCAGCTAAGCCATCAGCAGGGAAAAGCATAACAGAGAAATCCATTTCTCTGGGTCTCTGGTTAAGTATTTCTAAATCCAAAATGCATGAGCCCTAAAATGATTTTTTATGTAATTTCTAGAGGAGAAAAAAAATGGTTCACTAACAGGAGGAGAGGGAAACTTGATAGACTTGCAGCAATTCATGCATATGTTCTTTGAGTCATAGCACAAATTAGTTTGGGTATTTAGAACAGTATGGAAAAATAGCTGAGGGACGCTGTGTTCCTGGGGTAGTTTTCCCACAAATATAAGAGGATGAACAATCAATAAAACGGCAGCTGTAATTCAGGCCTGAGAACTGGATAGTTACAGACCCTTTTCCTCAACAGGCCCAGGCTGTAAATGAGAAAAGTCTCAAAGTCAATATTCAACGGTGGCTCACTAAGTGGTTTTACTATGGATATAACAGGCTCAAGGGGATTTGGAAGACAGAAATTGGTATTTTTTATCCTTGCTGGACCTTGACTAAATAGACATAAAGTTATAATCAATATGGCATGAATGCATGAAGTCATGAAAATGATATGCATCAGTGTCTGCAACCAAAGTGACCTCTGTTCTTGGACAGATGGAGGGAGACCTTGATGATAAAATAGTGCCTGTCTTCAACCTTGAACTGTGGTTGAACTCTGTGGCACACATGCCAAAAAAAAAAAAAAAAATCTGTGTGTATGTGTACTGTATTTTTTACATGTGTTTTAACAGTCAACATATGCAGCTGTTTAAATGTGCTCTTTTTCTCTACTTGCATCTAAACTGGAAAAGCAGACACAGGATGTAAGCGGGTGGCCTGCAGGGACTGAATAAGAGGTGTGATGGTTTTCTGTTGTTGTATCCATCTGGTGCAGTTTTCACATCTCACAGACTCCTGCTTCTTCATAATAGGTGTGCTTGAGAGTTTTACAAGGTGTGATACCATCTCTATCTGTGCCTCATTGTGTACCTAATGCACTCCTCTCTGCTGCTGCTGTTCAGCAACCTTTGCAGTATGTTGAACTGTGCCACTTCTTGACAATCCACTGATTGTGCATTTTTAGTAACTGCATGATTAGCGGTGTAGAGCTGCAAACAGTGAGGAGCATACTGGAGACATCAGCATACATATACATATCACCAGTTATCCATCCTTGTGACCAAAGAAAAAAGTAAAAACCATTAAAAAAATTTACATTACCTTGTAGATAATGCTACTCGATGTCATGTGCATCTGTTTCGGTCACAAATTCTGCAAATGCAGCATGAGTTCATTTGCCATTTTGCCATCACTGAAAATCATTTCAGCTCTCTTAATGGCATTTTTTTGTTGAGCCCCCAGTTCATTTGATGCAGGTTCCATTATGCTAAGTGATTGAGCCGGTGTCCTCGCTGATAACTGGCTAGCTGGCCTTCAGTTCTACAGCAACAGGCCTATCAGATCTGACTGAGCATGATGCTAATCTCTATTAAGGTAATGTGCTGGCCACGGGTCGGGGGACAGTAGAGCATACCACTGGCACACACTGTGTTGGTCTCTGTCTCATTATCTGTTTCTATTTCTTATTCACTTAGTACAAACCACCTTGTTCAGCCAGTCTCTCTACATTACATTTTCTCATTCTCTTTGTCTTCCTTTTTTTACCTTCCTTCTCTCAGCTTCCCTACCCTCCCTGCAACTAAACACCACATATATCTTCAGAATATAATAAAGCCTCATACCACAGACTCTGTTTCTCTCCATTTTCCTCCATGACAGGAAACATATATTTATAATGGCGGATGGAATAAACTAAACACAATTACATTCTGTGTTAGCCCGTGATATTGTGATACTGATAACAGAGTATCTTGTTTTCTGTTAGTGCATCATATCCAATAGCATTATGAATCATGTCCGATAAACCAGGACATTCAATCCAGCTGCTGCACGAGGCCACAGTCACTGACTGACAGCACGTTATACCACAGTAGCTCTCGTGTTGCCAGTATACAGAATGAATCTGTCTGAATGTTGTTATCTCCACAGACCATATTGGAGGAGCAATGCAGCTTGCATCCAACTCTAAACTAATGAATGAGATGACAATGTTCAGGCAGGCAGATCATTGAGACACCCCGCCAGTCTGCAAAAATAAAATGCATGAAAAGAAAATGTATTACACAATGCCGTACAGCCAAGTGCAAATAAATGTTGTCAGTCTGCAGCAGAGTGGGGATTGTCATTACCATTACCATTATGTCACAGGATGAGGTGACGCAATACAAGAAGTACAGTGATCACCTCTGACATGGGAAAGACTTCTAAAGCTTATTTATTGCTTGTGTTTTGCTTCAGCTGCCAATTAATTACTCTGCAAGAGGAAAAAAATTAGAAAAGTTAAAAAAAAAAAAAACACAAGATATGAGAGAAAAGATTAAAAAAACAAGGAGGAAGATACATCCAGAGAGACACAAGAGATGTGATATAACCATGTAATCCCTCAGGAAACCGACGTCTCTGTCCCTAAACCTGATTAGAGCCAAGCCAATCACTGCAATTAGACCACTTAGTGTGTCACTATGTCCACGGTGCTGGAGACAAGCATGTCTGTGCTAGCAAGCTGTAAGACACTTCACATGACAGCAGGAATAGAAAACAAGCTACTGTCCAGGAAACCCACAAACCAAGTCAAGCGTGTCTCCCTAACTGTCTGTAAGAGCCATCCAATGGAAGTAGGCAATTTATGACCTCAGCGTGGCCCTGACCATGCCTAAACAACAGTCATAATTAGACAAAATAAAATCTCTGACAAATGCTGATACCATTAACTACAAAGACAACTTAGTAGTGTATTCTAATTATCCACTAACAATTAACTATGAGCCTACAAACAAAATCCCTTTAGGTTTGTACGTACATGGGGCTGGATTATTAGTTAACCTTGGTTAAATCAAGATGTGTTTATGGCTGCTGTGCATATTGCAACATTGGAACAAGTTAGATATAGAATGTGATTTTTTTTTTTTTATGTCGAACAAACTATAAAACTGGGAGCATTTGCAGAATGCTAGGTTTATGTAATGAGCTGTATGAAAACTGGTGCCACAAGAGAGGTACATGCTTTATAATGAGACCACAGAATCAATACAGTGAAGCAGCTCTGCAGCTCCAGAAGTTCATTTATGCAGCAGTGTAAAAGACAGCCCCGGGATAAAAGTACCACAAGTTAGAAATGTTATGAGATTACCACAGGGAAAAAAAAAAAAACACAATTCTCCTGATGTTCGTCCTGTTGTAGTCTACTGTAAATGATGTAATGGTAATGCAAGCGCCCATAGCACTTTAAACGCGTGGCTGGTTTGGCAGCATAACTGAAACATACACATGTTAATTGTAAATGTAACAGAGTGTGACAACTAAAAATACATGCACTGTTTTTTTTTGTTTTTTTTTTTAAAGGGAGGCCATTTTGAAACACATTGCAGCCAACCTTTGGGGTTTTAGACATGAGACAAAGAGGTTCTCTAAGAAGTAATCATATTTAGAAAGACAGGCATATATAAGGCATACAGTACATACATACAGTCATACAGTCTGACCTCGTGTTTGTTTTACATCTGTTTGAACCAAGATTCACATCGTCATTTCTCATGTGCACAGTAATTTTGCTGTAATTACAGTCTACGGTTACACTGAGCACTGGCTGTACTTCAGAGACTTTTAAAATCACATACTAACTCTAAGAGAATTGGATGAAATTACATCTGAGTCGTCTCAATTTTCTAAGTGTTGGATGATGCAGGACCTGATTGACATTTGTGTTGAAATTTATTTCAAGTGTCACATGAGACTTTTACAGGATACGAGATTGCTCTCAACATCTCAGTCCCTCAGCTGGACATATACATCGCTGTCTCTGTTCCCGCCTCCCATCACAAATTTCAGCAAAGCGCAGATGACGGTTCTCCAATAAGTAATTTTCCATGCTGTGTCACAGTGTCTTTGTGATCACTAACTTCTTATATCAGCTGTGTCATGCAATTTTTCTAATGGAAATGTTGCATTAATTCAGTGGCTAGGGCTATACATCATGGCTGTAAATTTCCCCTGTGGGGTCTGGGGAGCTGAACTGAGCAGAGCTGAGCCGAGCCAGGCCAGATGGGAGTAGCTAGTTGTAACAGTTTTTTAGTTCATAGAAAAACACTGAAAATTAACATGTTTGAGGTGTTTAATGCTTAATTATTTTCTTTTTTGTATCCCAAAAGGACAAAAGAAATGACGCAGTAATTTTTTTTTTTTTTTTTTTTTACCCCCACTGTTTCTGGGTGCTGGAAAACAAAGGGACACTGCTTAAATATGTATTTATTGGAAACATTATATTTGGACTCCAATTAAAGGATTACTTACCCAAGCGAGAGACCTTTGGGAGCACTACAGTCATTGGATAAATCTAAATTCACCTCTTGTCATGATTAAACCAGTTGTTTCTATTTTTAGTTTTTAGTTTTGTTTATTCAAATTTTAGGATTTCCCCAAACAACTGTGAAAAATATGTACGGTCAAAATAGTCAAACAAAGAAAATTGAGGCAGTGTAATTTCCAGAATACAAATGAGCAGTGCGCTGGAAGAGGAACCTGTTTACAGTTTAAGATAACGCTGCATAATTGCTGAAAACCTGCAGTCTGGAAGGTGGAAGATACAATTATTCTTTCTTATCTATTTTTCTCTTTCACACCTTAACTCACAAAGTGTTGTTCCTCTCAAGTGATAAAAGCTTTAACAGCCACCCATTTCACGCTTACGAATTTTTTATTTTTTTTTTCCCCTAAAATTCTTTTCACTTCAACCACTTACCAGCAGATGAGTGGTTTATAAGAATACACCACATGTAAGGCGTCTTCCAAAAAAACCTCAACCAGTTCCTCTGGCTTTCATCTTTAACCTTGTAACCTTCTAACCTCTCTGGGCAACATCTAAAGATCTGCATTTACGACTTCCTGTCAGCATAAGTATCGAGGGGGGAAAATAAAAGCGTAGGGAGCCAGTACTGAAGGTGGTGAGAGCCCAAGCCCTGACCTGTTGTTCTCAGAGTGATAATGAAGGATGGAGTGTGAAGAGACTAAAGCTGTTGTGCGTGCTGGTATACCCTCCACCATGTGGTTATGTGCTTACCCACGCCAGTGTTGTGTTACAGTCGGGTGGTCGGGTTGGTGGTTGTGAGCTACCTGCAGCTCCCAGGTGTTACACTGTGGAAACACCTAGGGAAACCAGAGTCCATCAAGCCCACTTGTCACGATGTTAAACTATAATGCCATGATTACTGCTTCTTTTCAATCTCAACCACAAAAAAAGCTATTTCCTTGTCTGTCTGCCTCTTTGTCTTTCTCTTTGTCTGTCTCCTGCTCTGTCTGCCTGACTGACTGCCAGACAACAAACCTCCAGTACATCAGGTATAAAAGGGTTTAAACCGGCTTCTCTTAATTATACGCTCTCACAGTTCATGAAAACATCTGAGGAGAGAGTTTAAAGAGAAGATGGGGAATGGTTGCTGAAGTGTGCTAGAGAAGGGGCAGATTTAAGACAGAGAGAGAAAGAGCAAAAAACTTAAAAAATTATCCTTTTTTGGTTAAGGAGACAAATCTATCAAAGCTGTTTATTCAGTGGATGAAGAGTTATAGTGTCAGTGCACTTTTCAGGAGAGTTTGATGGATCACGTGGAGGGAGCCCCCTTTTTTGTCTCAAACAGTTTGGTATTTGAAAGAGACAAAAGAACAGCAATGCTTTATCAAACCTAAAGACACTGATTCACAACCCTTGCAGCGTCTTTATGCACCTTTATTTTGCTGTACTTTCTTTTGTAGATGACTGATGATTTTATATAACAAGAGTCTATATGTATAATAGCAACTCTGCATGGATCTAGGTGCAGCAGTGTTTGTGGGCTAAAATGCCCAAAATGTCAATGCTGGTATTTGACATGCTCTTCATAGTAGTTTAGCGTTGTCAGCCTGCCAACATGCTAAGTACAGCTGCAGATGATGGGAACCTGTATTTTGTCATAAACTTAAGTACTGGACAAAAAGCAGTTTTGAACCGACCCTAGATGAAAAGTCAGGAAGGGGCAACACATTAATCTTAAGGTGAAACAACTCACTGAAACCTACTAAATGTCAACCTAATGGTGGCATTAGAAGAAAAGTCAGGAGAACAACAAGTAATTCGGACTGTTCCTCTAGAAATCATTGATATCTGTGCAACATTTTATGGCTATTCATAGCTATTGAGTTATCCCAGGCTCAACCATAGTGATACCTTTTTAGAATGAGTAAAATAAATAAATAAATAAATAATAGGACTGTGTGTATTCAGCATTTATCAGTTCAGTTCAAGATACAGTGTTAGCAAGCATAGCAAAACGTGTTGCCATTATTTATTATACTGGGCAAAACTGCCATCATTGCAGACTGCACAAAAGATGTTAGTGCCCACATTTTTTTCTTATCATTTTGTGAGATTTGAACATTTGGATTTGTAGGCAAGACCGGTAGCCCACGCAGCCCATGCACACTACACTATATGAATAGCTCCTCTTAGCCCCAGAAACAAACACTCTCCAGATATACACAAACCTACTTGAATCCAAAGGTAAAAAAAAGAGCAGTGGCATTTTATGCTTCTAGACTCGACTTATTTCATACCTCATTGAGGTGATACGTATATATACATGAGCAAATAACCTGCAAATATAACTTCCATTTCCTCAGTGATTTGTTTCATCACTGTACATATGTGCATGTATGTGTGCATTTCAGGGCATCTGCCTCTGTGTGCGTCTATGTGTGTGTGTGTCTGTGTGTGCTCTAACAAACCATCTCATTTCCCCATAGGAAGACTTAGTCTGGCTGTGACTGCATCTTCTGGCACACTCGCATTAACATTTCATCCTGATTGTCTCTGTCAAAGTAATACATCATCATCGACTGAAAGACTATGGCTGGAGCCTCCCCCGACTTCACATATCTTTCTCTTTTTCCTTCTCCCTCTCCCTGTCTTTCTTTTTCTCTCTATATATATATATATATATTCCCATTTCTGCCCTCGTCCCTGGCTCTTCCTCTCTGCCTTTACCTCTCATTCCCTCTCTCAGTGTTCCTCTATCTCTCTCATGTCCATCTGGCTCTTGAGATAAACACAAGTCTGGCTCTCCTCACGCAGACAAAATATCTATAAAGATGAGCATAATCACAGTGAACTGCGCTGGTTTGGCTGTTTAGTCCAAGCAACCCTCCAGCAGAACATAATCCATCTGTCTACCTAATTTTTCTTCATCTATATCGTTCGTTTTCTTCTTTTTGCTTCCCTCCCCCTCACCCATGCCAGGGTTCAGATTGACAAGCAGATTATATCCAGGGGAAAATGTGATTAATGAGTTTGTCTGAATAATGTAAATCTACTTAATGGCATTGAAGACACTGAATGACACGAAGAGGAGCAGGAGGGAGGCAGAGATAGAGGAGGAGAGGGAGAGGGTTGCTCGGGGTTCAAATATCTACTCAGCTAAAAGGCAACAACAGTAAGGAGGCCTCAGCTGCTGTCACACTGGCCTTGGATAGAAAAAAAAAGGCGGACAGGCGATGTCCTCCTTTTTCTCTTTCTTCTTGTTTCCCTCATTCTGTCTTCTTTTGATGAGTCTCTGGGGTAACATGCCCCTCCCTTCCATCCCTCCCTCAATCCAATCCTCCATCCATCCATCCAAATATGATTCCATCCAAACCATTAGCACCAGCAGCACCACCGCCATCTCTAATCCAAGGACAGGGTCTGTAGCATCCCAAACGTGCACACGCACCTTCACGTGCGCACAATTACAGAGAAAGCCTGCAAGACAGCACTTCAGTCTGCTAGCTGCAACAATGAAATCTGTGCTTTACTGACAGAGTTAGGGCCCCTAAAGACATAAGAGGATCAAGTTGCTCATCCGGTAACTTAAACCATTTAACTGTTTGTGCATTTAATTCCACAGACATGCAATTTTTAAACAGAAAACAATGCAAAGGAGCTATCTTGTCAGACAATGCTCAGGCTTAATACCCTGATCAAGCTGGCTTAACGGAAATACTCCTGCAGAATTTAGAAGGCTACTTATATGAAAGGGATTTTAACAAACTTAGCAACCATAAAGTTGCATTTTTGTGTTTTTTTTTTTCCTCAATGTCAAGTATTTTTTTTAAAGACTGCTAAACCTGCTTCTTTTTGCTGATGCCTAAACGCAGATTGGGTAAACACAAAGTTTTGTCTACGTGTAATTGACTTAGAAGCTGAAGTACAGCCGTACAGATTCTCCACAGCATCTAGTCTCAGTTTTAAAGTAGGATCTGCGGATTACCTTTACCCTAAAACTCCATGGTAACTAAATCTGTAAAAGAAGGATAATACAACAATGGGATAATTAGCAATACAGCTCAAATTTTTTTTTAAACCAGCAAAAGCAATAATGCAGAATATAGGTGGTGGTCTTGAATTTTCTACACAAAAGACAGAGGACATGACTTTTACAACCATGGTTGCCAAAATACAACCACGAGTCCCTGACATAGTTTCTCCCATCACTTCAACCCTGTTTTTACAAGCAGTCCCAAAATACACCTGGCACTATTCTGACAGATAAGAAATTCAATGGTAAAAGACAGAATTCATTAACATGTGTAAAACACACTTAAATACTGTGTTTCTAATCATCCAGTACCATCGCTTCTTTCCCGAAGCAGCTCGTTAATTGGTAGTCACTTCAATTCGACATTTTGTGAAGGAACCAATTCAGCGCAGCATTCCTGAGGACTTGGTTTTTCAGTTTCATTTTTCTTTTGCAAAAATAAGCCATCTGTGAAATGATGCTGTAGAGATTCATTCTCTTGTGGGATATTAATATGATGAATTAAAATCACACACTGACAGGTTAAGAGAAAATTACTTCAGATAGCTGTGAGGTGATTTAGTGAAGCTATTCAGATTTGGCAGGGAAGTCTAGTTTCATACCTGCAGGTCTAAATATTTTTAATCGGCAGGGCATATTACTGCATTTTATGAATAAATAGGATGGCTGAGTTTGTGGCAAATGTTATATGTATAACAGAGACAAGTGAAGATGATCTGTGATCAGTATCTGTCTTGAATTTGTATTATTATTAATATTTAAGGCTTGTTCAAAGGAGTTCCTCTTTTGGGGGTAAGAGTGACAAGCCTGTAAAAAGGCATCTTGCATTTGAGCCATTTCTTTCAAATCAGTCCATGCCACACAGGTATGACTGCATCTGACATGTTTCCAGAAGCACACAGACATCTGATTTGGCCTTTGACACCCACCAATTCTTCATCTGTCAAAAGAGTGAAGCTGAAGAGCTGTCAAAACTCCTTGTGTGAAGTAAAATGGCCCTTCAGGATTGCTTGACTACAAGTCCACTGCTGCTGTCTTGGTGACTGTTGACTGGCTGTTGAGATTTGGTTGGTGGACAAGACAACACCACCAGACAGGATCAGATAATCCCTGCGTGCCATAGCAGGAGAGCATGCTGTAAGAACACACAGGTGATTCACTGGAGGAGGGGTCAGATGAGGAGAGAGGTCAAAGGTTACAAGTTTCAAAGGCCGAGGCCATCATGCAAGTAGACCTTCATATTGAATTAACATGGAAATCATGTTCAAGTACTACCTTCTTCCATCACTGCAAATAAATGTATAGTTTATATACCATTAACTTCCAATGGCAAAATAATTTTGAAAAAAACATATGCGTCCAAGATTGTGTTATCTATCACCACAATGACAAATCTCATTCATGAGTTGAGAGGTCACAAAATGCTGAGAACTTAATTCATTTGTTTTCCTGCTCTTGTACAACACTCTTCCCTAGCAACTAACTCTGACCACCTCCCTGTGACTTGTGTGCCATAGATAAAGGCAGCTCTTCCTAGAAAAAAAAAAAAAAAAACATTGCCAGGGAACATAATCCTGGCACCAATTACACTGACGTACAGGGCATAATTGGAAAAACAAATTAGTAGTACATAAATGCAATGTCTGGGAGACAAGGTTTGTTGAAGGCCTCTTGAGGACAGCATTTGCATGGTCCCCATAGTGTATTTATGGGCAAGTGTTTGGCCGTATCATTAAAACACATAAAAAGCATCATATTAATACAAATGGTCGGGATAATCTAGAGACAGATATAATCTCTTTCAAAAAAAAAAAAGCATGATATGTTAGTGCAGTTCATTTCGTCATTTCCATTGATATTATAATATCCACAACAACAATTATGCACAGAAAAATGTACTGTACAGTGCTGTGGAACTACATGAAATAAATCAGGATTCAACCAACCACATCTGTCTTATATTTTTCAAATAGGTCAAGGTATAAATTACCCTGCCTACCATAGCCTGAATTCAGTCTGAGGGAAATGACTTGCACCCAGAGCAAGCGAGGACCCAAAAACTTTTATTTACACCACTGACTACTATTTTTAAGAAAGCTGAGAGCTGTTAGATGTGCACAGATTACAATGTAGCTGTGATTTCAACCCTCAACACTCATTTTCACTCAAGTGTGACAAAGACAGCGGGAGTAAGTCTGAAGTATTGTATTGTATCAAAGCAATACTATACATTTTAACAGCACCAGAATCATGTTTTCTTTTTATTCTGTGCATCAACACTGGATTACAAAATTACCACCACAGCCTCCGCTCCTTTATCATCGGATAAGCATCTTACCCTCATACGAACAGCCTTTCCACTGTACACTGTATAACTGCTGTATTTGCATCTACAGCTGGTGCTATAGAGCTGAAGGGATGCAACAACAACACAAGCTAATCCGAGCAATGTGCCTCAGAGGGGTTTAGCTGATGGGAGGGACTTAGAAGAGCAAGAGCGAGAGAGGAGAGGGACTTAAAGCAGTCATTGTCCCTCCAGGAGCAGATTAACTATTTTAAAAGCAAAGGTGACATCCATTGCTGGCCTGTTGTGCAGGCCAAACAACGTTCTCAAACTCTGCGTGAGACGCCATTTCTCTTTTTGTTTGTTTGCCTCTCTTTCTCTACAGTGTACTCTTCCCAGAGCAAATATATCTTTTGCACAATTTCTGTCTTTATCTTACTCCCCTTTACTCTTTCCCTCATGCACTGATTCTTTCTTTTCTGCTAATCAAGTAGGAGACCAGCATAAGCTCAGTGAGAGCAGCTCCAGCAAGAATCAGGATCGCCTGAACAGGGAGCAGAGCCAAGGCCATAATGAAACACTGGGAGCACAGGGAGGACTGTCGATTAAAAGTTATTATGCTGCCACGATGGCACCAATGAGTGAATGGGAGACATGGGACCGTGGGGGCTCTATCCACAGGGAGCAGCACAAATGTGTGATGAGAAACAGGGGAGTATATGGATGGAGAACAGAGGAGCGACTGAGATTATGCTACTTGAGAGAAGAGGGAGGTGAAAGTAGAGCATGGGGAAGCGGCGAGTCTGGTGTAAATATGAGGGTTTCTTGTGAATGTGTGGGGAGCTGAAGAGGGGTGAGGAGAGGAGGCACCATAAATAATCTACACAAGGGAGTAATGAGATAAGTAGTAGACAAGAGAGGGAGGAGGAGGAAGGGATAGTGACGATAGGGGTGAGGAAAAAGTGGGCCACACATGGGAAACTCTCATGTTTACTTAAAGGAAAACAAAGACTGGCATGGAAAAGCATGGAATGGAAATGCAAATAAATCCCCACTTGCAACCCAAGTGTTTTTATTAACTCTAAAAAGCAGTATGAAAGATGAAGGAAGACATGGGATAAGTAAAAAACACACTACTCCAATCATCACATTTCTCTTGCCTTTCCTTTCTGAATATATAAGAATGTGTAAACAACATTGTGGCATGTGTGTGCTATAATAACTCACGATGGAGTCATACTTTTCTCTCTCCCCTCACAAAGCAAACGAGTCCTCTCGTGTGATTTGCATAATGCATGAATTCTCTGTATAGACTGTCAAGGGAAAAATTGGGCACGGCACTAACAATAGAAAGCAAGCGAACTTTATGCATATGTGCACAATATGTAGTCCTAATGGATTATTACATAAACCCTTCAGTGCTTTCCTAGATACTGTTAGACTCCTCTTCCTTCACAGGATGAAGACATCCTACCTTAAGTGTTCACTGAGAAGAAACATGCTGTTGATACACTCCAGCTCATAGGAATACCCCAGAAGTGTGGCTATACACACACACACTGAATGAACACACTGCACATGAACGCACATGAAAGTCCTATGTCGCTTCATCTATATGTCTCTTTCCTTGTTTTTCTGTCTCTTAGTTGGTCAAATACACACACACATATACACACATACACACACACACACACACACACCAATTCACAATACAGCTCCATTATAATGAGGCCATGAGGATGAGGGCAACACAGAGTTAACAGACAGCCATTTATACCACAGAGCAGTGGAGTCTCCTCAAGTCTATCTGGCATTAGCCCCAGTGTGTGTGCTAGGGTGTGCGTGTGCATGTGTGTGGCTGCCAGGCAGGGTGGGCCCCAGTGGAGAGGCATACATGGCATGACCTCAACGAGAGACTTCCCTCCTCCAGGCCCTGGTGCACACACACACACACACACACATGCACACACACACACGCGCACACATTGTTCCCAGTGTTCCTGGCAGCACCAGTCAAACCAGGCTGCTCCTCCACATCTTTCAGTTACAGTTTCTACTAATTTACCCCACGTCTCCCTGTATCTCTTCTATTGCCATTTCTTATATTCATATTTATTTCCTGCTGAGCCAGAAGACACACATATAGAGTACAGTAGAGATAATATTTTCCCCATTCTCAATGATATGAAGACAAGAACTTTCCTTGAAATCTTTGGATTTCTACATTTATTCAACTCAAAGAGGGTGTAAAATGACTCAATGGCAGACAAACAAGCTATGATAGTTTTGTTCATTGTTTATATCATTCACATCTCGCTAGCACCACAGTAGCAGGAGCACTGGACTTTTAAGGATGACAGTGTTGGTCAGCTCAAACTATTTCTGGTCCAACTAAAAGAAAAAGATAGCTGCTCTGTAATAAAACAAATTTTCTTTAGTTTGTCATGAATACATAAACTCTGTGATTTATCTTTGCAACACTATTTTCCCATACCTTGCCTGTGCTGAGGGTACAATTGAAGATTTGCATGACTATAGCAGGACAAATACAGTACAGTTCTTTAAACTGCTGCTGCATAATTTTTTAAGTTACATGATATCATCCAAGGAACCTAAATACTAGAATTAAAAAAAATAAAATAAAAAATTTGAAGATTCAGTTTAGATAAGGTGACGTCATATGTCGTGGCAAAGAAAGAGGCCAGTTCAAATACACATCTTTAAGAAGAAACAAACTTTTTTGTGTATATTTCATGAAATAAAAAGAAAAAAAGAGAAGAAAAAAACATGTGCCAGACCTGCACAGTCAACACAATCAGCACAAAATCAGACCTGAATCGAGACTGAATGAGGTGCTTTTGCATGAAATTTGTGCTCAGATGAGATGTTGAGTTGTCACGCTAACGAATAGAATGAATTATAGATAGCCTGTATCACCCCTCCCAATCTCTATCTCTCCATGTCTCTCTCTCATTGTCTGTCAAAATGTGATGAGCTAAGAAACTCAAGAAGCAGCTTTGGGTGTGAAACTGTATCCCTCTCTAGGGGTTTCAGCCATTTTGTTGAATTTGCATCTTAACAACCTTTCTGAGTAATTGAAAAAGTGGTGTCAGAGCCCAGAGTCTTGATCTCTGATATGGTAATTACCTTGCATTTATGCCAGAGACTTTCAGGGAGTCTTGAGATCCAGAGGCAGCAGCTGTCTTTGAGGAAAAAGCGTAATGACCTGCATATGTCTCCCACTTCTTGGGAGCTATCAAAATGCATTTGGCTGGGCATTTTCATCTGTGGTTGACATCTCTGATTATAAGATCTAGTAAAGTTGTCTAATCTTCTAACAGCAGCAGAGGGAAGGCAGCAGGGATTTTTAAAAAACGGAGGGATGGGGGTATGGGCGGAAGGATAGGGGCAGACCTTTCATGTGGTTTTACCCCACTCTAAAATGGGTTCCAGAAGTACACACAGCGCTTAATTCTAAGCTTTTGATGACATGCTACTGGTTTAACGTGGTGTGTGTGTGAGTGTGTGTGTATGTGTGTGTGTGTAATCCATGTGAGGATGGCTGATCAACAAAAACCCGAACACACACCACACACACTCAGTCAAAACCTAGTAATCCTTTGTTTAAAAAAAAATAAGTCAAGTTGGGAGGTAAGCTGAGGAAAAGTTGTAACATGAGCCAAGAATAAAATAAGAACTTTAATGAAACAATATAAAAGTGTTTGCCAGTGACTGAAGCACATAAAAGCATGTAAATGAATACTTAGCCATACATTCTTTCATGCTGCATGCAATTAACTGCAACAAAGACCCAAACTCTTTCAGAAGATGCCATCTAACACTTCCACAAAGTCTTCACTGTCCAACATGAACGGGTTTTTGATCTTTGCAGATATACCTGAAAACATGACGGCTGACATACATCAGCTGCCTGAGGGACCGTTGATGAAACCCGGCAGCTTTTATCACTCGATTCAGCACAATCTTTCATCTGTATCTATGGATGCCAATGCCACAGAACGTCAAAACAAATAGCTCAGAGGGACGACTTCAAGTGAGGGAGCTCTGACACATGAATTTGTTTGTCTTGAATAACACAAAAACCTTATTCAGTAAGAGCATGCAGACATGTGCGTCTGTGTTGGTAAGTGGGCATGTATAAGTGCACAGACCTTATCTTATTCTATTAGGCCTGTACGACAGTTGCTGCAACACCTGCATTTCAAAATACACACGTTTTAATTGCATCTGTGCTTGATCTGCTTCACTGCATTTGAGGCGACACTTTCTCTCAGTTATCATCATCACAATCCCCTGATTAGGTAAAGTCATTTGTCAATTAAATTGCTGTCTCTGAGAGGCAGGCCAGCTGCTAATAATGGTCAAATGAAGGGAGAAACGGTGGAAGGAGTGCGAGAATGGGAGCGAGTTAAATGATCCATGACACAGTCAGAGCTCCCACTCTTTATGCCTTTAAGATAAAGTATTAGTGTTGGCTTCATCAGCAGCTTTTAACCAAATAAAATGCCTGAATTTAGATCGAACGCTGGGAAGGGCAAAGAGGCTAAAAGGCTCATAAAAAACTGCAAGGAGAGAAATTATGAAATTAAGCTTTTACTTAAAAAAACTGAAATCTTATTGTAGCTGATGGTTTTCCCCTTCCTACAGCCCTTATGTCCTGTGCAATGTCACTGACTCTGCTATGGTGCTAATTACAGGACATTATCCCTTGGTATACATGTAAGTCTTCCTCTAAGTCCCAATCAATACAGAGTTTGTTAAAGAGCCACTAATGTCCATGGCTCCATGCTTCGCAGACACTAACGACCTCGCTCTGGATCCAGCTACGACAGCTGAAGACACCCAGCACACACTGCAATCAATACTTTCTCATACTGGCCTGAGTCCTTTGCTCGCTGTCTGTCTCACCAACTGTCTTGCTGCCTCACTCTTTCTATCTCTCATTCCTATCTTTCACCCTTGCCCTCACCTGTGTCGTCAAAGTTCCTTATCTCTTTCCCCTCTGTAACCAAAGATGCAATCTGTCTTTGTCTCTTTTACCTCCAACACTTTCTATCTCTCCATCTATACCTCTCACCCATTCCCCTCCCCTCTTATTATTCACTCTGTCCATCTCAATCTATTTCTCTCTGTCTGTCTTTCTCACTCTCCGTTCCACCCATCTTTTCCCCCAGTCCGTCTCTCGTGGCCCAGCCAACAGCTCCATTGTCCTTGGGTCGGGGTGAACAATGTCAGCCCACATGGGGCCCCAGTGCAGTCCCAGCCGAGAAGGCAGGGTGCACCAGAGAACACCCATAATTCAGTGTTTCAACTGGGCTGCAGGATAAAGGGAAGCCTCACACATGGCTGACTATGTGGGTCAGCCTTGGATCATTTGTAGAAGTGGAGGCCAGCAACTGGCACCAGAATCCCCCACTGAGAGTGTGTGTGTGTGTGTGTGTGTGTGTGTGTGTGTGTGTGTGTGTATGAATGAGTGAGTGGGTGAGTGAATGAGTGTGTCATGTCCCCTTGCAACCCAGTGGCGAGGCCCCCCTCCTGTTCATCCCAGCCAACTATTCTATGGGAAACCAGCTCCTCTCTCCATCCACGCTACTACCTCCCTCTACCCCCCATCCTCTACGCGGCCGCACCCCGATGCCTTTGTGAGCACAGGGACAAAACAGGGGGCTCTTTGGGGCCACCAATTAGTCCTCCCCCATGGGGTGACATGGCCGATGAATAGAAGGACCCCCAAACCGTCCACGCATATAATCTCTGCCTTCCATTTGGAGGCTACACTGTCATCGCCACACAGATTCAACCTTGTTTGGAGAAAGGTCGCCTTCTTGATTTAAAGGCATGGCCCACTGGTCCAAAAAAACGAGCATCCGGATGCCAGTGAGTCACTTTGTCAGGAGAATAGGATGGAACTTGTTCTCCTCGCTGTGTGTTCATCCTGGAAGGCATACATGGATGGCTTTTGGAGGGGTGGGGTGGTTAAGAGAAGGTGAATTTTTCCCATCAATCATCAAGTGACATAAGCAACAATAGCAACTTGGAATCCATTACCAAAACAAACAAAGACATAGCAGGAGAGTCTGCAGCAGGAACCTCAGACGGTGGGACAAGCTATGTAAACTAAAGTGGTGATTGAGTAGGCGCAGGGGGAACCTTTGAATGAGCAAACCCCATCGCTGCTGAACCAACACACATGTCACAGTGACGAGATGTCTCAATAGTTGTATTATCACTTCAACTAGCCCTTCCCCCACTGCTTATTGCAGCTTAAGGGAAAAGATGGGCTTTTCAAAAGGTTTTCCAAAGTTATCCGATGATGTTCATTTGTAGAATTTCCAGAAAAGGCAAATTTCTCTCTGCCTGCAGTTGGGGTAAATGCTTTTATGAGTCATTACATCTCAACTCAGACTCAAGAGGATTTCATCTGTATTACTGAGCCTACGCCTTTCAACTATTCCAACATTCAAACATCCCTTAAGTCTCCTTGTCTCTTTGAAAAACAGTTATTCTATTGACTTTTTATATGAGAGATTAGCGGTGCAAGCTGCACGCAAACAGTGAGACACTAACCCTCGCTGACGCACAGTAATACACGAACAGACACACACGTACACTGGAATTAAACGTGTGGTTTTCTCTTCTCGCCTCTTCTTGACTGACCATCGACAAAAAGGGTCAGAGAACATTACGCCTGAGAAGAGAGAGGCAGAAAAGGATAGAGACCGAGTTCGGACACAGACAGGAAGATGAATTTAGGATATTTGTGGACACGAGTTTTCTGCAGCAATCCTCTCTCGCTACACACCTTCCTGTCCAATGACACTGAGCTGGGTCCTGACAAGCTAGAGCAGGTGAGGTTTACACAATTGCCTCATACTTGGTCAGAAACCTGTTCAAAATCCTGTTCAAATATTGATCAAATTACCAGCTGTCAAGCAATAAAATGATTTTTGTAGATAATCATTGAGCCAGATCATTCCTGAAATGTGTGAAGTAATCAGTATTCTCACAGGAATAGCTTGATATCCCAAACACTATAGAGGTTTATCCAAAACAGGAAAAGTACACAGTCACTATTCAGTTAAATGATCCACTTCAAAAAAGTTATTACATTAAAAAATAACTATAAGCTATACTGCCCTCTAAATAGCAACAACACAACAGCAGAAAAATATCTATTCTCAACAAGAGGCACACAGGCATTTTTTGTTCATCGTCATCATCAGCACTAGCACTCAGCCAGACTATTTAATGCTTTACTGGAGAGGTTGGGCAGCATTTTATCTTTGTTTCAGTTCATATACACGAGGAATACTTATCCATCCCCAAACACTGCACAGAGCAAGAGTTTATCATTTAGGAACCACAATTCATAGCCTCTGCGTACCAGAAACGAAGGAGGAACTGTTTTCAAGGGGTGAAGGTGTTGTGATGTGAGGCTGATGGTGTCACTTAAAGCATTTTCAGCTGGTCCTCTCTCACATTGATATTTTATTTCCTCACAGTATCACTGGTATGGCATCTGAAGGTTAAAGCTGCAGGGTAGATATGCTTTGTGGGTTCTAACTGAGAGGAAGGGGGTGGGGGGTGCAGGAGGGCTGCTAGGCAATAGATCAATGACTTCGTGTTCCCACTGAGAGATATAGGAAGTACAGGCCAAGCAGCAACCAGTGCCTTAAAATAGCTTCACTGATTGCAGCTCAGCTTTAACCCAAATAATGGGGAGGCTGACCAAGGTCTGCAGAGGTCTCTACATTTTTGATTAGCTCGTGGCCTCTGGGTAGAGCAGAGACAGAAGAGAGATTTTGCACTGAGGAGATAGAAAAATGGGACAGGGCTGACTATTTGACTCGCTCCGTCTCTGTCTGTGGCCTTGCCCGTCTGTTTTTGAACTCGTGTTTACGTGAACGTTTGAGTAAAAGATCAGGGTGTAAGGTGGCGATGCAGCACAATCACAATAAGTCTCTATGTTTGTATTGTGTGTGCATGTGTGTGTGGATGTGTGCGTGGTGTGTCTGTGTCATCATCCATCACATCTGTCAGCTTAGACCTACCTAGTAATGGCTTCAGGGGAATGTCAGACAGTCAAACACCCACCCACCCACTCCTGTACACACAAAGAGAGAGAGAGAGACACACACACACACACACACACCCACACACACACACAAAACACACACACAAACACACACAGCATATCTCTGTCCACTTAACACATTGTGCTCTTTAAAAAAAAAAAAAGGAAGAAGAAGAAACAGCTTGACATTGAATATGAAAGCTAAGACAAATAAAGTATTATCAAGGCCTCCTCTTCTGAAACAACCGGTCCTGTGGGCACCAAGCCTAAGTACACATTAAGATAAGATTAAATTTAAATAATCTCAGTAGCTAAACTAAAAACAGAAAAAAATTGCAATGACTCAATAGCAAAAGCTGTGTTCAACTGAGCTCAATTACCAGGTTGAATGGACAATTTTCTTTCACTTAAGTAAATATTCAAGTCAAGGTTCATGAAATATTGGCAGCACTGATGCCAGTTGGCCACTACTTCAGTTAGCAGCACCTTCTGTACAGGAAGTTAGTTGGCTCCCATCAGGACAGAGGTTTTAATATCAACCCCCTTAAACTTGCAATAAAGACACTATACAGTGCACCGCTGGTGCCCCAAAACCCCCCATTCCAATCAGATGAATCTAATCAGATACTGACTTTTGTGATGGGGCATCGTCAGGAGGCAGCTACGCATCCATAGTTTTTCTGCCGGACAAATAGCAACAAATCCCCAATTTGTTCCCACTTCCTTTTTGATTGTATTTGGACATGACAAGGTTTCAACCACAAATGGTTTCCCCGCTGTGAGGAAGATAATTTGAGGAGATGATTTGTGGCCACAATGTGCAGGGTTTTTTTTGTTTGTTGTTTTGTGTATCACAGTGTTTCCTCATTTCTTGTTTCTTCTTCTTCTGGCTGCTTTCTGTAAATGCTTTTGGTGACAGTCACGGGAGTGTTGTGTACATGTGTATCTTTTGCTTTTATGCATTATTTTATTTTCTGCATTCGTTATTATCAGCTGTTGTTTGTGAGCCCACGGGAGACATTAAACATACTCCACTCCACTGAACATAAATCCATGTAGGTGAAGAAAACCTTATTTTGCAGAAACCTTCCCAATATGCTTCCCCACAGAGCTACAACATCTTTTTGACTGGAGCCTTAATGTAGCTTAATGAGTAAAGACACGACTCAGCTTTTCCCTGACCCAGATAATAAAACAGCAGATCAGCATGCAATAAATAGAAAAACCATAAATGGAACAGTAAATAAAAATGAAGTAAATAATTAGAAAGATGATGATTCTGGACAAGTTAGCTCATTAGTAGAAGAGACTTCAGAGGAATCCATCTCATTGTGCAGTGAATTCACCACTAAGACTTTTCCTGTCGACTAAACAGATAAGCAGATTCCAGTGGAGAGCTGCATCTGCCATAATGAAGCATCCCCTCTTTTCTTTCTTTCCCTGTGTCTCTATAAATTTCTTCTTTCTGTTTTTGCCCCCTTCCACACTTACCCTGATCTTTGTGTTTCTCTCGCCCTCCCTCTTCCTCAACTTCTTTCTGCACTCACCCTCACCCTCACCACCCTTCTCCTCCTCCTCCTCCCCCCACCTTTGCTCGCCTTTCTCAGGGTCAATTAAGCTACAGTAACTAAACAGCAGTGCACCCTGTCACATTCCATCCAGTCCCCCTTCAATGAGTGACTACAACTTTCACTAAAACAAACGGGCTTTGAAGGAACCCGCTCCAGCAGCTATTACCATATGAACAACTCACTTCCTACCGCACAATGAACTACCTTGACAGACCTTCTCTGGCCTCAGGCTGTCCTTCGTGGAACTGTGTTATTAATGAGGTATAAAGAAGGGTCTGTGTTCAGGTTGTCTGCCCTTTTTTTACCTCTGCTGCTCTGGCCTGGTCCGCCTGGCTCCGCTTTCCCAGCGCTGCAATATTTACTTCATAGGGGGTCGACGGAGCGGCAAAGACGCTCGCTCACGCACACCTAAGTACACACAAGCTCACAGTGGGGAGGGCATAAGCACAGAGAAAACACATGAAACAAAAACTTTGATGTACACACACTCACGCACATGTTCACAAAAAAACATGTACACACTTTCAACTACAAGAGCACCATACTGTGCACTTGAGAGGCCAACCTCCACCAAGGGAAGATCCATTTCTCGTCTCTCCTCCTCATCCACCTCCTCCTCCACATAGAAAAACTTCAAATCTAACAGCATGTCAACAACTGAAATCTTTTAGAAGAAACAGAACAGGTACTTCTCACCCTTTTTTCTCATGGAAATAAATTATTTTTTGCTACTGCAGCAGATTACTGATTCAACTCTTCATGAAAGCTTTTCCATTTGCTTTTCTAAAGACCCAGTGGATGTGGACCTTTTCTTGGAAACATCCTCCTATACACAGGAACTGATGTGGGTCTGACAACAGGTTTGAACAGAGAAACTACCAGAAGAACTGGGCAATTAGCACAAGCCACCATGCAGTAGCTGGAGAGACAGATGAAATTGGATGAAACTAATGTGACATTTAATTTAAATTCAAGTACAGTGCAGAAATAACTACTTATTACCAGAGGAGTTAATGGCTATCCTTGCCTTGTTTTATCTGGTCAACATATGTTGGTGCACACGGGCCCTCTGTAAATATAATATTTCATTTATAATATTTCCTGTGGTGATGAATCTGGAAATTCACACCCTAGAAGTAAATTAGCTTTTCTCGCAACCTGATACTTTTTCTCTGCATCTTTATACCTTAAAAGCTGAGAGAACAGACCTGCTTTACATTCAGCCAATGAACAGCCATATCAACTGAAACAGAGAACAGGGGGAAATATCATATGATTTGTTGGGGCACCCAGCACAAGTTTGTTTGTCTTATCTATACATTTGATCTGTTTTGGGAAGGAAGTCTTGTTGAATGGCTCTTTGTGATCGACCACTATGGCTTCCATCCCCTGGCCTGCAGGGTGGGTGGGCAGAAACATAATCAGATAGGTTCGATTGAACACTCAAGGGCACTCAATGGAATCATGTTCTTCTTTGTTTGAAAATAAAAATCAGATCTATAGTGCACTTCAATACAGGAAACACAAAGTACATGCTGCAATTACAGCTACTACCTACACCAAGTGTGATATGTCTTTTCATCACGTCACAATGAGAGAGAAACGCTATATCAACCTTGCTGCCAAAAACCTGTGATTGAGCAAGTAGTCATGCTGTTAGAAAACACGACTCTGTGTTCTTAGTTTGGCCACACTTTGATGTTCAAATTCAGGAGCATATTGAAACTGAAAGAACTTGAAAACAACAGATGGTGTGACAACGTTTCACATTATGCAGCAATATTGTAACATACCTTGTTGTAGTGCTCCCAGTTAAGTTGTAAGGAGTGTTGGTGCCAAATACCATCAAGCCAGAGAAATCTGCTGTTTGTGTTCAACGTGTGAGTTTACTAGTCTCTGTGTGACCAAACCGTTCGATTCATTCAATTTTACATACAACTGTTGTGCAATGAGTATATATCATGATTAGAAACTGTTTATGTAATAAATAAGTTTAATTAAATTTTAATTATTTGGTTTAATTGATGGCTAATCCAGTAAGCATCTGAAAAATCAAGTTCTGACCAATTTCCATTATCTCACAGTATATTTGCCATCGTACATTACAATAATGTCATTATATCCATGCCAGGGCTAAAAATAATAATTTAAATATGGATTAAAGTGAAGATTGTTCCCTTAATCAATCAACTACTACCTTTTGTGTGTAAAATGTCAGCCATGGGTGAAAAATGTTCACTATGATTTTACAGGGCCTTCAGGTGCTGTATTTTGTTCAATTATATAAATGTTTTGTTTTGTAAGAGTAAGAGGTTCAGTTCACCTTCATATGAGGCAAAGAGCAGCATCACATCACATCTGAGAAGCTAGAACCAGCAAGCTCTCGCTTTGTTTGGACAAATAAAGGAGATGATTCATCGATTACCAAAGAAGACTGCTGCTTGAACACCTGATTGATTAATCCATTAGTTGTTTCAGCTCAAATCCATACAAACTCAGCTAACCTCTCTCATCATTTAATTGCAAGGATCTGACGCCAACGAAACAAAGAAAACCTGAGTCACAGAATCGGGCTTCTCACGGATCAGATCTTCATCTGACCACAGTCATCCGACTCTCTGCACATGTCCAACCTACGGATACTTGATACACACAACCCAGCCCAAAACCCTGAGAGTAGATACCAGAGAGGGACGGATATGAAACCCAGCCCATAGCATAGCATGTCTTCACCCTGAGGCAATGAGTGTTTCTGAGTAGCTGCGGACGCATGTGTGACATTGAGAGACTATATCTATGATATATGTTTGCTTGTCTGCGCATACTTGTAATGCCAGAGTGTGTGTGGTATATGCGTGGATGTGTGTGCACTTTTGTATGCGCATCATCTAGAATTTCCAGCTATAAAAATCACGCTGCCATTAAAACTTGTTATCTCTTGCACATATTTGTTCATCAGACATGACCATAAAACCCCTCAGAGGTGGATAAAGTTCCATCATCCACCAGGTAATAAAATACGCTATTTGTCCTCTTATATAAATGGCTGCAATACAGGTGTGCTCTTCTCTCTGTCCATTTGAGAGATAGCTATCAGTTAAAAGGGTAACCAAAACCTCTTCACTTGTCACGTCCACCCCCTTTTCTCTACATTCAGCTCCTCATTATATCCCGCTGTGAATAATGTCTCCTTTTAGCTCTGTTTACTTGAGACATATGGCAGACCTACTGTAGTCAGCAAGCTGCTCCTATGACTAACCTTCCCACTATGGTTTTGTTACTGCACTCTTATGACCACATCATATGATGACGATATTTAAGCACATTTGAACCGTGAGCTAAACTCATGACAGGGGAGGTTTTGTCTAAAAGGGGAAGGCAGTGGTCATTCATGAGAGGAGGAAAGACACGAGGGACAAAAACTTCTTAATGCCTCCATTGATCACAATCTCACCATCCGCTCCTACACCCTCCTTGGACGTAATACAATGCATCCCAGGGAATGAATAACCATTGCTAATGGCTATAAAAAGCTCCTGAGAATCAGCTAACGTTCTAGCCACTAAAATCGATATCTCCCCCAACCACAATCCTTATTTAATCTCAATATAGTGGCACAAGGAATTAAGGATGAAAAGTGGATGAGAAATCACTCAGGACACTCAGAACAGAGTGGGTGACTTTAACCTAAATTGACTGAAGCACTATTACTACACCCTTGTACCTATCTAAGGTTTGCACACTCTAACAGTATGTTAACTGGTTCCAGACTGATTCCCCCATACTAAAAATCCACTCAGTTGTCATCTGGTCAGGTGCTTTGAATAAAAATAGCACCACTCTCCCTCTGTTATGTCAGACTGATGCCTATCATTCGCAAAGGATTCCAAATAACAATCAATTAATTAAATGTGTCTCCCCTGTGCTCACCCTTTCCATTCAGTTGATGCTGTAGTCACAGCCCAGGCAGTATTTACTATAGTAATTAGTCCAGTGTTACAAGCATGGAAATCACCGTGATGAAGGAATAGCTATCTGACTGCCTCCAGGGTGGGACAGGCAATGAGTGCACTCAAATAGACAGTCATGCTTTATTATGCTGGTGGTGGAGGTAAGAAATGCAGCTTCCCCAGGTAATTGAGGCCTTGTAGACTGCTTCTTACAGACAATCACTCTAAACAAGACTGAGACACTGGTGTAAAGCGGAAATTAAAATCCCCCCCCCCCCGAAGTGGTCTCGCTCCATAATCAGCATCTCATGGTCTAGAATAGAATATTAAGTATTCTAATATTAAAAAGTGAGGAATTATGAGTTGCCATTTAAATAAATAAATAAAAATAAAAAATAAAATAAAATGATTTCCCTGCCATTCTTACAAAAGTGTTTCTCATTTTTCTTGAGCCTATAGAGCACAACTGCAACTGCACCACATATGTTGTGCGGAGTTATGGTCAATATGTACTGTATAACAGCTGTTTGTGTTCTTTAGTGTTTCTACTATATGGTGCATTATGAACCTGATGCATTTCAAACTTTAATTGCGCAGCTGTCACAGGTTTATTGGATCTAAGGGTTTCTTTATTGGATCTATGCACTTATATTTGTTTGTACATGATTCAGTGCGAGTGAGGGCATGGGGGTGCGTGAAGGAGTGCGCAGACCTGTGTGTATTGTAGACTACATAAATGATCCAATTATTGCTGACCACATCCTCATTCTTCACAGTGTTGTAATGACATTAAATATCTTTGTTCAAGTCGTCTGTGCTATCAGTGACTGTTCATTTACTGAAGTCTAGGTCACACAGAGTCAGACAGCCTGACTAACACAAAAGCAAACACACACACACACACACACACACACAGACAAACACACCAAGTCCTTCACCTGTTAATGTGTGATACAAATGACTGCTGCAGTGGCGCCAGTGTGAACACACCACCATGTCCCATCTTATCAGCTGGCTACATGAAAACCTGGTTGTTCTTGATAGAGTCTGCAACAATCAACCAGTCTGCTATAGGGAATTCAGCTGGCCCTGGATGACTGCACCTCACAGGACTGAACAGGGACACAAATCCACCACAACACAGGGGAAGGATGAAGATCAAAGTCAGGTACAGACTGAATGACAACAATAGGCCTACACCGCAGGATCAGCTCAACACTCCAAAAACCTCCAATCTTATCTAGGTCAGAGCTGAAACTGCAAAGAGTTATCCCACCTCCTTTTCTTGCTGTATGATTTCTTTGTTGTCATGTGTGGTGATGTAACATACTGTAATTTTGCCATGTAAACTCAAGATGGAGACCAGGTAGTGGAGCCATGTGTTGAAAACAATGAGACAATAGAAGCACAACTCTCTCTAATAACTGAGTCACTGAGGAAAGACTAAAAAAAAATAAATAAAATAAATAAAAGATAAGAAAACTTGTGGTGCTCTAATTCTCAATGCAGTTAACCATGGAATACAGGTTTATATAATATAACATAAGCAAAGAAATAACTAGCCAGGTGTACCTTGTAAATGATTTACAGATGGGTCTAGATAGTCTCATCTGCCATTCCACGTTCCTATCTAGTTACCAGGCTAACATTACTAGACTAGCTAGCATTACTACATAGATCCGTACAGTGTTAGCTCACATGTACTCTGATACAAACACACAGAAAGAAAAGGAAGAAGAGAAGCTAAATAGGGGCTGACTAATGAATTGGCCGTCTTCTGTTTTTCCTACCTATCAAACAGCTGAGAGGTGCAGCTTAAAGCCTTAAAGCAAACAGGATTTTATATTGAGAAAACACAATGCAGTTCTAATAACCTCTTCCAAAAACAGGAATAATTCTCTGTGATGACGCCTGACCAGTTCTGACTCATCAAACCCTCTTCTGAGGAGCTGGGCACATAGCCATGCCTCCTCACTCAGACTCCAAACCCAATTAAATAATCAAGGGTTCAACTGCTGTATAATACCACAATCAATAAACAGAGGATTTGTTGGCTATTTGGATGAAATTAAACAGATCCCACAAGAAACAAATACAAAGAACTTATCAGTGAAGCAGATGAGACAGTCCCAGATTAGTTGAGGATAGGAGTAGATCAAAAGACACCGTGATTCAGTATGCAGCTTCTGCACTGGCCAATCAAACCAAACTACTTGGAGACCAAAATAGGCCTCATTGCAGAATTGTCATTCTCTGCACACTCCAATTTATGCAGGAGTGCATACATAAACAAACAAGACACTGGCCCAAATGCATGCACATAACCTCACGTGCTTCCCCAAACTGAAGCAGAGGCAATCACCTCCTGGATAATCAAGTGAGCACACAAATCAAAACCTTAACAGGTTTAAAAAACGCAAAGAGCCTTTTTAACAAATAACGTAAAAAAGGCCCCCAGTAGACTGTGATGAATGAATCAAGCCAAGCATGCTGTGAACATTATCAGAGTGGCGAATGAATGAATACATTATTATGCAAGGCACAACTTCTTTTCCTGCCTCACAGCTTGTCTGTCTTCCAGCCTATCAACCTGCTTGCCTGATTACCTGCCCACATACAGAGCATCTTTTGTCCAGATTAAAGGAGCATGAATGTGGACGAGGTGAAATATTATTTCTTTTCACAGGAATTCATTTGGAAACGGAGACTGCCTGTCTATTAGTCATTTTTCCAAAATGTTTCCTCTTTCTGCTAAAAATTAAATTCATTTACAGCTAATTTGCATTGATGAATATGTTTTGTAAGGAAACATACTGTTATTTGCAAACTGTCCGATGTCAACACAAAATACTTTAAGTACTGCATCTGTACAGCTAAAGCAAGAATAAAGTAGTAGTAGTAGTTTGAGTTTTTACAATACAGCAGAAACCACAATTATTCCCTAAATAATAATAAGTGTTTTAGTGGCTTAAACATAACAACACGTGAGATATAGAACATGATCCCTCAGCTTGGAGGCAAAGTCCTGGGCTTTGTAAGTGCAACCTTGACCTCCTTCCTGTGACCTCTGTGCAGAGTAAGGATGTTATCTTTTCTGGTTTGTAAAAACATTGTCAGCAAATATAATTCAGCCAGCAGTTGCATTTCTTCCATGAGGTCTATGGCAAGGCAAATTAATCGTATTTAAATATATCTCAATGGAGCCGCTGTTGCCTCTCTACCTGTCTTCTTGCTAGTCCCCATGTGCCTATCAGACTTTCTTCCTGCCAGCGTCAGCTCAGGCTGCTGTCACACCATACATTTAAACAGTCCAGCAGCACTGGCTATACTGAGCAGTCTCCCTGTGCTGACTGAATTGTGTGTGTGTGTAAGATGTGAGTGGGCCTTTGTGAGGCCTCCACTCAGCAGAGTGATGATAAGTACTCCCAGCCCAGCGCTCTGCATGAGCTGATGGGCAGACAGGCCAAGAACACTGGGGGCCTTGTGGTTGCGCATGTGTGCATGTGTGTGCGTGTGCATGTGTGTGCGTATTGTGGTGAAAAGGGGGAAAGACAGTGGCTGGGGACTGGAGAGTGTGCGTGAGCCTGCCTGTGTGTTTCTTTCTTGACCAGCCACGCCACCAGACCATGCCACATGGCTGCAATTTGTTCATTAGCTATGTAATAAATGTACACACACACACAGAGGTAATATTGTTCTGAGTTCTGCCTGATTGGATTCTGAAATAGAGGACCCTCAGGGGAATCACTTGTAGTCTGCCAGCAACTGTGACCAGGAGAAGCCTGATTTCTTAACAATGTTTGAGGCAAACTCTGAGGAAACACATGTAGCCTCTATTTTTGTATTTGCTGTAAAACAACATGAATATACACTAAAATAATATTGCTTGTGTGAGGTTACACATATTAGTGACTATTATCCAGAGGCACATCTAAATTGTTTAGACTGCTTTCACGTTTGAATGTAAAAGACTTCACTTATCACATTTCATGTTTATGTGTCAGAATAACTACAGGTCATTGCAAAGATTTACCAGTCACCTGGAGTTAATTAATATTCACCCAGGGCCAATCGCAGCAATCTATCATCATCAGCAGTGCCACAGATGAGCTCAGGATGGTTGTTCCAAATTAGCTGCTGTCTAGGATATCAGTCGATGCTGAGCTTGCCTGGCCAGGTTTAGGGTCAGCTGATAAATGTTTGTATCACGGGATTAGAGAGCAATATTAGGTTATGTGAAACTATATAGCTGCTGACAGACCATTTAAACAGAAATGTTGCTGTGGAGGAAATCCAGAAACATGGATAATAAACAAAATCTGTCTAGCCCCGCTTGGCACACGCGTGAAAACCAGCAGTGGGGCTTTGGAAGAAGAAGCTGCTTGTTCCACATTCAGCGAGGCTTATAGCCTCTGGGAGAGAATGACTGCTGCTCTGCCATGAGCATACAGATCACCTTACACACTGGCTTTCCTGCGCTTTGATGACTGATGCACATACACCCACTCGCATGTCCACACACACACAGCCATGCATGCCTGCTTCCACAGATACCCAAGAGCTTTATAATAACAGATTTGCACGTGCACACGCACACACACACACACCTTTACCCCATCCTCCACATGGCTTAATTCACCTGCTGCACCTGAGAATGCAACCACAATGATGTCACCTGCAATAACATCACTTCAAAGGCACAAATGCACCTTGGTGCCATCAGCACAAGGAGCAAACGCACCCGCTTTTGTCCCTCTGTCCCTTAATGGTTATCCCCCTGCAGAAAGTCCATACATGGTGAAGGGAGAATTACACAGTGTACTCTACAATCTTGGGTTCTTGGGTTCATGCCCATTGGCACTCACTATGGGCACCACTGTAACAATGACAAGCTTTCTTTATTCCTCTTCCCTCTTACTTATAAACAAAGATTGCCCTAGTGCGTGAATATGTGTATGAGTTTTGTGCATACACATGTGAGTGAAAAGTGGTTCAATACAGTGCAGCCGCTTGCCTACTCTCCAAAAACTCCCATTGGAAATACTCACAAGTAGTGTATGATATGATGAGACAAGGCGATAATACAACCACCACATTAGTGCATGGTTAGCCATTAAAAGATCCAAATGAGATTATGAGGTCATATGAGAAGTACAAAGCCTAGAGCCAAAACAAGAATTGCTTCTGTGAAGGTAACAACGCATGTTCAGTATTTTTTCTGCACAAAGGGGCAAAAAAATTTTAAGGTAGAGAGAAAGAAAACAGGACAGGAAAAGGTTGAAAAGGAGAAGGACTTAGAGATAAATACAAAGAGACAGAGACAGAGAGACAAAGCTTGATAGCAAGAGGTATTCCCTTCCTTGGAAATTTCCATAGCAGTCGATTTCCGTAGTAATCCATCATTGAATAACACATGAATTCAGCATGATTTACCATCAAAACATCCAACTGAGCATGAAACAGGAGGCCCTGGCCCGTCTTCCATCTCAGCACAGTGGAAGGTTTTTCCATTGTAAAGCAAGGTAAAATAACAGCCGTTCAATGTACTGTAACACACTGGAGATGCACCAGCCCCATGAGCATGCTATTCACAAGATGATGCCTACTGTGAAAATATTAGCATAGAGAGAGCAAAGTGTATATATGTAAATATATATATATATATATATATATATATATATATATATAATAATTA
>CM076654.1:8935281-9019641 GCA_038496675.1 Rachycentron canadum
TATATATATAAAGTATATATATATGTATGTATGTATATGTGTGTGTGAGAGAAAGAGATTGAAAAGATTCATGCACACAAGGAGATAGAGGGTTCACCGCTGAGATAAAAATGGAATCCATTTTGGTTCTTGAAGCACACTCATCCATGGTGCGAGGACCTGCTCAGTGTGTTAGCCTGCCATTGCTCTTTTCAATCACTTCCCCTCTTTCCTCCTCTGCTCAGTTTCAATTGTTCCGCCTTCCCCTCGCTACACTGTTTATATCATTTCCTCCTTTTCTCCACAGTCACACCTCTGTCCTTTCCTTTCCTTCCCTCCTCTCTCCTCCTCCTCTTCCTCTCACTTCTCCTCTCTCTAGGCAGCCAGGCGCCCCAACACTGTCTCAGGTCCTGAAACTATGGCAACGGAATGAGAGAGAAAGCGCTCTCTATGATTAATAGATGAGAGATGCAGTGCCAATCGCTGGGGCCTGGGGAGGAGGGACAGATGCACTTGAACAACACCACGCACACATGCATACACTGTCACAAGAGTACACACACACTCAAACCCCACCACCACCACCACCGCCGCCGCCACCACCACCACCCCCAACCAACACACACACATTAACCACCCTCAGTGCTTTGTGGTCCAACACGCACAGAAAATGGGAAAAGGTCTGACTTACACAGCTCAAAGAGACGCATAGGCACAGTGAGCTATAGGCAGAGTTGGGGCTAAAGGAGCAAACGAAGAGGTGGCAGTATTTTCCTCATGCTTAATATCCACATGACACACTGCTCCTCATTGGCTGCCAACAAGCAACCTAACCACAGAAATAACCACAAGCCACAGCAGCGGATGCGGCCCTAATGAGTCCTAACCAATTGTGGTTGCCTCCATGACTCATAGCTGGCTGCTCTCACCTGTAAAAGCACAACATCGGGACGGGAACTAGGACATCGTATTTTTATGCCGTGAACCACAATTTACATCATCAGACTTGTAGTACAAGACTTGGCTCTTTTCAAGGCCAGTCATTCATCCATCTCCCAGGCAATCACACAAAGCTGCTTTTGGATTATCCCTGCAAATGCATTTCCTTTCCATTTGTGTAATGACAGGCAACCAAAGTCATCTGTGACAAAGGTATTACCACATGTTAATGTTGCATGTACTAAGTATTTAAAATACTAAATTTCCATGAAGCGAAAGCTGCGTCATATGTTTCTGTTGATGAATTTTCATTTGAGACACATGTGAGAAAGTTTGGCTCCTCAACAATTTTCTTTTAAATGGGCTGGCTATCACTTTCTAATTCACTTAATTTCCGACAACAAAGCTTTGCCAAGGACCAACAGCCAACAGACACTCAGCCACTTCTGCCAAATGCGCCCAGCCCAAAATAAGCCTTTTGCTTGGTCCCTTCATGCCTCTGGCTTTCTTGGCACATAAAACACGCTCAATCAATTATGCTAATGTAACGAGTATGAAAAATGTTTAACACATGGACGGTTAATTCAGCGCCGGCTCTGTAGCCTCCTTTATAAAGAAGCCGGAAGGGTTAAGGCTAAGTGGGGAAAAAGCAGCCAGTTAGAACAACACAGTTAAACTTGGAAAGTGGAACGCCATGCGTCCGTGTGAGAGTGAACATGGACCAGCACACTAAAGCAAGTGATTAGCCAATGATTACATTTTCAATGAGCCATGCTGTGACTGGAGCACGCTGAACCATACTGCACGGTGAGATATATTAGACCCCTATAGTACACTGAATATCATTTATCTTCGTCTGTAAACAGTGGACGATATGTTCCAACTAAACTGGAAAGGATGAGGGGTAGTGAGCAAATAAACTGCTGGCTCTTTGGAAAATCAAATACATAAACAAAGGAGATACACGGAAATTTAGAAACAGGCCTGCTGCCATCTCCTCTCATCCTGAATGATATCATTCAGTGGGTTTTCTTTGATAGAATAAAATGCATTTATCAAATAATGAGTTCTACTTCAAAGGGTCAAGGAAATAATAACCACAAAATTGAGAGCAAAGGAGCAGAAGAAGGTTCCAAAAAATGTTGTGTGCAGAGGAGGAGTTGTGCAAGTTGTTACAGCATGTTACAATGGCTTCCTGTTTTCTTTTTCACCTTATGAATCACAACAGACTCCCACTACTTCTGATCAGCCTGGAGAGCAGCTAAAAATCAGTGAATGTGCCATGTAACATCTGTGATGGACAGTTCCACTGATATACAAGCACCTTTGATAGCGCTGACCCGTACTTCTAAAACAAAATGAGCTAAAACACATGCGCAAGATCATGAATATACTCTTTTAACGTTCCGCTACTGGAGCAGATTCAGCGTTAAGGCAGTGTAATTGAGGCAGCAGCAATTTAGAGGGATGTGAAATCTGGAAAATGGGTTAAGCATCAATAAATCAGGCTGCAGATGAGTGAGAGGGGTTTGATGCTTTCTCACACTCTAATTGAAAAAAAATAAAAAATAAAGCACCAGCCCACACACCAAGGACATGCATCAATAAAACATGGCTTTTATAAAATATGCATAAATACACACACTATTGAATGCTAGGTATTGACACTGACTGAATGGGGACCAGTGGTTAACAGCAGCTGACCGTTCTCATTGTTTATAATGGAAGGCCAATTCATTTGAGCAGGAGCAAAGCCATTTATCAATTATTCAGACCTACTACATCAGCATTTGTCTTAACTGGCAAAGGTAAATACTAACTCTCTCCATCTCTTTCTTTCTCTCTGCCCCTCTCTCCCTCCCTCTCTCTCACACTCACACACACAAACACATACAGTGTAACAAATTCACATCAGTCACACACAATGCCATCCCCATTGCTATTGTGAGGGGATCGGCGGATCAAACTCTCCATAGAGAATTGCTCCAAATACAAGCAACAACTAAGGTCGCTTTGCTCTGTTCTGCCTCCCCAGGAAGAGATAAGGCAGGCTGCTGCCACAAAGGTAAATCATGCTGTAATTCATGTATCAGCACCACAACATGTCCACGTGTATAAAGTGTTAATGACAGGATTATCACTCTGGTTTGGTGTTGTAGCCTTCATGAAACAGCATGGTGGGATTCTAAGCCCATACAACATCTAAAAAAAAAAAAAAAAAAAAAATGCCTCCAGGACATTTGAGTGCCTTGAGGCTAATGTTGTAGGAGGAGCAGTGGTAAAACGTTAAAACATTCTGCTGTTGCACATTAAAGATCTATGTCTACTCCCCAGCACGGTATGTACACTAACTGCAAAAAAAAAAAAAACACCCTCATGCAACATTTCTTTTTGTTTCCTTTTCTTTTTTAGGTTTATACATGAACTGTGTTTCCAAAACACCATGTGCTGCTGCTGAAAATCATCTGGCAGGAGGCACATTTTTGCTGTGGCCACTGATCCACTCCTTATATTCACCCATTTCTCTAATCACCCTTGCACACTTCCTTATCTATAACCTACATTTAGAGTCTGCCTAAATCCTTGTTCCTGCTCTGGGGTGGGGTGGAAGGGGTGGGGGGTGGGGGCAGTCGGGGTCTTCCATACTGGTAGAAGAGAGGAGAAGGGAAAGCACTGGGAGTGACTGGGTGTTGGCAGTCATGCTCCTGGATGTGGCTTGTGAGGCCTCTATCGCCTCTCCCAGCTTGTTAAAGCAGCAGCACTTCATTTGATGGCAAATCCACTTCTGCAATTTCGTTGGTCACAAGGACAAACAATTGATTGATCTACTGGACCAGAGTGATAGTGACCACTCAGTCTCCAGGTAGCTTGAAATCCCTGATCACACCCTATAGCCAGTGTGTCTGTGTGTGTGTGTGTGTGTGAGAGAGAGAGAAAGAGAGCCAGAGACAGGAAAGGTCTCACTTCAGAACAAATAAAAAAATACATTTCAAATATAAAATGGATTCACATCAAGTGTCAAGTCAGAGTTTTTTAGTAAGGATTAAAATCAAGGGAGATTGTAAACACGGGCTGCATCATTAGACTAAATGTAAATTTCTGTTTTCATTCTGAATCTTCAATCGTGGAAAACAAATGGCAAATGAAAATCCCACCATGCTCTGCAGTAATGGAGCAAGCTCTTCACTGTTTATGCGTTTTCATAACAAATCAGGTATGAATGTTATATTACGCTCCTATAACTCCTGAAATCTTACAATTTTATATATTTTTTTTTTTCACAACTGGTAGTTGTGTGGCTGCAGCTGCTGTTTAACATCTTCAGCGAGGCTTAAATTTAAAAGAAGAAGAAGAAGAAGAAGGAGAAGAAGAAGAGGAGGAGGAGGAGGAGGAGGCACCGTTAGGCGGAGGACCACACTCAGTCCGAGTCCTGTAAGTTCCCACAAGCACATTTCCTATGCGCCGTAGCCTCCGTGTACCTGCTCCCCGGAGTGATACTGGCATTGCTTATCTTGGGTCTCGGCTCAGTTTGGTCTGCAGTAGTGACACTTCTTTCATCTATGTGGGTAAACGGCATAGACGGGATTACGCACGGAATCGTGGTTTGTTTATATCGGGTATTTCCCTCGTATAGAAGCATCGCTGCTCTCATTTGAATTAACAAAAAGAAAAGACACTGTTTTTTCCAACTTATAAAAATGCTCTAGAAATACGATATATCGCCCTAAGTTGATAAAGTAACCATGTGAAGCTTGTGCACTTGTCGCCCGGCAGCTTGGCTGGAAGAGAAAACAAGCCTCCGGGGCTGGAGGGAGACTGGTACAGGCTGTGAGCGCACCTAAAGTTTGAAATAAACAAAGAAATCTTACCTTCAGCTCATGAATGGATATGCCTCGGAGTGGTTATACAGCTCTGTCCTTTAGTAATCCATGAGATACGGCTCTGAAAGCAGTTCAGACGGTGCTCGCTTCAGAACAACAATACGAGCGCTACTTTTCTCTTGCGCTTCTTTTTGTTACATGCCGCGCTCAAATCACACCTCTTCAAATCGGAATATCCATCGGAAATCCACGCTGGAGAGAGAAGGGGAGGAGGGGGGAGAGGGAAAAAAAAAAAAAAAAAAAAAAAAAAAAAGAAGCGACGTTTTGGCTTTTAAACTCCCCTCGGGTGAGCTGAGCGGACGGAACCAACCGGGTGTCCCAGCACTAGCTACGGAGCTGAACGCAGTCCCTTCCACAAAAGCCGACGGTCATCCTATTTGGAGATGAAGCCTCTTACCAGACTGGAGCGGAGCGCAGCGATCCCAGCTGTCACCCACCCGCTACACACACACACACACACACACACACTCTCTCTCACACACACATACACATACTGTAGGGAGGAGCTACGGCTCTGGAACGGGGAGCTATTGTGTCAATGGGTGCCAGTTATGGACAACTGTATTTCTATTTTTACGCAGCGACATTTCATAAGAATGTGCGTTGGAAAAGGAGAAAGCCGGAGCGCTATTAATAGTTTGTTTTGTTTTTTTTTTGCCACAGGAGAAGGAGGGGGGGAAAAAAAGAAAAATAGGATGATGTTAGTTAGAAATTCAAATGAGATTAAGTGGCGTGTTGCAGCCACGCAGGCTGGTTCTGCTGGCTCTGTGTCATGCAAACTGTCACTGGTAATTTTAGAGACACAATAAAGACGCAGGTTTTCCTTCATGCCTCCCGCATTACTTTCTGCGCTTTTTTTTTCTCCTTTCTTTCTGCGCGCAGCCCATGCGAATGCGATAAGATAAGATTCAAAGCCTGTCTTGTCTCCAGTCCCAGGACCTGCCCTTCCTTCCCTGGTGGTCCCCTGCTGGCCCCTGCCTGGCACGCGTGTACGCACGCAGAAGCACATGCTGGGTTTTTACAAATGGGCCATCATTTTATTTTGGCCCCGATCTAATCAGAGGGGCCAATCAGGTGAAGTCTGGAAACAATGGCAAAGTTCAAAAAGTTCTTGCTCTAATTTATGGTACATTGAAGCTACGATCTGATGTCAGGAGCTGGCTCCACACACACACACACACACACACATCTACACTAATTTGTCAGATTAAAAACTGCAAGCCTGCCACAAAACACAAACTTAACTACTTGCACATGCTCTCAGCTACAAACACACATTGTATTATAGCGCACAAACACCTGTGTAGACATCTAGATCATGTATAGATGTACAGTATAAACTCCAGAGGGACATGGCTAATGTGTGTGAAGCTGTGGGTCTGTCATTATATAATAACAGGCCAACTGTGAAAGCAGTAGTATGTGTGGAGGTGTATACGTGTGTGTGTGTTTAATTGTGCTCCTGAGTAGTAGCATATCAGCTACTATTGTTGTCTTGTTACTGTAACAGCTTAGTTCAGCGTTGCCTCCACCAGCTCGATGCCAAGCGCTACACCACTGTTCTTTAAAGTTAAGTAATGCACCTATGCCTGCCAACCCTTTCCTCACCTGTTATCGTTTAATTTTGCTTTAAAAAACAAAAACACATTTGCCATTGTGCAACTCAACCATCACACAGGGCCGTGCACAGGAGGGAGAACAGACAAGCCTGCTATTTTTCTGTAATTCGTAGTAGCAGATATGGATCCATTTGTTGAAAAGCATCCTATTATAAAGCAGACTAGAGATAAAAATGTGGTCAAAACATACAAATGCACTCCACGACAATTAACTGTTTATGGTGCATTTGTATAACCATACATCTCAGCAATACAGTATAATGTATAATAGCTGCGTTAGAGTTCATTAAAACTTACCTCTTGTTGTTGCCACATGCAGGTGAATCATCGTGGATTTGTATAAACAATCAGATGAGAAAAGCATCTTAATGTGCTGACATTGATGGCGGTGCAAATGCTGTAAGCCTCAAACCAAAACTACTACATACAACCCTTATTTTACACACTCTAACTTCTTCTTTGCATTCTTTAATCTCTTGCTCAGTCTCTGTCTCTCTGTCTCACACACACTTTGTAGCGCAAGTGTTGCAGTGTGGGAGGCAGATGATATGATTCGAGCTCAATAATGTCAAGATACACACCAGTTATTTTGAACCCTGGAAACATGTTCGTGTCAGAGCTTATCTCGCTTTATCTTGCTAAAGTTGTGCCAAGCGCATTATTGGACTCTATGTGGGGGAGAGACAGAGCAGCCAAACCCCCACGGACTGGGACAGACAGCAGGCACACACCAGTAGTTCTTCAGGGTCTCAGTTCAGCTCCACGCTCTGGCTTTTTTCATCTCCTGACTAGACTACAGCAAGCCTTATACCAGCCTGTCTCCTCTCCAATCCCCGGAGCATGATCTTAAACATCGCCCTTTTGTTCTGCTGATTTCATTGGTTTCCCCTAGTGTCCTACAGCTAATTCACACCTTTGTGCCAGCCTGAAAAGAGACAGAACAAACTGCACCCACCTTCCTTTAGACAGTGTGCAGCATTAAAATCTTTGTAGCCACATGCAGTTGTAAAATTTCCTGTGTCTCTCACACCTCACCCCTCTTCTTTCCCAATGTCACACCTCAGCAGTGGTGGAGGAAGTATTGAGTGAAAGTACCAATACATTAAGGCAAAAATACCTAACTCCAAGTTAAATCCCAGAATTCAAAATCCCACTTCAGCAAAATATGTGTAAGCAGAAAAATTCACGTTAACTCAAAGTTCTCATCCTGCAGGGAAAAAAAAAACTGCCCTACACACACTCAGAATGAACAGTGTCCACACATATCAGAGTAGGCCTAAAACATTCAAACAAACTGTGGGACTCGCCAAGGTTTGGGGGCTCAGTGTGTTTGCGCCTTCATATCACAATATGATGAAAGGGATGAGATTTCTATTTGAGGCCCGCTGAGCTGCGTGTTTTACACCGGACGACTGGTGCATCCTCATTTGTTCAAACTGCCACCGCTTCTGTTGCCAGATTCCTAATGGCTGCTGCTCACCTGTGGATCATACAGACAGCAGAGAAACAGAACAGAGCCCATTTACAGTGGCAACTGCCATTGTACTGGTGCCGTCCAGTCACTGAATCTGTCTGCTATCTCCCTTCTTAGTGCTTTAATGTGCACCGCAGCCTGTTTATTATCCCCAAAGGGTGTAAAGTGGGAAATAGTAAACATGTAGTTACATCTGAAATTTGTGGCTAACACACTGATTTCTAAACTGTTCCATATGCAACTTATGCCAGCAAAACAGCTGTATCTGCATTCGTGGCGTAGACGGGATTCTGCCGTTTCTGTCATCTCGTAATTGATGTTCGCTTATGGATCATGCTGAAAACAGACAGGAAAGCAGGGATTACAAGGATCTAGTCGAACACTGGTAAACAGCTACAGGCTTGAAAGTAATGCTGTGGGTTTTTGAAATTATTGTTCAGGCTCAGAGCTCTGTATTATGAGTTTGCAGCATTTCCAGCAGCAGGAGAAAGACCAAAGGACTCTATTAAAGCAGAAGTAATGCTTCTTTGCTAGTTGTTTATTTGGTACAGGTACAGTAATGTAAAACTAAAAATCAACTTTAGTAAAATGGTTTAAGTAGTTTGTTTAAGATGTACTCAGATTGACACTGTCCATCAAAATCTGTGTTGATAAACTGATGGCACCATTTACATTGCATGATTTTAGATGCTGTACAGTTAAAAAAAAATGCTACAAAGCTTGCTCCAAGAATAAAAAGAAAACACTATGACAATTACAAACTGCCAACTTGACAATGACCCATTAACAAATGTTTCCCCCAGAATGTAATTTACAGCAGTGGTTCACAAACTTTTTCCCCAACAAGGACACTGAAACAAACACAAATTAGACTACTGACCCACATTTGACAAGATTTTGTCCCAAGGTCCTCCACTTTTAATACATTTGTTAAATAGAAAAAAAATATTTTTGTGCAATCCACAATGGGAGGGGATTTATTGAAATGACATTTACGTAGGCCTATAGTATTTTGTTATGATGACATTGTTTACTAGTAATCTAGAAAGGTTTTTTTTTTTAAAAAAAAAAAAAAGAAAGAAAGAAAAGAAACGTATATCTATGGATTTGGAGCTCAGCCAATCAGACATGGATTTCATTGAGCTTTGATGCCAGAGTAGCTTCCAAAGCAACAGTGTGATCAGTCATGAATGCTGGTACCTGGAGGCGGCCACGGTGCAGATGCAATGAGGTCGGCAGGGTTGAGGTGATCAAAGTGTAGTGGCCTGCTCTGCTGTGCCACCTCGCACGGAGAAGAAGTGGATACCAAATGGATCGCAGCCATCTCTTGAATCGCCAACTCTTGGAGCTGAGATAGAGGTGGTGTGGCCTGGAGTTGAACCACGGGAAGCTGTTGCCCGCCGCCGGAGGAAAGTGGCCGGAGGAAAGTGGATGTGATCACCTGACCAAAGTCTCTGGACTTGGATGAACGCAAACGCGCCACAGGGTGAGTGGGACATCGGGCATGACTAAATCCTGCTGAAATGACAGCGCACGGCAGGAGAGAGTAGAACAGGTTTTAAAGTATGAAGGGGACAATTTGATTGGCTGGTGGAAATCGTACCGAGCTCTGATTGGTTGCTGAGCACCTGAAGTCAGGTGATTGCAAGGGGTGGGACGAGAGAGGGAGTAAACGAGAGCGTTGTGAATGGAGGTGGAGTAGAGACGGTCCATTTTCCCGATTGAACTTCATTTCAAGTTTGGGAAATTTTAGAATAATGGCAGTTTTCTCTTGACTCCAACTGATAGTCTGTACAAAATCGTCGCAGATATTTCAACAAATTTCTATTCAAACATCGGCTAGTGTAACACAGCTTCATTGCAAGGTAGAGCATGTAGGATGACTTAAAATAAAAGTATACTGTGTAAGTATACTGTGTAATTTATAAGCACTTTAAAACATTCACCTGCACAAAGTCGCTTTATCAACTTTTCAATTAGAAGAAACATTTGTTTGAAAACGGAGAGCCCATAAAATTTGGAGTAGGCTATAGGAAAATAAAATAAAAAGGTTTCCCAACTGCACTTAAGTCACTTAGGCGTGATGGAGGAAAATTATTTCACTGTTGTCACTGAACATTTTTCACTCCAAAACCCTTGAGCCTGTTTCTATCAGAAATTCATTAAACAATACTAAAAAAATTAGAAATTATACAACATTAGTTCTTAGGCGATTAAACAAATGTTGCAAAAAAGCAAATGTTGAAGTAATTAAATGTGTTTGAATGGGATGTGACTTTAACCTGGGCCACAGTTTGGAAAGAACTGTAGTGCTGCACTGCAGTGACCCAAGAAACATCAGATTTGAACTGCTACATTATAGAAAAACCATTATAACAATTTATAGTTATAGCAAATAGTCAGCCATACACCATGCACATCTGTCTTCAGATCCAGAACAGGTGTCAGAGAAATATAAAAACTAAGAATCTGTTGGCAGGTATATGTATATGTATACAGATATCTGTATATTCCTCTGTGTATTTTTGCCTCAGTCTTAGCTCAGTCATTCTTAACCACCTTTGGAGGTGTATCCTATTTTGACCTCAGGACTTTCAGCCCCTACAGAGATGTTTCTGTTTGTTTCTGTGCAGGCGCTTGGTTATGGCATTCCATGTACGCCCTGCCTGCTAGCATCTTACACCCCTCTGTTATGTGCTTGACTGTCTCAGGGGCATCTCTGCACAGCCTGCTGCTGGGGTCCTGCCTGGTGTGGTAAACCCCAGCCTCTGTTAATCTTGTACTCAGGGCCTGTTCCTGTGCTGCCATGATTAGTGCCTCTGTGCTGTCTTTCAGTCCAGCTTTTTCCAGCCCTTGGTAGGATATTTTAGGTAGGATATCAGCCTCTTCTTATATCTGCCAATGGTACACTAAGCAATTCATCACTTGGGGCCATCTTTTTGATATACTCGTGGATCTTTGTTGTTTCATCCTGCATAGTGGGTCTGACACTCACTGGTCCTCAGCCTCCTTCCTTCCAAGTAGTGTACAGTCTCAGGCTACTGGACGTGGAGTGAAACCCTCCATGCATTGCAAGGAGCTTCCTTGTCTTGATATCAGTGGCCTCTATCTCCTCCTTTGGCCAGCTTATTATGCCACCGGGGTATCTAATGACCAGCAGAGCATAGGTGTTGATAGCTCAGACTGTGTTCTTCCCATTCAGCTGACTTTTTAGAACTTGCCTTACTCTGTGTAAATATTTGGCTGTGGCTAATTTCCTTGCAGCCTCTTCATGGCTCCCATTTGCTCGCGGGATCCCAAGGTACTTGGGATCTGTCCTCAGCATCTGCTATGTTGCCTTCTGTTAGTTCAATCCCTTCAGTTCTGATCACCTTCCCTCTCTTTGATAGCATATTTGATAGCATATATATATATATATATATATATAAGCATATATACACACATCAGTCAGTATTACAGGAAATATGAATCACTCATTGTTACATGAAGAGTGTTCACATTTATAGCACCATCCAGCTGACAAGGAAACGCGAACACTTTACACCATTTTAATTGGTCTCCAGGAAAGTTGTACTTGACAGAATCTTTTTTTGAACGCTATTAGCACGACCTTAAAGCAGTGCTGCTGTTAGCAAAAGGTAAATGATTTGTATGCAGAGATGATTTATTGCTCGTAAACACTCATAAAGCTACATAAACATCAACTACTTATCACATGTCACCTGAAAACATTGACAAGAACGTTAATTTAACAGTTTTAATATGGTATTTATTAATTATTGTTAACCACTAACATGCTTTGTTTGACTATATTTATTTATTCAAATAAATCAATGGCATTTTATAACAGTGGTGCAATTATCTGTATCCCATCAGTGAATTTGCTGTAATACGAATTTATGATCATATAATACAGGGATAAATTGTATTTGCACTTCCTGCAAAAACTGTATTTCTATTCTGTCATCAATATGTAGTCAACAGCTGCCAAAAATATTAAAAGCCTTATTAGAAATTGGCTCTGAGCGTAAGCCAGAGGCATCTATGTCAGCATATACTGTATATCGTGTGTGTGCGTGTGTGTGTGTGTGTGTTTGTGTGTAATGGCAAAATGATGTAAAGCATGGCTGAGTAAGGTACAGTAAGCAAAGTACTGTAAGACAGACCATGCACAAACACACGCACACACTCATACTTACACCAGCCCACTGGGCCTCGCCCCAGCCAGCTTCAGTTTCCTCTGTGCATCCAGGTTTGCATGAAAGCCATGAATAAGTCAGCATTTCTGCATGATAGGTCTGTAACTAGGAGTGACAGTTAGAGAGCATAGTCTTTAGAGTTTCAGAATGGGCTCATTGTGCATGTGTCTGTAAGTGTGTGAATGTGTGTGTGTGTGCATGTGGATGTGTGTACTGCAGGGAGTTGGGGGGTACTCCCTCCTCCCTCATCTACCCCACAAATGGACATCATGCTGCTGATGAGGTCTGAAAGAGAGACACAGAAAGGTTGTTGACGTCAGTTGCAAATGGAGCTGTAAGGCAGACAGGGAATACCACCAAGGGTTCAGGTAAACAAAATGGGTCATCACAAGACCAAACAGCAGCATTTCTGCATTTATTTTCAGTTATCTATGATAAAATATGTCATCACATCACTTAAGGAAGAAATTTCAATTGACAATAAATGGCTAGATAGAATATGGGGGTGACAATCACACCCCTTAAGTGTAAGAATGTTTTAACAGTGATGAATCAATCTCTATGATCAAATATGATTATTTTGCTGCCTTTAATTGTCTATAAACCATCTTACTGGATTTGTGATTTTGATATGTTTGGATTAAATTTAAGTGGCATACATGAACTCCATTTACCCATCATCCATCCTAATTCAGTCTAAATGATATGTTAATTGAAATCTATATACAATTGATGAAATATTCTGATTTTGACTTCACAGTTGCAAGAGTGTGGACTTCTTTATATTGTATATTTTTACTATTTGTTGCTCTGTGGGGGAGCTGATGCACAAAAGCAAATTTAAAAATGTGCGAAGTGTAAATTTCCAGCTTTTGCAAATAATCTGTGTATCCCAACCCTCTTTTAAGTTAATAAAACATAGAACCTATATACATACATACATAAAGATATATCATTTAAAGTTGCATGCATGTGGATGTGACTATTGCTTTATTTGCTGATAATTCATGTGTTAAATTGCTTTTTTAACGAGCTGGCACTAATTTCTTGGCCATGCTCCTATAAGCTCTGTTCTCACAACCTACCGCAGCCCAGTCACAGCCCTAGGCCAGACAAACTATGGAAAGTACAGGCTAGACAATGCCTCACCACTACCAAGTGAGTAGCACTTGGGTTTTCTGGCCATACACAAGTTCTTATCCTTTTATCAGGATCTAATAAGATGCAACTTCAGGGGATACAGGTTCTGCTTGTACCAATTTTACTTCTAAGAACAAAGAAAGGATAAGTCAAACTAACATCCATCTTAACACAATGGTAGGAGCAGGCAAATGATTTCGAAGATCTATCTATGGTGGGTTTAAGTAAATGCAGCAATATGATTAATGGATTTTCTGTGATTAAGACATTTTTGAGGGAATATTTGTTAGGGTTGCTTTTACAGCCTATCACATATTTTTGCAGGAAGCAAAACTGACCTTTGTCTCCTTGCTTTGTCTACAAGAGCAAGCAAGATATTTGTGTACACACCAACGAAGCACAGTGTACCTTGTTGCACCTACGAATGCATATCAGGTGTTTAGAGGAATTGATTTTATGAGGAAATGATAGTGCAGAGCAGTGTCGCTCAGAGGAACTCCAATGGCATACAAAGTGGAAGCAGATGTTCCCCTGACATTGCATATTATTATTCCCATCTTCATCCAAGCCAGTTGATCCACACACAATTCCAGATCTAGATCCGACCCCAGTGTCTCACTTCTCTCCCTAACTCCAGCTTTAACTCCACCTGGGTGGTTGGATGTGAGTATAGCATCTGATTTAATGACATGTACACACAGTCCCTACTGAATAAGTCATCCAGCCTCTGCCTACACACCCATAGCACTCATCTATTTTTCATTGAGGGGCATTTCTCTGTCTTTCCCTCTCATTCTCACACTGTCTGCCTTTCCATGTGACTCTGTCTTTGTGTGTAAATAATATGTTCTTTTAAGTTTAGTGAGTTGCTCTCAGCTGCATATATTGCTATCATTATTACTGGAGGCATTTTAATTTTCTGGAGCATTCAGAAGTTGCCTCTGTTGAATTGTGGTTGTTTGTCATTGGTTGGGGGTAAATGGCTGGGGTGCACACAAGAGTTGCAGGGGAAAGAAATAGTTGAAATTGACCTTGAAAAATATTGTATTTAGATTTACAGCAGGCTTTGATAACAGCTGGATAACTCCACTCTCTGAAGATGAGTCGCAAAGCAATCTGCTCCAAGTTTATTATCTCTTGATGTATTGTAGTTTGTACCACAGTGCTACACTGAAAGCACATTTAGATGCATAATATCAGACACCTTTTTTGACACTGACATTGGAGAGTTAATGTCATTATGATCAAACCCTCTGCGTTCCTCCACAGACAAAACCTTGGCTTTGAACTGCTAAATGATTGATGGGTGAGATGAAAGTGAAGGTAGGTCACTGTGGGTGAGGGTCGACAGAAGCACCATAAATCAGACATGGGTAATAACCAGATATCGTGGAGGATAATGACCCAACCAGAGCCATTACAGGTATATTCAACAGTCATAGCTCAACAATGTGCCAAATCCACTAAATGCTGGATTGCAAATAACAACTAAAGGATAATTTGATAGGTAATGTCAAACTAGTTCTGTTCACATGTACTGGATATGGAGATCATTTTGTGTGTGTGTGTGTGTGTGTGTGTGTGTGTGTGTGTGTGTGTGTGTGTGTGTGTGTGTGTGTGTGTGTGTGTGTTTGTGTGTGTGTGTGTGTATATATGCAAGTCAAGTGTCCTATGAGTGGACACAGAAAAGATTCTTGCGGTAAGTGTTTTTCATTTACTGTCTCTCTACACTGTATCTAATTTGTAATCAGATGTATGTTGTTTGAGAGAGATGTGTTGTGGACGTCTGCTCTGTGATCTCTGTTTAAATCATGTAAAAATATTCTTGTCTCCTCATTAAGCAAGTTCACTCCACATTTCCTCAAACAGGAGGAGGCAGCCAGACAAAGAATGATGCCAGAGCATCTGATGATAAAGAGACCTGAGTTCAAAGGAAGTCAAAACACATCTAGGAAAATACAGCTCAAATAGGTGTGAACTGCTGAGCATCTTACTTTGTGCACAACTTTGTGAATTTCAGAACTGATATGTAAGATGCAAATCAGTAATTTCCAGTCTCAAGTGGGATACTTACAGATAGAGCTTTTGCTAAAATATTGAACCACTATATTGAAATATTGAAGTGCTGTTTAAAAAGTGATTTAAATGAAGGAAGTTTTGAGGCAGCAATCGTGTTTTGCCAAGATTGCTGATAGATTTCACTTTTTTTGCATGAGTCGGAACATAGAGACATCAAATTATCACCTCTGTCGCTCAGTTTAGTCAATACCCAAACTCACCCATTTTTCTACTACAGTACATTGTTGTGCATCATGGAATATTCATGGGGATATAACATCTATATTGCATTACTACTTGCCCCAGATTTCAGCTGTATTTTTGACACACATTAGGCTGGGCTCTCAGGCTCACAGTACACAGCTGGTCCTCTTCTCTCTTGCTAAAAACTCACCACAGATCCTCCTCAGAGAGAATTTGGTTCAATCTCCAGTCTGTCTGTGAAAGTAGCACTGGGTGTATCTCTGTCGCAATCTAGAGATCAGCTGCAGACTCAACAAAAAGGTCTCAGACAGAGGGACCCCTGAGTTCTCTGTATCTGTGCAAGAAAATGACAGAGGGAAATTGAGAGTGATGCAAGCCCATCAAAAGAGCGAACAGAGACAAATAAAAGGCAAAGAAAGGAAAGAGGACTGGGGAACAGATGGAGAGAAAAAAGATGTGAAAATCATAAAGGCAGAGTCACACAAGAAGAAAAAAGGAAAGGGGTGAGGGCCATAAAGAGCTGAAGCCAGTGTCAAGAGTAAAGGGTGAAAAGAGAGAAGAGAAAGTTCTGTTGTCAGCACAGAGTGGACGGCAGGTGATGGAAGGATAATGCCAGAGGGAGGAGCCTGCTTGACCCCTTCTGACCTTTTCCTGGATCTGACTGCTGGGAAGAGATGAAGGAAGTGGGTGCAGCAAAAGTCCTGATGTGATGGGATATCCTGCCGCCTGCCTGCTAACCCGTCTTCCTCCAACATTAATGTCTGTTCCAATCGTTTCACCAGCACCTCTGCAGGATGAGACTGTGTTCAAGAGCAACATACAGAAAATACACTCATAGACACCCCTTGCAATGACGCACACGTTTGCGTGCACACGCCCAGATGGATACATGCACTGATTTACAGAGACCTTCACACATGTTCACAGCCAAAAACACACACACACATAAACAGAGACATAACCACACCTCCAGTTGACTCAACAACATTTACAGCCAAGGACGCTTTCACTCAGGTCATCACATTACACAAAAATGAAGGACAGCGTTGAAATTATTGGACAGAAGAGGAAGAGCTGGTGGATTACAAACACAGAAAGTCTGCCAGAGATGGCACCAACAAAAACAATATTATCATGCAGTGCAGTGCAGCTGGTTTGGTTTACTGAGTGCAAACAAAGACCATTATCTATCTCAGTGCAGTTTAACACTCATACACCAAAATAAAAGCTCATCGTTTAACAAGTGTTTAAAGGATCCACATAATTACCCAGAGATGAAACTATTTATCATTTCATGATTACTGAAGCCAAATGCTAAATGGCTAGTCTCTTCAAAAGAACAGTTGTTATATTTACCATTATGCTTCATTATGGTTAGTTACTAATGTCCCCATCTGTCAAAGTTCAGCAACTTGTGGGTATTTTCTCCTGTGGAAAAGCTGCCTTCCCTTGCTCCCCCCACCCATGAAACATCAAAGCGTGGCCACACTGAAACTTCAAGCCCATTTTGGCATTGCCCTCCTACCTCCAGATCCAGTAATTACAGCTCATACAAGACATCAACATTATTACTCGTCAAACCACAGTATAATAATACCACAAAGCACTTCAAAGAGACAACTCACATTTCAAGGGGAAAATAAAAACTCATGGATTATGCATAAGGAGGGACTGATTCAACCTTCCAAAGCAGCTGGGGCTCAGTTCATGTTATCTGGAGCCAGCCCCAAACTTGATAATCAAGATTTATGTGGGTGTAATTTGAAAATAAATTTTACATGATTGTTAAAACTGAGCAGGCCAGTGGTTTGGGGTGTTTTAAACCAGCCTGTACTTTGCATTTAAAATGTGGTGCCTATTTCACATGGGATTATGCAGCAACCAAGTGTGAGTTTAGAGGGTGAGGTTAAATTGCAGTGCCTTGACAGTTAGGACAGCCATGTCACCAGAGTTTTTTTTATGTTTCAACACTGCCCTCTTGTGTCTTATGTTTAATAAAAAAATAAATAAAAATAAACTCTTTTATTACTATTTCTTCTTTATATACTTTTCTTCTCTCAATTCAAAATCAATAATTTAAAAAAATAAAAGATGCTTATAATAAAGATGAAAATTAAATAATTTCCCTACTTATTTCCAAATGCTCCTTCCAGAAGATCTGAACTTTATCAATGGAAATTGTGTCACAGCGGATGTGTAGTGTAGTTAACTTGTATATCGTGTACAATACAAAATGGACCATGAGAAAACCAAAAAAATAAAAAAAAATACTAAGTACTGTACACAGAAATTGTATTAAGACACAAAATAGTCACAAAAGTCATAAATTGAGGAGACAGAGGGTTTAATTAGATAAAAGAAACACACTACTACTGCTCTTAGCAGACAACGGATATTATAGATCATCATCATGTATCAGTGTTTGGCAATAAAGGATGAGACAACTGCTAAATCATTTTAAACTTCAGCACGAATCATTGCATGGGTTGTGTAGATCCTCACACTGTCCATTACTGTCATTGTTTCAAGCAGTATTGACATTTCATGGTCTGGATTTACAGTATATCTTGGACCATGCACAGAATTGACCACAGAGCTGATACTTTTAGGACCTGTTCTAACTTTTATCTCACTGCACCTTCAACAGACCGAGGAACCATAACCCTGAAAGACCATTACACAAGACAGGACTTGTATTTAGTAATTTAGTATCAGTTTTGTAGTATCTAGTAGCTGCAATTCATCCAAAGGACAATTCTTTAACGCAGACCTAATCTAAAGTATGCTTTATCATACTTTCAGTTTCAGTAAGGAGAGTGTAGAGCAGAGACTCTAAAATTTCAATATCACACTTAACAGCAATATCTTTTGTCTAAATCTCTTTTATTTTTCCTTGAGAATATTGTTGAAGGTCAAACCATCAAAGTTGACATTGCTATACCAGGATAGCATGCGTGTATAGGTGTGTGCACAAGAATATTGTAAAGAGCATTATAAAAAATGTTTTGTTTACATCCAGCCCACCTAAATTGACCCTGCAGTGATACAGTGGTCATGCCTGTGTGCGTGTGTCTGTGTGTGTCAACTGAAAAGCAATGTAATATTTAGAAAAGTTAAATTATGAAGCTACATCTTTAATAATGCTATGACCTACTTCCTGACTGGGAAGTCAACAATTTCATCATCACTATGATCCAACTGCCATGACAATAAATGTTGCCGACTTTCCCTAATGTCACTGACATGTCAGCCATTTTAATTATTCATGGAGAGTGTCTGTCCCACTTATGCTTTATGCTTTTATGAGTTTGAAGCCTCCAAACCCCTATCCTCATTTCCAATCCCCAGTCAACAGCAGTGTTTTGCTCTTTACCAAATGTGTGGAAATACATTGCAAGTAGAAATGACTAAGTCAGCTGCCGGGTAAACATGTTTTTAAAATCACCAATGATTTTTTTATGCTTTAACTTCAGAAACATAGAGACATTAAATTATGTGACTTTAACTAATAGCTGAAAAAACTCAGGTGTTCTTAATCTTTTGATCTGTGCAGTGTAGTGTAGTCTACATATTTACTGTACTCTCAAGTATAAACAGTGGGTTTAATCAAGAAAAGTTGGGGCACCTCTTGGAATTGCTTATCATAAACTTCCAAGGCTTAATTTATTTCCATTAAAGCAGGAAATCTGCAAATGAACCAATTTCTTTCTTATTTTCAGTTTAATTTAGAGTTGTTTTGTTCTGTTTTGTTTTTACCTTTTATACCTTTTTTTTTACTGTTGAAAAAATAGGGGTGTTTTAAAACTTAATGGCTGGTACAGTGTTATGCTATGTTTATTGTATGTTCAATAAATGTTCTGTGCAATATTCATACATGCCCATGAAATTGGGGAAAATGGGTGAACACATTCAAGAATATTATCTCAGAAAAACAAACATTTGGACTGGTTAAAGGAAATTCAGGAATCCAGTGTATTGAGCAACAGTGACACCCTGTGGTTATTTAGCCTTAATGTGAGGTTTTGAGCCACCTCCCACCTCACCTCTGCCCAGCATCTCATCATCTTATGCAAGAATAGGGCATGAAATTTAAATCCAATACACAAAATAATGAAATGTAATTTAACACCCCAAGAAAGTTAGATGTTGAAAATGATAGCTTTTGTTCTCTTGGTCCAGTGATGACCAATCATTCTAGGCCCTCAACAAAAAATTAAGACACTTTAACTGACACAAAAAAGTATCAGTATGGTTACAAGTGTACAAGGACTTTCAGTCAGTTTATGCATCAGCACACATATGAGTTTGCTTATTTCTTAGGTGCTGGCAGCTTTGGGCACCAGTGGATGGGTTGAATGGTGGTTGTACAGTAGTCGAATTATACTGTTTTCACCATTTGTGGGACACTGCTTCAGTCACCCATCATTTACATTTCTATGCATTTTAACACTTTAAATATTTGTTTAAGCAAGGCAGGTCAGTTGAGCACCATCCTCATTCACATAATGTAAACACTGTTCAACTGCCACACAAAAGGGAAACATTCATGACAAGAAGGAAGAACCTCAGTCTTCAACCTATGCAAACTACAAATACAATATCGAAATAATAACATCGGACAGAGATTTGGACTGAGATAGGAAAAAAAGTTTTCATGGTTTCTGCTATCATCATTTGGAATAGTTTGCAGAGGGAAAGTTATCCCAGTCTGCATTCAAGGCCATTGTAAACTGCGGAAAGTGACTGCATTACTATTTGTCTTTCTCTTTAGCTCATTTTAGCTTTCTTAATATTGACAATTCTTTTGTAACATTCCTTAATCTTATCTAAATTCGAGCCTTGCAGTACAGGATACAGCGTGTAAATGGTGTATATGATCATTTGCTATTACTGCTCTTAGCAGACAACAGATATTATAGATCATCATCGTGTATTGGTGTTTGGCAATAAAGGATGAGACAACTGCACCATTTTAAACTTCAACTTATTCTTAGCTTATTCGAGCCTTTATATAATGCAATCTGGCGTTAAGTATTGTTTAATTTCTTTTCCTGATGTTGTATTGTCATGTCTGAAACTTGTAATTCTGCTGTTTTTTTTTTTTAAAAAAAGAAAATGCTAAGTGGTTAAATAAAATAAAAAAACACATAGTATGGATCAAATTAATATAAGAGTCTGTAATGTACTATATTCACCATTTTATAGTGGTCGTTGGTACACACAGTGATGCATAAATGATAATCACTAATAACTCAAATAACTCACTAGGTCACACTTTTTTAAATCAGATTTTTAGACCTTTTACCCTAGATTTTAATTTTCCAACATTTACATGTCAGATTTTGATTTGCAATGTAATATGGAATATTTCTACTGCATTGCACTGGTACTTTTACTTGAATAAAGCATCCAGATATTTCTTCCAACGCTGGGAACTTCGTGTACCTCAAGTTACTTCAACTGTAGGCCATCGCGCTCGGTTGTCAAAACGCAACTACAAGGACCATGATGCATTGCAGCGAAACAGTCATTATCATGACACATCTCCAACACAAGGAAAAGCTCCCTCTCTGGAAGCGTCTTATTTGCTAACCTTGGGGAGAGGTTGGCTCCTTCTTGCGGTTAGCATTTTTGGGAGGTAAATAAAGACTCGTCCCGGTAAGCAGCGACTGTGTGGCTCTAAACCTGTGCCATTAGTCAGCTACAGCTAGCTTTCCAGTCCAAGGGCTCGCTAAAGGAGAGCTTCAACAAGCTAGTACGTGCTAACGCTAGCTAACCGGGGAGAGCGAACCCGTAACATTTAACGTTAGAGAGCCACATTTATCAAAAGGGGAAACTGTTGACATTACATCCACAGGACATGTTACGAAGAAGCAACGCACGGTGAGTAGCTAGTTAGTTTCTCTTAACGGCGGCGGTTGGACGGTGCCGCTGTTGTAAGCTGCAGATGACTAGCTAAACTTGACAGCTAAGTTAGCGCAATGAGTCGAGTTGGACGCAGGCAGGTAATACATGAAGTGTCCGTATTATCATGTAGACATTTATTTATTAATTTGCTTTAATCTAATCGGGTGACACAACGTCCGTCAGATGTGGTGTCATCTGTATTTCACTGTGCTGGCGTTATCACGTGAGTTGCTACTGCACAGGAAACTGTTCGTTTTCTCCACTTCCAAAACAGCCCTGATGTTGCTGCTACTCTTTGTATTCAATTTGTAGGCGTAAATTTGACACTCAAGGGCTTGTTTTCCGCTCACTGAAACGAGGTCTTTCGGCGTTGTAACGTTAAAATGAACGTGTCATAACCGAGTGTTGTTGCTAACGGCTAATACGTGAGCAATAAATAACCTCGCGCCCAGCAAAGTTTTTAGACATGTGATATAGATTTCTTTCCTCAGTTGACCCGACTTGTGTCTGCAGCAAAGTTTAGTGGGAATTTACTGTAAGATACAGTGTCAAGAAAAAAAGCAAAGCAACCCTTTGGAACCCTTCCTGTTTACAAACACAATTTGCTTGAACCAATAACAAACAGTTACAGTTTTGTTTCTTTTGACTGCCATTAAGAATTCAAACAGGAAAAGTGGTGAAAGTAAATTGACCCTTGGAATTAGGAATTGGTTGAACCTCCTTTTTGCAGCACTAACCTCAAACAAGAGCTGCTGATCAGACCTGCACAGAGTTAAGGAGGAATTGTGAATCATTCATTTAATAGCAGATGTCCTGACATCTGGTATCTCCTCAGCTCACTCCCCAATATCTCCCCTTGTTTAAGGTCTGGACATTGATGTGGCACCCCAAAAGGTGGATTTTACTTAATTGAAGTTCATCTGTAGTAGATTGACTTTCCTGTTAAGGGTCCGTCATCCTGCTGCATCACCCAAAGTCTGTTGAGCTTCAGCAGGTGTACAGCCACCCCGACATTTGGCTCAGAGGCAACAAAGCCCATAGTCATGATTCTTTCTCCACTGTATCTCATCTCATCTTGAGATGATGTGTTAAGTTTGGTATCCAGTGCCCTTTCTACTTCATGCACAGTGCTGTGTGTTTATCTTAAACAGTCCAACCCAGGTTTCATCAGTAATCAATAGCGGTATGGGGTGTCCACCTGCTCAAACTTTCAGACACAGTTATGTTCTTTGTGGAGAGCAGTGGCTTCATCCATGGTGTCCTGTCATGGACATGGGTCATGCATCCATGCACCATGATGGTAGACTAAACTAAACAGAGAAGATAATTAGCTTCTGATACGCTTTAGCTGTTTTGTGCTTTTGTTGTCGTTCTACCTGGGTGCCCAGACCTAGGGAGAGTAGCCACAGTACTAGACCATTTCCGTTTATAAACACTTTGTCTAACTGTGGTCAAATTTCATGTCTTTGAGGTTATGTTGTGATCCTTCCGAGCTTCATGCAAATCAACAATTCTTGATCATAATTCTCCTGAGATCTCGGTTTTGTGAGGCATGGTTCATTTCAGCAGATGCTTCTTTTGAAGAGCTAATTTAAAATATTTTCATGTTTTCTATAAGTCACAGTAACTCTAGCCCACACTTTTAATCCTGTTTTATTGATTGGACTCCAGGTTTACTAACCCCTGACTCCAATTAACTTTTGTTGTTTGAATGTTTGTTATTCACAGAGGGGTTCACACACTTTCCCCAAACCTACACAATGAATGCTGTGTTCATTGTGGCCAAGAACAATACAATGATTTGTGTATAATTAGTGAAAATAGATTGTGTTTGTTTTGTGACTTGGATGAAAGTCTGATCATATCCTCCAAACATAAACATAGATCATTCTAGTTCACTTTTTTGCCACAGCAAATTGACATGAAACAATGTGGGTTGATGGGACCTAGTTTTGTAGTAAGGTAAAAGCATGCACTGTGGTGACTCACTGCTCGACACCCTATTAATGTTGAAAAGATTTTGCTTCCCATATACAAAGGCGAAATATAGTACATGCACAGGTATTTCTTTCATGTGTGTTTGTGGATACTCTCACAATAATTTGAGTTTGATGTATGTGCTGTCACCTGGACAGAGCACAGATGCTGATGCATCAAGCCCCCCCCCTCTCCGCGATAATGTGACTCTGTACTTGAACTGTATCAGCTGTCACTCCACCACTTTGCTTGTCCATGGTTCCATGTTTTTAGGCTCTCAGAAACCATCCCCCATAGTCACCACTCTGGTTTCTATCCATCCTTGTGGTCATTCCAGTTCCTGTGCACATTAACAAGTTTGTCAATAATCAACCAGACTGTATTTATTTTGCAGAGAAATAATCTCTCTGACAATCTCTAAAAGGGCTGACACACTAAATGACATGCATTTTAAATGAAGAGATGGGCCACCAGGATCGAATGAGCTTTGTTTGCTAACTGTTCATGAAATAGGGTTAATCCTCATTTGCAGTGGGTACTCTTACAACACAACCAACATGTTTTCATGTGGTAAGGTCTCATTTCATGCAGTTTTCAGCTTGTGTGGGGGGAAAAAAAAAGATCAAATCAAAATTGTGAACCAGGGTAATATATGGTATAATTTATATACATATCATGAGCAAAATAACCAACCAATAACCAGACAGCCAGGGTTTTGTACGTTATGTAATCTATAGAAAGAATCCTGATGGCAGCAAAAATAAACCCAAACCCTTAGTCAGTAGAGTGTGCCAGAGTTTGCATCAGCACAGTCACTAACACTGTGTCATCTACTGCCAGTTCAGAGCTATTAAACAAGATGAACAAATCAAAGATGGTGACTAGGCTACATGTTCTGATAAGGCTGCTAGTCACCAATTTTGGTATAGATCTGACCGAGGCTCAAACATGTATCTTAGTGAGCTTCTCTGATGGATTTGGATTGGATTGGATTTGGATTATTTTGGAGTTTCCTCTGCGAACTGTCTGTAAAAACCTTGTCAGTTTATCCACGGTAAAAAAGAATGAGACTCTGCATTAGCACAGCTGCTTACACGCATAACTGCGTTTACTATTCTGATATATCTTCTAGTTGCTGATTCCTCCTCAAAAAATCTTGAATCTGGGTCTCACTGAGATTTAAACATGTGGCTGAGTATGAGATGTTTCCTCCAGCCAGTTTGATACACACTGCTCTACTTCAGCTGTCAAACTAACGCAAGCATCAATGGTGGGTGGGGCACAAGGCCTCATCCAGAATTCTCAATTAGGCACAGGTGTGGATGCGCTTACAGCCCCAGGTTTTGTTTATTTTTACTCTGTATATGGGAAAACAATGTTAAAACAAAATATTAATCATACCAGAGTATTTTACATACATGTTGTTTAAAACATGTCTGGGGAGGAACTGAACAAAAACACTGTGTTCCCTCTATGGACCATTTAATGTGACAGAAACATTTCGGAGACCATCTATTTCATCCTTGATAATATTGCTGAGTGTTAAATCAATTTGCAGTCAATATCTGGGAGTGAGTAATGCTTCAGGCTTGATACTTAACAAATCAAAACATTCTCTGTTTACATCTTTGTTTTTTATCTCTCTCTTCCTAACAGCTCCTCTGTTGACACACTGAAGTGAAATTATAGGCTACGGACGAAGATGAGCACATCCTTCCCATGATTTCCCATGATTCTCACCTGGAGTGGGAGGCTGTTGTGAGAAAGGAGAGAGAAGGAAGGAGCACAAGGAGACTATAAGCAAGAGTCATGAATCTCCATCAAGTCCTCACAGGGGCTGTCAACCCTGGGGACAATTGTTTCTCTGTAGGGAACATCAACAATGTGCCATTCACGGTAAGATATTTCAAGCTCTGGAAATATTTCCCTCCCAGCCTCTTATGACCTGGGGGTGGTGAAACTGATGTGTCACAAAACTGAAGTGATTTTAGTTAACTGAGTTGTTTTTACTATAAATTTTCTACCTAGAGCAGAAGGACAGTTTGGAAAAAGCACTGATGCCAAGGAGACTTAAATAGTGGCATTGCTATTTTGTGGAATAAGAATAATATGGATGTATATACATGGCCAAAAACACCAATGTGGTATTTGATATTTGTTATATAGTGATTGATTTGTAAATCAGAAGGTCCCAGAGGATGCTGGGAGTGTGCTTTTGCAGTTGGCCAGGGGGAGAAGTGATGCAAATCATAAAAGATCAACAGTGCCTGGAGCATTTAATGCAACATCTAGGTGCTGGCTGTTAAAACTAAACAAAACTGTCATCTCAAACAAAGCAAAGTACATTTAAGCATCAGAGCATACACAAAAATCACTCAAAATCAACAAGGATTGCATTGAAACTGTTGTTAATGACTTGCTGCACTCCCCCTCCCTCCCTCTCTCTCTCTCTCTCTCTCTCTGTCTCTCTCGCTGTCTCGTTGACGGTACCTTAATTTCCCTCTCATTTCCCTTCATCTTCAGATTGCTACAGTGTTTAACACTCTTTTACAACCATGGAACCGCTGCTCTGTTTCAGTACAATGGATAGTGCCACACCCACACACACACCCCTAATTTAGTCATACTCATTTCACCACTTCACAGCAGATACCCCCACTTGCTTAGCTTGTGGAGTAGATCATATGCCATAATATTTAGACACTAGAAAGCATTAAACCACTTGCCAGCATACAGTGCTGCAGGGGTCACAAACACCAACCTTGTTATTCTAGGGGCAGGTACTCATAAAGGTTGAGGATGTTATTGTGTTAGTTGCATTAACTGTGTAATTTACATCTTGCTCTATATTTTAAAATCACTTCCCTCTGCTGCAGGAAGTTCTTTTTTTAGGGTTTAAGACTTTGTTTCATGTCTAAATCTCTGACTGCCTTTGCATTCATTTCAGAGCAAAGACTGACACACGACTCAAATGCTATTCAGAGAGTGGATCAATAGGAGAACTATTTATGTCCTTCTGTCCTGTTGTGATGGAGGCACAGTCACAGTGAATCACAGCTCATGTGAAGATCTTCTTGTGAGAGCCACAGAAATAGTGTGGAATTCCAATCCTATATGCGTGTATTCCAGATCTGTCATGCTGTGGCACTGGCTCCAGCTGAAGTGCAGTTCAGTGACCTTTCATGCAGTTCTCTCTGGATGAGTGTCATTTTCATCCCTCCGCCTTTCTTCCTCTCTCTTTGTCTCTTGATAGGCCTACGCGTCAGGTTGTGACGTGGTGATTTTGGGCAGTGACTTTGAGCGACTGCAGATCATCCCAGGGGCCAAACATGGCAACATTCAGGTCGGCTGTGTTGACTGCTCACTGCAGGGTGGACAGGTAAGAGTAATTGAGTGGTGCTTTGTCTTATTCCATCCTCAAATTGATATGCAAACTGGGATCTTCCTGAAATACCACACAGTTTTGTTAAGCGTAAACATGATTTTCATTTAAATGGGATATATTCTTACTTAATTTCCCAGTAATTGCAAAGTAACGCAAATTCAACTGTATATGAAATAAGGTACATTTTGTTTCTTTACCTTGTTGTAAGTGAAGGTTAATATTGTAACTTAATAGAAGATAAAGGATTTGCTATAGAGAGTGTTGTGTTGTGTACTGATATTTCAGGATTTGAGTCATACAATGCACCAAATTCAAACCCAATCCATACTCTAGTTTGGCTGAGTTCAAACTTCAAAAATCGTAGATCAGAGAGACACTTGACTATAACTTTACTTTCATGTTGAAAAATAAACCACCTGGCCCAAATTAAGAAAGAAAAATCAGAGGGCAATAAAAGTGTTTGCGTGCTACAATGCACTTCTTTTGATTTTGTTGTAGATTAACTTTGACTGTTTTGCAAGCTCAAGTTCAACACTTTTACAAAGTGTTGGCAGTTTATGGCTCATGTTTTCAGAAAAGGCATTTATTTTCTGCATCAAAGGCCGTTTTGATTAACTTAAATGAGCATAGAGTCATCAACTCCAAGTGAGGGGCAAATCATCCAGTAAAGCATGTGTATAGTTGTAAATAGGCACATTTGTGATGTAACACCAGTGATAATCCCTTTAACAATCCCCAACTGGTTTTATGTGTTGGCACAAACAAAACATATACTGTAAATGGTTGCATTGTTTTCTGGGGGGGGGGCAAAGAGACAATGACAAGGTGTTATTTTGTACAGTTTCTCTTTGCTTTATATTTTCTTGTTTTGGGATAACAGCTGGTATTTTCTAAGGGAATTTAACCCATGTGTTCATCCATCTTATTCACTAGCTTGTGGTTGCCAAACATCAAGCAAGAATAAGGATTATTAGTGATTGAATGAATATTTTAATTCGGCACAGGCTTTACCTTTGGAATTTGGAATTTAATCTGTTCAAAATTCATAAAGATTAGAGATTTAAAAGAGCTGAAACATGAATGTGGGGGGAGGAAAAAAACTAGGCAGAGATTCAACACATGGCTTTCTGACAAAATTGGTTGACCCGCTCTGAGTCCCAACCCAGGAAGGTTTGGATTATTTTGGAGTTTGGGATCTTAATCCAGTATTCAAAGCTGCAAATGTTTGAGTGTTAAGTCCCTGCTGGGTTTATTTAAGACTGAAAATTTTGTAACATTGTAACTTCTCTCAGCTAACATTTGAGTATGGAGCAGTTAATTAGTGCCATTAAAAGCCTTGAGGTAAACTAGATTCTGGTAAACTAAATTTTGATTTGAAGTTCAAGGCTTTATTTCTTATAATCTACTCCATATGGTTGCCAAACACCTAGCTTGTTCACTGACTTCTTTTCATGAAATAAATAAAATATCGTATTCTTAATGGCAATGATAAATCCACCTTTAACCCTAAATCACAGATAGTTGTGACTCTACTACTATTGTTAATCTTCCACACTTCTCTAGCTCAATAAACCGCAGTTGTATTTTGTCTTTGTTTTTTTTTTTTCAGAAGAAGCCAATGCTATGCTGTGCTATACTATACTTTACTATCTTATACTATACTTTAGATATTAAATTCTTCATTGCCAAACCAATGCCAAGCATTGTTAAAACGGCAGACAGTCTTGGTTCAAATCAAATGAAAACAATATTTTTTCCTTCACTACTCCCCTCATGTGATGTTTAATCCAATTCACTTGAGCCAAAACTAACCTCACATGTCTCCAGCATGGTCTGTTAAAGCATGCTCAGTTGATACTGATATTTGCAATGCTATTTTACACAACATTGTTGAGCACATATCCCTTGTTGTACAACTACAGATGTACTGTATGTTGTAACATTAATACAAAAAAAAAAACAATCCTTGAGAAAAACAGCAACTCATACCAGGCCCCTGGATTATATTTTACTTTGCTAACCTGCTCTACCAGGTTGGACTGGATGCCAGTTACATTGTGTGTGGATTATCTTGCAATTTGAGTGCATATTTGTTGTTATCCACACCTTGCATCAGGTCATATCTCTTTAGAGTTTAAAAACAAATGCATTTAAAGCAAACCAGAGAGCAGAGGCATCAAATCAACTTTGAAAACTGCATGCAGTTATTGTTTGCCAGCTAAAACAGCAGACTAATCTTAGTGAAGTTTAAACAGTTTCTGGAGCCTCTAATTTGAAATATTCTTGCATAATATCTCAAAATATCAGTTGGGGGTTTATTAAAACCAGACTAGATTGAATTCATAAATATGACAATTTTGCTCTATCCTTTATTGACTTAAGCCATGGACTAGTTCTACAGTGTATTGTTAATTCTTAAACAGTATAAATGAGTTACGTTCATGCTACGCTAGAATTTAATTAAAAGTGAAATGTGTTGTTTTTTGGATCTTTATGTCCTAGAAACCAATTTATTTTTGTTTATCTGTACCATCATCTATCTAGAAGGATTTCTGTGTGACTGGGCTCGTCCCTATGTACATTTATATATGCATATTTGCTCGTGTGAGTGTGTGACTCACACCTTCACAGAATTCATTCACTCACTGTCTGCTTATTATTTACCCCATGGAGACACATTTTTTTTCTCTAAGACCTGGACCTTATTAAGCTTGTTATTTGTGTTTACTGCCATAGAAATTTCACCCACTCAGTCAACATTGTGACTGTGTTTTCCATGGAAAGCACTTGAACACGTAGCCTTAACCATACTGGGAGGTATGCATAAAGGAGACTGGGTTGTTATAGGCTAAAGATATTTTTGTTTTTTTTTCCTGGGACTGTACTCATTTACTGCTGAAATATCTCATGGTTTAGACTAAACTATAGATTTATTTATTTATTTAGCTATATTTTTGGATCTTAAATAATTTACAATCTAATATGTCAAAAACAACAGTTTTTCACAAGAAATTTGAAAAGCATAAAATTGAAATGTTACATTACATGAACACATTTTTCATAATTTTGCAAAAAATGTGGTTTTATCTGTCAAATGTAAGTTAAATTGTGATTTACAACAATAGATTATTTTGTATATTTGGAAATGGAATAAAAATATGATAAGAATAATGCATTGTATATGAAAACACGTTGCTTTTCTTCTCTCTACTGACAGATTGCAGCTTCCTATGGAAGCACTGTGTGTGTCTTTGAGCCTGTTCAACACCCACATCAAAAAGATACATCGTTGACTGTGAGTAGCCTACATTATCTTCTAATCACAGTCTGCTCATGCATGCATTCATATCATCCTCAATAGCAAGATCTTTCCCCTTCAGGCAATTTTCTCTTGCCATTTAAAATAGATCAGAATATTTTCCTCTAAACCCTTTAGAAAGTCACTAGGGAAGAACAAATATTTGAAACATACATGCACATCATGTCTACTGTTAATTTCTGCTCTATAGTTAATGCAGAAGTTCTTGGTTTATAATGTTAAGAATAGTCATTTGGAATGGAAAGATTTTACACATGATACACATACCAAACATAACACAGTGCCTTTTTTATTGCAGAAGTTGCCTGTTATTATGGTTGTCCATGTGACCTGATCGCATGTGGCTCACATGAAAGCAGCCTCTCTATTGGCTCTTTTCATGCAGTTGTCAGTGTGAAGATTCTCAGTCATCCTGGTCACAGTTATTCAGGAGGAGACTTGGTTGTAAATACTTGAAGACCTATCACTTTATCACCTCACCAAAAGGCTTCTTCAGTTTCAGTGTCTTCCCATACAGACCACACTGCAAACCTGGAGTTTTCAAACCACAAATGGTTACAGCAACATTGACAAAACTCATTGTTTTAGGGGCTTGAAAACTCCAGAGTAGTGTGGACAGAACTGAGGAGACCTCTTTGATGCGATGAAACATCATCAATGAAGTCCAATTGCACTTGATTCGACTCTTGTTGGATGACCACGACCTGGATGACTAAAACAGAATTAATATTTAAATAACAACGTCTCACAGTGAAGATGCATTTCTGTGAATCATTTGTCATCATTGATACTAATAGAATTGATAGAAGGAAATTGTTATTTTCAGAACCTGTCCTTTGTTTTAAATGTAGTGTCTATTTTTTTCTATACAGAAGTTGAACTGCCAATGGCAGAAGACTGGTCAGTTTGTGCTACAGTCTATGGTACGGAACCTGGCATGGCACCCCACAGGTACTTCAACATATATTTATCTCTAAATGTTACACAATGTTACCAATATAACAATTATGTTGAATTGATAATTATTTACTTTATAAATCTTTCTTGCAGTAAATGCCCTCACATTTCTGTTTTTATTAAACGATTTTTATGATACAAAACATTAGTGGTGTATGTTCTGTTTTTATGTATCCAGGCAGCACTCTCTTAACGGGCTCCAGTAGCCTCCAGTTGTGGTCTAATGTTGATGGAGTAAAAGATGAAGTCAAAGAACAGCGAAAGCAGGCGGAGATGTCCATAAGAGACCCTCATTCTACCTGGAGGTGCATCTGGCAGAGCAAGTAAGAACTAAAAAGCACACAATCTGCACATGAGCTAATTTTGAATGTTTTGTTTAATTTTTATTCCAACTCGTTTTTGCTCTGGTTTAAACATTACTTGACATTACTTACTACAGCTTTTATATACATTACTGAGTATAGAAAAATGCTGTAATTTTTATCTCATTGTCTGAAGGACGGCCTCTCCAGTCAGTTTAATGAAGTTCTCGCCTGATGGGGAATTCTTTGCTACTGCTGGACAGGTAAGTGTTGTTAAACCTATATAGATCTTGATGCAAACTAGCTTGTACAAGACACATTAGCATTCTTCGATTACAGTGACAAAGCCAAACGCTGTAAACTACAGTGTAATTGTAAAGTAACTGAACAGTTCTGCCTTCCTTTGGTGTCTACCTTTAAGTTAAGGCCTACAAGATAATGGCTTTTAATTTTTAATAGCACATTATACAACACAGTGTTAATTACACCCCTGTTTGTCTCACATCTCTAGGATGACTGTCTAGTAAAGGTATGGTACAGCACCAGTAAGTGGAAGTCAGGTGTTACCAGACTCTTCACTCCTCCAGAGCCCAATGTCGGTGTCCAGGGAGAGCTGGCCTTCTCCTTTGTCTACCTGGCCCACCCCCGTTCTGTTACTGGCTTCTCTTGGAGAAAGACCAGCATGTACATGCCACGGTATGGGCACTGTCAAGGCATCATTTCACAGCCCATTCATTTATTTCCTGATATGATATGATTCATTTTGACCTAAGCTGACACAGCTGACAGCAACAATACGAAAAGCAGAAGTTAAACGTTAATTACCCTCCAGGTTTCGACTATCACTTTAGGGCGTTTGCACAACAATGGTTACAACAGTTGGCATAACCTGTTCTTTAGGTATTTTTTACTGGGTAGACAAGTAATATCTCTTTTTGTGTTTATTAAGATGTCTGATACACAGTAATTTCTGAGTTGAATGAAAATGAAGGAGCTCTTACAAGGAACAGATTCAGTTTGGGTTAAACATTGTGCATTATCACACCCTCACACTGTAATAAATCTCCCAGGTCTGTCTTGCTTCATTACAACATTGCTAATGTTATGTTACCTTTAATTGTTCTCTGATTTTCAGTTCACGGCAGATTTAACATTCAGAAATAATAATTTGAAAATATTGTTACTCTACCTATCAACTCAGACAATTACCATAGACAGAAAGACAACGTGTTAAGGCAGAATTCTCACCAATCTTATTTTGTGCTATAAAAGGTTCAGAAAGCACTTAATTTGTTATTTAGGTTGTACTGTATGTTGGTGGTTTGGCAATAATAACATACAATAATAAAAGAAAGGTCTCTTATTGTACCTGTGGCAACAGGCTACATTTGGTTTTCTTTTTTGTTGTATTCTGTAATATTGGTCTGCATTAAGGATGACATTAGTCTCATTCATTTCTTTATCTCCAGTGTCATTACTACTATTGTGAACTTATTTCTCAACATGTATTTTGCCTTTGGCCTGCTGATGAATAGTTCTATCATCATTAGATAATTAACACCATTACTGACAAGTTGACTACCCTCTAGCAGGCTTCAAGCTAAACCAAGATTTTTTCTTTTCCCCTTCCCTTTCCTTTCCTCTCTCCTTAAAGAGGTGCAGTGTGTAATGTCCTGCTCACCTGCTGTAAAGACAGCGTGTGTCGCCTCTGGGCAGAGACACTGTTGCCAGGTGACTGCCTCCTGTCCGGTCTCCATAACAACCACGCTCCTGGCCCACACAGTGACACAGTCAGATGTGCTGGTCCTACTAGGAAAAACAACTGTAACGGGAAGACGCAAGGAAAAACAGCACAGGAAGTAAGCAACTCTAATGTCATTTTTGCTAAAAATAAATACACTCACAGTTTTGATTTTATTTAGGTAGAACTAGCTAAACTAAGCTAAATTCCATCACCATGTTGGTTTTTTGAAGCCAGAAGGAACCATATTTGTAGGAGAAGGTGGAGCTGAGGAGTAGATCTGACCTGCTTTGTACTATATCCTTATTATTGCAGGTCACTGTGTGTGGTACAGTCTGTTAGTCACGCGGTAGCAATGCCCTAATGCCCGAATACACATTTGCATTGGCTTAACTTTTCAGCCCCGGTGTCTACGTCCATTTTTTATATATAGTCTATGGTAGAATGCAGTTTTTGTTGTTAGGTTTTGATTTATCATCATGGTTATTTTGGTGGCTGTAGTTTTCAGTACTGTTGCAATTTTGCATTATACTTAGAAGTGTTTCCAGTATTTAGTTGAAAGACAAGGGGACAGACAAAATATGATAAGCAGTTCTTATTATAACAAGGTATAATTCAACATTCCTTATAACTGTAGCTGCCAATACCTCTCTAAAATAGTTGTGATCTGATTATAAATGTCATAGAGATAGAATTTAGCACATGGCTTTATTAGGCCACCTTTGCTTTAGATAGGTATACCTAATAAACTGATAGGCATCCATGGGCAACTGAGTGTGAAACTGGCTTAATATAATAATAATATTGAGATACTTTTATCCAGGAAGAAGAGAGTAGGAAATAATTAGAACAGGAAGCCCATTATACAATTAAACTCAAAAATAAACACACAAGTCATTATGCATGTGTTACAATATGTCAATACAATATTAAATTACACGTACCATGTGATATGTACTAACCGATTCCAAAATTTAAAAAAAATTGCAGTTTTCTTTCTAGTGGGGAATAAATGGAACAAATGACCCTGAACTAGAACCCAAACTACTATACTTTCACCACCGCTGATGTCATTAGACAGCTGCAGAGATGAGGCAAAAAGAGCAATAGGGGGACTTAAGCGAAGAGATAGAAATACAACTGAGGCTTAGTGGAGTTAAAAGAGAAAATTAATTGGCTATCAGACATGAAGATGCTTTTTGAAGCTTTGTAGAGGGCTTAAGACGAGGGATCAGTGAAGAATATTACCCTCCTTTCTGTAATCTGTACAACACCTCAAAATTATAACTTTGACTTTTGACGGGGGTTTTTGTCTTTCATTTTTCTACTGCTAGCTCACCTTTAATGGTGCTAGTGTCTTCTGCTTTTTTCGCTGACAGCTGAGCTACTGTAGGCCCCAAAACACAATGCCTACATCCATTTTAATATGGACATTTAAATGGTTGTGGGTCTCACTGGCACTTACAGAGCCCAGGGCACACAAGATTACAGGAAAAATAGGTATGCAAATTTCTCTACTGTGCCTTGAGGAAAGTCTGTAAGTGTACATGTGTTGAATTATTCATTAAAAAAGTAGACTGTGCTGGATGATCCAGGCAGTAGTCTGAGGTAATTCTCTCCCTCCCAAACTGAAGGGATGGACAATACCGAGAGAGCCCTATTTCAAACTTCATTTTGTAATGTTGCCTTGGGATGAGACGAACAGCAGCTTTCTTGCAAAACCAATGACGTTAATTAAGCCTCAAGTTTCTTGACCAGGATACTGTTTGAGAACCTCTGGAGGAGTCAGTAATGTTAGCGTTCAGTCATTCCACCACAACCTCATTCTGCTTGTATATAAAATAACTTACATCATATCTGCTTTGTACACATCAGTATCGCCTATGCATTCTCAAATAGTGAGAATTTACACATATTTCTTCTCGATATTTGACAAAAGATGTCTTTTAAGGTGTGATGGGCACATAAATCTCAATAGTAGAATAGTAGAAATAACAGCCTTAGAACCCTACTCATTGTACCATAGAGCTGTATAAAATCAGTGAAATTCAAAGCCATTATTGTGTTAGAAAAATCTACATGGACTTAAAGACTCTGTCTTTCAAATTCTTGGCTGCCATTCACACAAGACAATTATTGAGTCTAGAACTGTAGGTCTTATACATTATTGCAAAACAACAGAAAAAAAATAATTTCATAGCCTGAGTACCAAATTAAGTTAATTTTGTTTCCCTTTAAAGATCTCTTTCTCTCTTAGTCACTTTTCCATCCTGCCTAATCTCTAGCTGTAATTCTTCAAATTCAAATTGGGCAATAAACTTAAATTTAAACATCAATAACATCAACTTAAATTCCCATCACACTTCAAAAAAGAAGAATAGCTCAATACAGCCTGAGAGGACTATGGTGTCTCCCCATCCAAGAGAACTCATTGTATATACTTTTGTAAGATATGGAATAGCATATTGATATACTCATGGTAGTCTGCATTGATAAAATCAAGCCTTTTTTGGTGCAAGTATGAGTTTGGTATAAGAAACAGCACAGTGTTTGTTATTCTCAAGCTTTAATAATTATTGTTTGCCTCACAGTGGAATTGTCAAGAATCATGGCATTCCTCCTTACATCGGGATGTGCCCCAGCCCTCCCTTACTGGAGCCATGCCTCACCATCAGAGCCGACATTACAACCACAAGAGGTGCAAAAGCAACATGCCCCATGCCAACGCTCTCTGCCACTTCCACATTGCTGCCAGCATCAACCCGGCCACAGGTTAGATACAAACGCAAAATATGTTGTTGATAGTTGATAAACAAAACTCAAATCTAAATTTAGTGAAGAACTTAAATTCTTAAAAGATCTCATGGTGTACTTCTTAAAGAGAAGCAACAACAGCTACAGTATTGCAACACATTAGTAATTCCAAAACCATACAAGTTGCATAGAGTTAGCTCTACTTGAGTATAATCAGCAGTAGGTCAGAGGGCTTCATCTCTGCATTTACAGCATTTTTTGTAATAAGTTAGAAAAAACCTGTAAATTTTGTACATTGCCTAAGGTTGTTTCTTTTTAACATCCTAGTGAGCTTTTGTGTTCAGTAAAAACTGCTCATGGCAAATGTAAGGCATTTTCATTTTGTTCCTCTGCATGTTTTTGTGGGGCAGCTTAATTTGACCTGAATCAGGGCATAATCTCCTTCAGCCTTGAGGCTGAGGGTTCTGGTAGGATTGTATTTCTATGCTTGAATTATATTTTAGCATACCTCAAACCATACTTCTGTTCATGAAAGTTAATTTGCTCTAGCACGTCCGTTTGTCCTCCCTGCCCCCAGTGTAATATAATGTAAATTGTTGTTTGCCTTATTTTTCTAAATGTTGTAATGTCCTTGTCACATTATCACATATTGTCTTCATCACAGACATTCCTCTGCTGCCCTCCATCTCCTCTCTGAGTGCCATGGATGATGAGGAACCTGGAGGTCCTTTTACTGTCCACTGGCTTAACAACAAAGAGCTTCATTTCACTTTAGCCATGGAAGTCTTCCTGCAGCAGCTCCGAGGCAGCCTGGAGCAACAGAACGAATGCTCCCATGAAGGTACAGAAAAATATTTAGTCAGACTTTCACATATTGCATTCTGCCTTGTCTTCCACACTGATTTTCAGAATTTATATTTGGGCACTGATTTTGATTCTCTTGCAGAGCCTGAAGATGAGGATAATTTTGATGAAGAGGGTAATAGTAGCAGGCCAAGTGACCCCCAAGGACCTGAGGCTGTGGCGCTTCCTCTGGCAGCAGTGGAGCACCAGGTGGATGTGCTGTTAGAGGAGTGGAATAAAGGGGCAGACATGTTGTTCAGTATTCACCCCATGGACGGCTCTCTGTTAGTCTGGCATGTGGACTGGTTAGATGAATACCAGCCAGGAATGTTCAGACAAGCTCAGGTACATTTACTGTTGGTGTGGTTTATGTTTATATAAGATACATTTATGTTGATGTTGTAGGAACAGACATATTCTCTCAGCTTTTAACCTTGTTGACAAATATTCAATAATACTAATTCAGCTATACCTTTCTTTTTCCTGATTTGTGTGGTTTAAGGATTAATGAAGAAATACAGACACGTTAGAGTAATAACGGGAAACTACAGTAAAGCAAATATTAATCATATATTTTTATATGTGATCACTGTAAACCAAGTAGACTTTGCTTTGGTCACTCTTTGGTCAAGTGACTTGTTTGCATTCACATTTTGAAGTGCTTCTTGGGGAAAGCATTAATTTATCATCTCATTTTGACAGTCGTGATGGTCTAGCTCGTATTCTAATGGCTTCTCATCTAACCATTGAGGCAATTATATTCTAATTATGTGTGACTTCATATCAAATTGAAAAGTCCCTTGCTGCATTTTTATTAGCAGTGAAATAATGAGAATCTTCTGACATGGCAGTTAGTCGGTCAGGCAAGGCAGCTAGAAGAATCCCAAGTTTCATTGACATTCAGGTTGATTAAGCCTGCCTGCTTTAATTAGATGATACAGACTGAATCCTGCTATTATTATTAGCATAAGTATTGTTGAACATTCTTCTTTTCTTACATATGTAATGGGGCAAGTGAAGCAGGCTCTATCCCTTGAGTCTCCATTACTTTCTTAGTGACTTTCAGAAAGCCAGTTGTCACTGAGCTTCAGAATACAGAAAGCTAACCCTTTTGTAAAATGGGTTCCTGATCTTAGCAGCATCTGTGTTATTAGCATATTCACATGGGAACTTGCTTCTCTCAAGCTAAAAAGGAATCGGTTGACTGATTCCTTATCACCAACTCACAGTTGAAAGTTTTAGTTGTCTCAGATTTTATTGCTCTGTCTCTTTCTGTCTCAGGTGTCGTTTGTTTCCCGTATCCCTGTGGCATTCCCTACAGGTGATGCAATCTCCCTGAGCCACAGTGTTGTTATGTATGCCTGCAACAAGAATGTGGACTTGGCGATCCAACATGGCAGGCAACGACCACTTGGGAGCACAATGCCTCAAACTAAATCTGCTCTAATAAGCTACGCAGGTCAAGGCAAACCTGCACCCAGCAGCAGTCTTCGACTAAGCATTTTCACCCCAAATGTTCTCATGATCTCCAAACATGCTGATGGTTCCCTGAATCAGTGGGCAGTCAGTTTTGCGGAGGACTCTGCTTTCTCCACTGTGCTCAGCGTCTCTCACAAGTCACGGTACTGTGGCCACCGCTTTCACCTCAATGACTTGGCCTGTCACTCATTACTCCCTCTCCTCCTCACCACCTCACACCACAACGCTTTGAGGACACCAGAAGTAGACAGCATTCTTGCTCCTCCAGAGGCCTGCTCCACAGGTATCTCTCATTCAACATCTTTGCCCCGTGGGTCACGGCCCAGCCGGATGTCCCTGGGTGTGATTTCCCAGGATCCCAATGCAATCTACAGCGAGCTGATTTTGTGGAGAGTGGACCCTGTTGGCCCGCTGTCCTTGTCAGGCGGGGTCTCTGAGCTCGCTAGGATTAATTCTCTCCATGCATCAGCATTTGCTAATGTAGCCTGGTTGCCCACACTCATTCCCAGCAGCTGTTTAGGTGAGAACATATTTTTCAAATTCTTTAGTAGAGAACTTAATTCTCTCTCTGCTTTAACAGTCAGACATTTTAGTGAGCACAGCTTAATTTCTTTTGTTTATTTTGGTTCAGTAACACAAAGGAAATTCAATTATAGTTTTCTGAATAACTTACTTTGCATTGGGAATTGAAACCCCCATAAAAATAATTTTTAGAACTTTTTTTTTGTGTCCATTTTACCCTCATGCCTACTCTCCTTCTGTATATAAATAAAGTTTCCTGTGAAAACAACTCATTTAAACTCCATAAAATCCATGAAGGCTTTAAATTTCAAACAGTGTCCCACTAATAAGATTGTTGCTTGAGTGTAGATAGTCTATATAACTTTACAACAGGAGTCTTAAATTTTTGTTTGTTGGTTAAATGTGCTGCACTTCAGTATTCTGTATAATGGGTTTTTTTTTTGTTTTTATGTCAATTTAGAAAAACAAGCCTAATATCAGACACCTTTGCTTTGTTCCTTTTGTTTCCTTTTCCTCTGTAGGTGTGTATTGTAACTCCCCCAGTGCTTGTTTCGTGGCAAGTGATGGCCGCTCACTTAGGCTGTATCAGGCTGTTATCGAAGCAAAGAAACTCTTGAGTGAACTCTCCAACCCCGAGATATCAGTAAGTCCTCAAACAGGATTCTCAAACTTCAGCAAACTCTGCAGGTGCAGCCTCGCAGGGACTATTTCTATGCACACCAACAATGACGCATTACTGTTTCATCTTGGGTGAGGTAAATAGGCGTTTTCAGTTTGCAGTCTCACCACTTTATGAGTGTGTTATCTAAAAATAAGAATGCACGACAGTGATCATTCCAACCCAATACAGAGGTTCATTTAAAAATATATAACTTTTTGCATTGCATATACACTGTATTTCAGAATTATATGCTTTTGGCATAACTGCATGTTTAAACTATGTTATACTAGTCTGAAATTTTAACATCTTTTTCATTTCAGAAATATGTTGGAGAGGTGTTCAACATCATCAGTCAGCAATCCACAGCAAAACCTGGGTGTATTATAGAGCTGGATACTATCACTGACTTTGTAAGTATCAATGAAGCCCGAGGGAGCTGGAGTGTATTCAACCATATTTTCCTTACTCTTGCTCTTGCTTTGCGGACACTTTATCCAAGACTGAACATCTTGAACAAAAAAAGATATTAAGCAGAAAATTAAAAATAAACTTTAATAAACTAAAATATGTTTTAAAGCCATTATTGAAATCTGGAGTATTAGTTTATGAAAGATTCTGCAGTAGACTCAGTGAGCCTCTGTGAAAGGTCAACATGAAAAAAACAAGAACGGGTGCAGCGCAAGCCCTCTTTTCCCCTCAGGCAGCTCGTGCATGAGGCGCGTGTGCAGGTTTGTGTAACTCTGACACAACTTGTGTGTGTGTGTGTGTCAGTATGTCTGAGTGTTTGCACCACAGTAGATGAAACATGTTGTTCAGTGTCTGTTTGATAAAAGCTGCTGTTGTTCTCTACAGCAGGGGAAGGAGACCCAACTGCTGCATGTTTTTGAGGAAGATTTGATCCTTGGCAGTGAGAGAACAGAGAGCACACAGGACATTCCTGATTCTTCCCACACTGGTATTGATAAAAAAAAAATATATATTTTTCTAACTCACTGATTTGAAATGTATATAACTTTAAAGTTCAACATCAAACCTTTGCACCACCTTTAAACGCAGTTCATTAATATTCTCTGTGTATTTCTGTGTTTCCCTGCAGCCTCTGGTGAGCCGACCTTCTCAGCACGTTTTTTCCTGGTGGTGGTTGAATTAACCCCGACAGGTCGCTCACTCCTCCACATGTGGCATCTCCATCTAGCTGCTCGACCTGTCACCATGGGTGGGTATTTTGAACAAAAGACTTCACAGGATGTAAGAACATTTTTGATAACAGTTGCCTCAGGGCAAGGTCTTTTTGTTTATCTTCCTATTTAATTCCTAACCAAATGGGTGAATGACAGCTCAGAGGACAATTTTACTCCTGAGAAAGAACTGGAAGCCTCCTGTCAAATATATGATATCTACTAGTTGGCAGTAACTGTGCAGCAACACTCTAAAATGTGTTATTATGTATTGACCATGTAGAAAGAGGTTTTTGAACACCTTAAGAAGTTATAGTGTTTAAAGTATATTGTTAAAAATGAATACTGAAAACTACTGAAAAATATATTTATAGACATAAAATTGTAATAATGACTCTAATTATGTGTTTGTCACTATGCAGTATATAAAAGTAAATAATGTGGAAGGATTTTCAGAAATTGTCTCCTCACCTTTTCAAAGCAATATTTTCCTCTTCCCGTTTGTGTCCCCACAGAGGAGACCGTGACAGAGAAGGATGCCACCACAGCTTCTCCTATAAACCGCTCTCAGTTTAACTTTGACACATTCACTTCTCCAGTAACTCAGAAGAGTAAAACCTGCACTTCCAATCTGCGGAGTGCCTGTCGCCTCAGCCTCACAACACACAGACTGTACAGCAAAGAGATGGCTCTGCCGGAAGGGGTAGAAGCCATCAGTGTTACACCCTCAGCAGGTAATGAGGACACACACTTGCATACAAATAGTGTCCGCAAACTGTCCACAAACTCTCTCTGGTGCAGGAATGATCACAGCTTAGAGGTCAAGGACACAGTTTCTTAGAACAACACAAGTTATTTCAAAAAGGGCAATAATAACCATGGGAGCAGCATTCTTAGTATTAATTATAACAGCAATTATAGTTACATCTCTTTTTGGAACTAAATTGTTTTGCAAGAATGCGATTTTGCGTTGTCAGTCAGATCTTTGCCCTTTCTATAAACCTGGAAAACAAAGCTCCAGTGTCTTTTGAAATGTAAAATTATCCTAATAATGTATTGTCAATTCTCCTCCTAGGTCACCTGAGTGCATCATGTTCTCTGCCAGCTGGGCGTGTGCCTTACCTCCTTGCTACTTCCTGTTCTGATGGAAAGGTGCGCTTCTGGAGGTGTAAAGTTGTGGCAACAGAGCCCTTCAGTATGGACAGCTTGTTGTACCAGTGGGAGGAGTGGCCGCTCTTCGTGGAGGAGAAGCTTCCCAACAGCAGTGCAGTAAGTGTGCCAGGTCGCCCCATAGAGGTCAGCTGCTGTCACACTGGACGGATCGCAGTTGCCTACAGGCAGACGCCAAACACTCCTCTGAACTCAACACCTCATTTGAACTCTCACGGACTGCTGACTCCTACACTGGCATCCTCCCCCTACAACACCCACCTGACCCCAACCCTGACCGTACAGCGGAGTCCAAATCTCATTGCAAGCCCCAACCTAGCAAACCTTAGAGAACCACTGGTCCGCATAGGCATCTTCCAGTGCGAGTCCACTGGTGGTTCACAGTGGATACTAGAGCAGACCATAGTCCTGGACAGTACAGATCCCACAGCTAACTATTGCATTAGCAGTGGCACAAATGGAAGTGCCAGTATTCCAAGTACCATGGACTTCTCTTTACCTGGAGAGAACTGTCTTGGTTCCCCTGGTAAGAGCCTAGTTCATCTGGATTGGGTGTCCCAGGAAGATGGCTCACATGTTCTGACTGTCGGTATTGGAACAAAGATTTATATGTATGGCCGTCTCTCAGGGAAGCCTCCAGAACTGGGTCTGTCATCTGATGCCAATAGAGACCAGACATTGTCTCGTCTGGTCTTGCTTCGATCAGTTGATCTGGTGTCTTCTGTTGAAGGCTCGTTACCCATCCCAGTCTCCCTCTCCTGGGTACGAGATGGCATCTTGGTAGTAGGGATGGACTGTGAAATGCACGTGTACTCCCAGTGGCAGCCCCCAACACCACCAAAACCCAATGCTGCCATTGCCCAAGACACAGACATCAGCAGCAGTGTCTCCTCCATAATCTCAGCTGTCAGACAGAGCCAAGAAGAGGGATTTAATCCTGGGGCTCCAATGTCTTCACTAGCCCCTCCCAAAAAGGCGCTGACAAGGTCAATGATGAGCCTGGCTCAGAAACTCAGTGGAAAGAGAACAGCTTATGACCTCCCTGTAGAGATGGAAGATTCTGGGCTTTTTGAAGCAGCTCACCAACTCTTTCCTACTTTGCCGCAATACCATCCTGTACAGTTACTGGAGCTAATGGATCTAGGGAAGGTAAGTTAAAGAACTATTCAATTACTGTTGATACAAATCTTTTTATTTTAAATATTTATTTTTCCTTTAAGAACTTTCCCCAGTTGACAGGTCAGTTATGTTAATGTAATTTAATTTCTAAGTTTGAAGCTATGATAACATCAAACCTGAACATTTAAAAATAATTACATTTACCAGAAAATTGTCATTTGTTGTGGTTGATGTGCAGAGCAAGTGATATTATTTGACGTGTTTAAAATGTGTGACATTATTTGTCTATTCTCAGGTTCACCGTGCCAAGGCCATCCTCTCCCACCTGGTGAAATGCATTGCTGGAGAAATTGTGGCACTTAAAGACAGCTCAAACAACCCAGAGAAACGTGTGCGCTCTCGGACCATCAGTGCTGGAGGGAGCACAGCCAGGGATCCCAAGATGTTCAGCAAAGCAGAGAACTCCAGCCCTGACTACACAGAGATTAGCTCCATCCCTCCTCTACCTCTGTATGCCCTTCTAGCTGCCGATGAGGATACATCACCAAAACCTGGTCAGTATACAATAGACAAATAATATACAGTTAGGAATAATAGAAAACTAAGAGAAAGATTTCTGTTGTACCTACCCAGTGTTTTGCACAGAAACAGATTCTAGTCATGGTGGTAGCTGACCAGAGGGGTTTTTAGAGTAATTATTAATTAATGCCATTTATAAGGTTCTCCACTGCAAAAATTTTAATTGCAAATATTGCAAATACTATGTGACAAATGAATAACTGAACAATATATACAGTTCTGTTGATTCAGGTAGTATCAAACGAACAACCCACTCGTGAGGGTAAGGTTTGATTACAAATTGTGATTGGCTAGTGAGCCTTGTACCAGAACATGTAGTCAGCACAGAGGGCACAGAGAGAGGGCCAGTACAGAAACTGACGAGGAGAATAAAAACTATGGATTTTTTGACGGCCCACCAATGTGGCAGGATTTCTCCTGGTGCCCCAGATGCCCAGTCCGACCATGACAGACAGGTCCATTGTCAATGTGTTTGTGAGCAAGTGAGAGAGATAGAGAATACAAGAGTAGGGTAAGAATGCAGAACTTGAATAAATGCACTACCCAAGATTTTACCTATTTGAAATAGTAATATGTGGCAATCAATCCCGATATGTGGTAGTGCAGCACAAATAAATCAGTGTATGAGAAACTGCTAAATCAGGCAAGTAAAGTACTGAAAATATAACCATATTCACAAAATTACATGAAACAATGAATAAAGGACTAATTTGAATCCTAAAGTTTCTAAAACTTAAAAAAAAAAAACATTCAATGCATATCAATTTAAGTGACTTTACTTTATACACAGTGACACTTAGAATGTACTCTGCTCCACAGCTACCTGAATCTGATGTGCATAAATTAATGAATAAAGAGGCCTGATTTGACAGGGACCCAAGCACAGCTAGACCTGACCAAAATAGACGTAAGGATAATTGCACCCAGTTTAAATGTGATTGACCTGAATCCCTAACAAAGAGAGCACAAACACCGGCAGCACTGTGATGAACCTTAAATTAATTCAGTTAACAAATATCTGCAGTGTAAATGAGCAGCAGTATAATAATGACAAACAAATAGAAAGCCAAAGAAATTAAAATGATTTGTTTATACGATTCAAGGACAAATTTATTTAGCTAAGATTAGATAGAGTAGAATTTGATACAGAAGCTTTTAGATGCTAAACTAATATACTAACCTTAAAAGGCTGCACTGGTGGATAACAATTTTTAAAAAAAAAAGTAATATAGAGTGTAGATTAATTATCTACATCATTAAAAAGGGTGAAAATTGCTGATTTTTAACATTGTATTTTATAGTTTATTAAATCTGACTTACAGCAAATGTTCTTCAGGTATGTTTTTAAGCAGGTACACCAACCAAAACAGAGAAACAGTATTTACAGTGGGAAAGTAACTACCCTTTTAGCCACTCTGCCTTAAGGTTTGAGAGACTGAGAATATCCTTCTTTTGTTCTTCTACTTTTTTCTTTCTTCTTTTTCTTTTCTACTTTGTCTCTGGGGATACAAAGTCAGGAGAGTGAAAGCAGAAGCATTTTACAGTATAAAAAAAAAAAAAAAAAAAAGACCTCGCTCTTTGGTATTTTAATTTGATCTGCTGTCTCCACAGCAGGAGGGTATTTTTCCTCAGGTCTCTTGTGAAATGCATGTCTTGTGTAATTTAGTTCTGCCTTGTGCCTCCTCCATAGATAAAGTGGGCAGTGTGAGTGGAGATAGTGGGCACGGTTCCAGTCACACAGATGCCTATGATGAGCTCTTTCATACACCCAGCATAGTGGACCTGGACCCTCTGGACAACGATCAGGAGCAAATGGGCAACAAGGTAAGTTTCTAGCAGCTTGTGCTTGGTTAAAGCAATTTTATAAAATTGAGAGGGTCGGGGCAGCAACATTTTGCTTAAACAAGTATAATTGTGCATATCAAGTTAATATATCAAGTTGTATATATATATATCACTATATTACAAATAAGAAATACCATCCATACAATTAATTTCACAGACTCTCCTCTGTGTTTCTCCCTGTGTGTAGGTTATTGACCTATCCCAGTACAGTCCAACATACTTTGGTCCAGAACATGCCCAGGTTCTGTCCAGCCACCTCCTTCACTCCAGTTTGCCGGGATTAACTCGTATGGAGCAGATGTCTCTCATGGCGTTGGCCGACACCATTGCTACCACAAGCACAGACCTCAACGACAGTCAGGGCAAGAGTAAAGGTACTGCAGGGAGATGAAAACATGAAATGAATGCTCTTCAAATCAATATAAATGCAGTAGATAATTTCTACATTCCACAACATAATGTAATAACATTTTTATATACCATTGGTGAACTGTCTGTTGTTCATTTACCAGGTGGAGAGACGCTGGATGAGTGTGGTCTGAAGTTCTTGCTGGCTGTCAGACTACATACCTTTCTCTCTACCTCCCTGCCACCAGCACACCGAGCACAGCTGCTACGGCAAGGTACAGTAAGATATGGGTTTTTTAAACAGTTATCATTGGGGTCATTCTATAGCTGATTCAAATGAACAGATAGATATTTATTACAAAGTCAAATGCCTCTGAAAATAAGCATACCTTCTATTTTTGTCTAAAAGGCCTTAAAATGTTTTGGCCTTATGAGAGACTTAATGTAAGCTTCCACCTTGCTGCTTAAAGATATGCCTCCGAGCACTCCTTGAAAAATAGCTTAGTGCTCACCTAGATATAAGGGCAGTGATGATCTCAGTTGTACATTTTTGACAGTAAAGGTTTCAGGAAGAAAAGCGACCAAGCCAAAGTCTTTTTATCATCCTTAACTATTGCAATAAAGTTACTCTTATGCAAGGCACATAATCTATTTCTGCTGCTCAGTGACTGGCAGTACAACACTCACTGCCTTAAATATATGACACTGACTGTGCTCCTGTATTTACTTGCTCAAGTTGCTGGTGTTGGGTTTTTGTTAATTGCTAAATCTACCGTGTTGACTTTTTCCCTGTGAAATACTAAAATGTCCTTTTCATCTCTTTACAGGTCTGTCCACTTGTCATTATGCCTGGGCCTTTCATTCTGAAGCTGAGGAGGAGCTGTTGAACATGCTCCCTGCCTTGCAGAAGGGAGAACCCACCTGGCCTGAGCTCCGCTCAATGGGCATGGGCTGGTGGCTGCGCAGCACCAACAAGCTACGCAAGTGCATTGAAAAGGTGAGGTGGCTAATGTCAGTATTTATTTTTTAATTTTTTCAATCTAGGTGGCTGAAATCTTGAACAATCACCCAGTGCCAGTTTTGTTCAAACAGATTTGAGGTACAAATTCTGCAGTCAGACAGTAGCTAATTAGAGTAAAAATTAGATATATATATTAGATGGGACTTCAGGTTAACATTCAGTTTGTGTCCCAGATAGCTATTATAGCTTTATTTTAATTATCAAATACATTTTTTGAAGTAGTTTAGCATTTGGTGGTTTTCTCGCAAGTTCATTTGAAAGTCATCCCACAGAAAATGAAGCTGGACTATTTTGATAAGTGGTTCTAGTCATTTTTCAAGTGAAAACATCTTCTACTTTTCTTTCATTTCTACCCATTAAAGCTTTGAAGGTTGGGCATTATTGTGTTAGCCCTATGTACTTTAGATTGATTGCTTCATTTATGAAGTGCTGTCAGGTAGCTGAAACAGGAGTTTTGCAGAGGTTGCTATAAAATACAGCATACTACTCCTGAAATGACCCATAAAGCTACAACTTGCTCTGTGGATAAAATTGTATACTGTAGACTAAGGAGGCCTTAGTTTAATGTATTTTTTCCTCTACTTTATCAGGTTGCCAAGGCTTCTTTTCAGAGAAGCAATGATCCTCTGGATGCAGCTATATTTTACCTTGCACTAAAAAAGAAGGCAGTGGTCTGGGGATTGTACAGGTAGGTAGAACTGACATGATTTTGCATTTGAAATACAGATGCATACACGTGAACATCAAGTCTACGCAATATTTGCCCCAGCCCCAAAGGAAGATTAATGATTAGATTAATGTCAGCTCATTCAAGACCTATGACAGCAGTTGTATTGTTTTGAATCTATAATATAATGCCATTCACTCCAGATCTCAGAAGAATGCCAAGATGACAGAGTTTTTCCGCAACAACTTCAGTGAGGACCGGTGGAGGAAAGCAGCACTGAAAAATGCCTTTTCTCTTTTGGGAAAACAACGGTTCCAGCATTCTGCAGCCTTCTTCCTTCTAGCTGGCTCCCTTAAGGATGCTGTTGAGGCAAGTGGAAGATAGACATGACACATTGTTTGCAAGAAGCACTTGTTCCTTCAGCTGCAATTGCCCCTTGCTAACCTGCTAAACCGAAGTCATTCAAGATAAACTTGCTTTCAGTATAAATTGCTTATTAACAAAATTTACAATCAAGGGCAGTGATTGATTTAGTAAAAAGCTGAGAAAATGTATTCACAAAAACAGTATCGCCATAGTGTGTGGAATCTTTTCTCTGCAACAAGCTGTGGCCAGAGGCATCATGTGCTCAGTTTGCATATATATGCAAATGCCAATACATACGTACATGTGTCCATCTGTCCCATTCTCATGAGTGCAATATCTCATATTTTGGTAAAGTAGTGATGTGATGGTGGTGTGACCTTGGAACTGTTGTAAAAGCTTGCAGTGTTTAGGAAAATTACTGGATCCACTCCCTTTAACTGAATCTGTACTGAAATTTAATGGGTTCTTCCCTGACCCATGTCTCATCCTTCCACCAAGTTTGGTGAAAATTGGTTCAGTGCTTTCTGTAATCCTGCACTGGTGAGATCATAACCACTCTGTAGGTGATAATCATGCAATTATAAGCAGTAGGTAGAGTGTAGGCATCCCTTCACACACAATACACAATAACATGAGGTCAACACCCTGGCAAATGTGCTTCTAGTTTTTGTTTGTTAACATATAAACTTTAATGATATTATGCATGATTGTTACCCTACAAAAAACATGAAGCTCTTCATCTTTATGCTCACATATTCAGAGGGCTGCTTTTGGTCAATTTGTTTACTTAACCTTTTATTTATCAAGGTTATTTCTGTTTTTAAAAATCCCTGAAGCAATTAGTCACATTATTTTATCTGTTTGAGCTTCTCTTAGCATTTTATGGAAATGAGTGTCACCCCAGCAATGGGCTATCACTGACTTTGTTTTTTTTTTTTGGTTTTTTTTGTATCTCTGGCTGGGAGGTAGTCTCATTCTCATTGAAATGCACCTCACACCTTATCAGTTGCAAGCAACTAGAACTACCTTAACTATATCCACTAACGCTCAAATTTTTTTTTTTTTAATTTTTGATTCTTTCCTTTGAACAAAAAAGTAGTACCTTCAGAGTGTCATTAAGTCCTACTGCACTAAGGTGTTTCCAGAATATGCATTATTCTATTATTTGTGTGCGTGTATTTCTCTCATCCCATTCAGTCCTGTGCTAATAATGACCCAATCTTGAATAATAACCAACTGCATTTTATTTCTTCCTTCAGGTGTGTTTAGAGAAAATGCAGGACCTACAGCTGGCTCTGGTGATCTCCAGATTGTATGAGTCTGAGTTTGAGACAGCATCCACCTACAAAAAAATCCTCCAGAGACATGTTCTGGGACAAGACAAGCAGGTACAGAAAGGCTGTGCACTATTTCATCAAACTTACCCAGTATTTTTTGACTCCAGCATTTGATAATTAATACACTGTAGAAACTGGCAGGAGTCATTGTAATTTATTTTTATATTTCAGATTTCAGCCCACCAGGACTCATTCCTACGGAGCATGGCTCACTGGGTCCTGGAGGACTACAGCAAAGCCTTGGACACTCTACTCGAGCAGCCAACTAACAGCAATAGTTCTGTGTCCACTGAGAGCAAATGTAACGCTGGTATGTCTGGGGTGTTTCGTTTTTATTATCCACTATGCAATGGTGAAATAAAAAAAAATATGGTGTACTGTGTACCACAGAAATAAGTATTTTTACACTACAATTGCAAACCTACAGATTTGTTTCCCCAGTGTTCAGTATTTCACATTTTTAACAATAGAGCCTAGCTGACCGTGGTTACTCGGTTGTCAGATTTTCACATACACATTTTGAGAAGTGATTGATTATTTAGACAAAATTAATTATGTGTTCTGTCATCTGACTGATAGTTTTACCAATATACACTCCATTTTGTGGGCATTGCAAGTCTGTTGAATATAGCACAACAGGTAGAAACGTGGGTGGATTAATTATTGCTGCAGACTGCAACTATTTTTGGTCTTTTAAGTATGTGAAATGGCACAAGTAATTACACCCTATGGGACACAGAAGACCACTTAATAGAGGAGAATATACAAGGCTTACCTTAAGAATCGGTAAAGAAGTGAACTTAATTTGAACTATGTTTTGACTTAAGAGCCAAACCAGGTACAGATTAACATCCCATGTGTTTCATAAATGACCCCTTAAAGCACATCTAATATGCTTCCAGAGAAAGAAAAACACTTACTAATGCATTTACTCTGCTTGACAGATAATGTGCTGGCAGGATTTTTAGTATGAGTTGCATGGTCCTTTGACATTGTTTATAAAAAAGTGAAGAGTGAACTTAAAGCATCACCTTTTTATCTACCAGCCCCTCTGTATATGCTGTCATTTTTTTATCCACCCTCTACTCACCTATAAGTTACCAAACAATGTAGTTTGTTTGTGTATAATGTTCACATACTGTAGCTGTATGCCTCATTTTGTCTAGAAGTTCAACAAAGATTTAGTCAGGTCGTCTATAGCTCGATTTCTATGTCTGATGCAATAGTACAGCTTGTCATTGCAGGCATGGTGTACACACTGTAGAAAGAGGCTGGTTTTGCCACTAACACAAATTAAATCTGTTTCTTTTTTCCTATCGCAGATTCCTCTTTTGTGTCGACCTGTAACCCTGAGGTTTTCAATTTTTACACCTACCTTCGTACCCACCCACTCCTTCTACGCCGCCACTTTGGCTCATCGGACAAGGCAAAAGTTGGCCTGACCGCTGAGGGTCGCAGGGCAGACTCCATTAGCCTGGAGGAGAGGAGACTGTTTTTCACAGCTGCATATGCACACCTACAAGCTGGCTGCCCCATGCTTGCACTTGAAGTCCTCTCCAAGATGCCCAAAGTCAACAAGCATTCCAAACTCCTGGGCCCGGAGAATACAGGCATCACTGCTGAAATCAGCGCTGGGAGCAAGAATGGACAGGCTTCAGATCCAGATTGGTCTCAACCGGCTCTGAATGGCTACGAGTCAGATGGGAACAGCTTATCCAACAGTAAATCAGATTCAGTGTTAAGTTTTGACTGGAGCCAGCCATCAATGACACTTCCAGATGAGCCCCTGGAGCTGAAGTGGGACAGTGACAAAGACGATGAAGAAGATAACGAGGATGAAGAAGAAACTAAAAATGTTAAGAGCGGTAGAACTGCAGACAGCAGCAGTGTGTTCCAGGACACGCAGGATGCAATGTCGCCGCTAATGGAGACAGTGACAGGAGAGGACAGTGAGGACAGCAATGACTTCATTGCACCTTCAAATGACATCTTAGCAGCCCAGCTCAAGTTTACCGCCTGCTTGAAGATTCTGACCAATGAGCTCCGGACACTGTCGACGGGGTATGAACTGGATGGGGGGAAGCTACGTTACCAGCTCTACCAGTGGTTAGAAAGAGAGGTAATTACTAGCACACATGCGCGCACATGCACACGCACACACACACACACACACACAGAGTAAAAGGTCAAAGCCATTACATTTTTTTAGTTTTAGTATTTCTATAATATCGTGTGTGTTAAGCATTATTCTGACTGCACCCTTAGGTTCACTCAATAAAACTTTTATAACTTGCATATTCCCACACATCTCATCCGTCTTCATGTTGACTGTTTCAAGACTTTATCTCTGTATGTCAGTGCATATAAAACTCATAATGGAAATAACCCCAGTGGTTTTCTCTTATGAAGTTGTTTGCCTTCTCCTGTGAAAACAGTTTGACATTTTTGGTGAAATGTTTTGCTTTCACTCCCACGTATGAATGATAAATTCCTTCTTGATAAATTGATTTTAAGATGAAATTCTGTTTTCCCCAGGTGGTGGCTCTCCAGCGTTGTTGCAGTTACAAGCCCTGCCTGCCAGAGCTGTCTGTCCAAGGTGATGCCCCTGTTTCAGGGTTGGTAGAGGAGGAACAGGTAGGTGTATATAGCTGGTTGCTTTAAGACTTGTCATGTTTATGAGGAAAAATCAATGCAACACTTGCTGTAATAAAAAATTAAGATGACAGCTCAGTGTGTCATTGTTAGAAAAAACATCTTTTATTGAAGAGTTTGTTCCATCAGTCTTCCTTCCTCTTCCTTCTCTGATGGTCAGACCTCAGATTTTGTTGTTGAGGTACAAAAATCCTTCTGATATGCTGCTGCAAAGTTTGCTCTATTCTCCACTATTGATTCAGTCTCAGCAGCAAACTTAATTAAACATACCTACCCTTGTACAGTACATTTTAAATGTGCATTCACAAATAGGTAAAATAACAATTTAAAGACCCACTAGTTTTTAGCATACCAATGTGGGGCTTTATATTGAACACTAGCCTGCTGGACAACATTACAGGGATGTTGATTGACTTGTCTATAAAAATAATAACGTAAAAATGGTTTTCCAGCCTGGGAGCCCTCGTGGTGACAGCCAAAGAAGCAGGAGACACTGGCTGCAGAGTAACCAGCCCTTACTGAGGATGTTTCTGAGCTACTGCAGCTTGCATGGCTCCCACGGTGGAGGACTGGCTTCTGTCCGCATGGAGCTCATATTGTTGCTTCAAGAGTCTCACCAGGTAATTAAGACATACCCAGACATACTCTAAAGGCCACTGATAAACAGAGCATGGCAGTTTTTTGATGGCAACCAAGTTAGTCCAGCTCTATAACTGTTTCCACACATGAACTATAATGCTTGACTGTGAAGGTTGCTGGTAGTAGTGACCAAGCAGTTTCTTCAGCAGTCAATTATTTGTTTAGCAATGAATTAAAATACAAAATTATTGGTGAATAGCAGGATGATTTTCTAGTGCTGCGCTGTATAGATTTTGTGTCTGTAAAGTTGTTGTGAATTAAATATGACTTACACATAAATGAGGCAAAAAACCATTGTGTTTGTTTACTAATGTAGGTCTTTTATGAATTTGTTGATTACAGTTTTGTTTTGATTTGACCTTTTCCTATTACATCAAATAGAATTGGGTTCTGAAATCAAGACTTTTCATCACAGTCAAGTGGTGATATAATATAGGTAGTAATGCCTGCCCACACTTCATCAGTCAGAGGCTCTGGATACAGCACAAACAAATGTGATGTTATTGACATTAATTATTACTCTTTAGATGTGTATATTTGTGTGTGTAAATAAGCACAGTTTAAAAACACCAAATGTTGACAAAGTGCTTTACAGAGAGATTGAATTATGGGATTATTTGATTGATGATTACAATCATAGAAAAAAAAAAGGGATGATCAAATAAACCAGACATAAATAAGAGGATATAAGTAAATTAATAAAAACACAAGTGATCACATATTCTGTTTGAAAGAAAGGATACTGAGCAGACAAGGGGCAAAGTACGAATGAAAGACGAACATCAGGCCCTCTGAAAGCTTGTCTTAATGTAAAAAGATTCCCAAGACACAAACAGACTCTCAGATCTACTTATTGTGCATTGACGATTGTCTGCACACCTCCAGCAAGGTTGACAGGTTGTGCTGAATCTCCAAGCCTCCTGAGAGAGGCCTTGCCTTAGGCGGACTATTAGAAGGTTGAGTCAAATTTTAGGAGGTAAACAACTCGATGAACCGGCATGGGAACAACACACTTGAATGTTAGCACAGTCGATGGGCAGTGGGAGTCCTTTCTACTCTTTTACTTTGATTTTGAAGTAAAAGCAGTTTTTGTTGTCCCAACTCTGATCCCATAGTTGTCAAATTCCTCTATTGTTGAGGAGTATTTACTTCAGTGTGTGGAGCTTCTGTTAAGGAACTTTGTGACAACTGAATGTGATCCGTCAAGCGTAATGAGCATAAACCAGTGGTGTACTTACAGACACAATCATGATCAAGAATCTAAACACAGACGAAACCAGGTTCCCTGTTGCCAATCTTTTATCTAGTGCTCTTTAAATGTCATTCACACATACACTGGAAAACGAGTTCTGCTCTTAAGTACGGGATCATGTATGACACTCCAGCAGTTGACTCATCCTGTCTTTATTATGGCTCAAAAAAAGGTTGTTCATATCAAAGCAGCGCCGCTCAGTTTCTAGCTCTTTTTGTGAGCTGTCTCCTCCACCCTCTAAAAAAGATATGAGAACCTTCAATATATCTCTTCCTATTTTTTTTAAGTTTACTATGGTGTGAATTTATGTAGGTTATGTACAGTATAGGTCCCAGTGTATGAGTGCATTGTCAGATGAAGATTGTTTTTCTGCCCATCTCTCTCGTGAACCATCTTCTTGTAAACAAGATATCTCAGTAACACCTTGAGCAAATTTCATCACATTTGTTGCCAACTTTCACCCAAGGATGAAATGATTAGATTTTGGTGGCTTAAAGTCAGAGCTCAAGGTCACAGTGACCTCATGTTCTTGTGACTGCTATATGGGTGAATTTCATTGCATCCGACACAAACATTCACACAACAAAAATGATGACGTGAGGACATTTTAAATCCATGCGGTCAGCTTCACTGAGACATCATAATGTTTGGAAAAAACTCATAAGGCCATTCATCAATTCTGGAGATTGTGACCATGTTTCCAGGAAGATGTGACCACATTTCTAGTTTACTGTGGTTAACAATGTCAAAACAACATGTGCATCTGTTTTTCAATGTGCCTGCAGACATAGTTTAATAATTTGGCACTTTCCTCTCTAACTTCTGCCCACAGGACGACTCCATCCACTCAGCAGTGATATCAGCTTCCCAACCCACCTCTATTCCTCTTCTGATGGCTTGCACAGCCAATGTAAAGACAGTGGTGGCCAATCCCATCGTGTACCTGACCAACCTGGCTCATGACATCCTGCAGACCATCAATGCATTCGACTCTCCTCCACACCCTGATGTTGTTAACAATGAGGTGAGACGGTCTTTTAAAAGCTTTTAAGAGTCAGTGTCAGTTTCTTGCAAGAAACTGACATCTTTGAGTTATGTTTGAGTTTTGAATGACTATTAAAGGATTATATTATGTGGCGATGCAAAAGAAGTAGCAAATACAGCTGTGATGTATTATCACATTTTGAGGTGATATTCAGCTAACAGCAGTTAGCAAACAGTAGCGTTAGCATTCATTGGAAGGTGCGTTTGTGTCAACCTGATGAATGTAAGTCCAATATTCACTCTCATTTAAGGTCTAGTTTCGCTCTTCATCAACTCTCTGGCTCTTGAGAGCGGTGATAGTGAAAGGATGAGTGGAAAGCACAGTTATAAACAAACATTCATCCTAATTCAATTTTTTTCTTCTTCATTGATCATGGCTCTTATTTCAGATCTACGTGATGCACACCTTAGCTGCTTCCTTGTCTGCATGTATATATCAATGTCTCTGTGATGGACACACCTACAGGTAAGTTTCACAGTGCTCTCACTTATTACCAGTCTTTTTAGGCTGTTAAACCTCTCAGCTGTCATGTTACCGGTTTGTTACAAATTGTTCCACAAAGCAGCATAATTTCAGCTTCATAGTGAATTCATACATCACAAACTTTGAGCTATTTTCAAGTCATCCATTTCTTAACAATGATTTAGGGATGTAGGGAAATAAATCTTTGCACGTCCCAGACCAGTTGCTTTTATGCAACCTGACTCAAAAAGGTTTGAGTTTATAGTCGGTATCTACAGGGCAGCGTTTCTCCGAGCAAGATTCTTGAATTCTTAATATGTCTTCAAGCGATGCTTGACTTTGATACAACTTTTTCATTTTCCACCACATTCACTCTGACACGACTCCATTAACAGCACCACTGGATTATTTATCTGTCACGAGTGATCCGATTCCTAGCATTAGCATATTAAAGACTAAATGCTGACAAAAATGTTGATTTGTGACCTCTGGTTGCATTTGTTTGTGTTGGAGGGTTTTTAGGCTTATTGGAGCAGAATAATAAGAAATAAGGGGGAAGGGACATGGCTGCTGGTAACCAAGCATACTTAATAATGAGAGGGTAATGCACACATACAGTTAAAGTCAAACATTACAAAATGTAATACCAAAGTAGAAAATGCTTTTCAGGATGTTTTAGATTTTGTTTATAAAAATCATCTTAGCACATGCTTTAGGCTGGTTTTATAAGGCTCTATAGTGATATATATTTAAGGCATGGAAAAGAAAAACATGTTGGAAGTTTGCTAACCAAAAATACCACAGTCGCTTGTCTGTTTTGATCATGTTGAGAATAATTTATGAAAGCTGCATGAATGCTGTTTATCATTCTGATTTTAAATACTTAATTAGATCGTTGGTTTTGACAGATGCAAGAAACATTGTTTATTTAGGAGGCATAGGTACCATAACTCCAAATCTCTTTAACAACCCAGCAGGATTTAAACCTTGGATGGTTGATAGACTGTGTGTTCTTTTATTCTTTTTTTAAATAACCCATTTGGCATACAGCTGTGCTGCTGTGTGAGTTCCTGTCACGGCTCTACCAAATTGTTTGATCTTGTGCAGAATTATTTTAACTTGTATTTGAAAAGACATGGACCTGAAAAGCCACAGTGCTGTCATGGAATCGCAAGTATCAATTAAATTATGTGTCAAAAAGGGAGAATTTTGTTCGGTAAGAGAGAAAACATTCATTAGTTTTTCAGAGCAAGCTCGCTGAGCAACTCCAACCAATGTGATTAAATGAGAACTTGGTTTTGCTTCCTTATCCTCTACTTAGCACATGCACACATGCAGCCATCTATCACATACTGCTGGGAGTTGAACAGTCTAACTAAATTTGCATGGTCATTTCTAATTTAACACTGTCTTTGTTATTGTAACTATGATATAAACTCTCAAGGGCATGTCACTGCTTAAGTTTGAATTTGTGCGTCTATTTTTTACTTCTCGATTGGGTGAGCTAGAGATCGGGTGTAAGACTGAATTTTTTACAATGTATTTCAGGATGTAGGTTGGAGGGGTAGCATGTTCTGTCACCTAGTTGACGACATTTTGATATATGTTCTGTTTTTATCTGTCGCTCTTATCAGGTTAACCAATACGTACACATGTAACACATAAAAACACTGGAGTTTACTGTACCTGCTGTCTTCATCACAAAGCATTTCTTCTCAGGATGCCTCTTTCTCAGAAACTGTTTCCCTGGCTTCAGAAGAAAGCTAAAACATTTAAAATAAAACATTTAGGCATTATACATTTACACCGCCTAGCCTATTTTTTAAATTTCACTTTTCAGTGCAGCATTTCATGTTCAATATAAATGTTTTGCTATGTGCCCTCGTACTGACTCCATGGGGTCCATTTCTTTTTTCCGTTTCATCTCCCACAGCCATGTGAACCATTTCACAGGGATTGTGTATCAGAGTGTATTGCTGTCTCAGAAGCAGCCAGTCAGAACTGTCAGCATGGATGAGTCTATGCAGCCCAACACTTCTCCAGCACAGTGGCCAGGTAAATCATGCATTTTTGACTTGTATTAAAAGAAATAAACTCAACAAAATAAAAATAGAAACAACAACCTCCCTTTCCTTTCTGTAGCATTAAGTTCCAATTCAATCCTCCTGGAGATTTATAATAGTTTAAAAATGTAAAAACATATATAATAATATATCATATATGATATATAATCTCATTTTTAATAAAGTCTCAGTCATTTCCTTAAAGAGTTGGATATTTTTTAGTTTTCCAACAAATGGCACTTGAATTGTATTTCCTGGAGACCATTTTCATCTGCAGATTAATATGTGTGGTGCTCCAGAGAGCATTTACAGTGGCAGTATGGTACACATGAGATGTGGGAAATAAAATACTGTGTCAATGTTCATCATAATAAAGAAGCATGGTACCCAGCTCAATACTCTAGCTCACTGATGTGTTTTTAATTGTTTTTAGAAGACAATGGCACCAAGGAATGTGCCATATAAGGTTCTGGCTACACAGGGAATAATTGTTAAGAGGATTAGTTCATTGTTTGTTTTGGTCTTTTCATGAGATGTGTTACCAAAGAGAAATATAGAATATTGTCATTATCCTTAAATCAAATCTTTTCACACGCACAGTTCTTAAAGTTTACATACTTAACGTGCTTCTGCAGTTCTGCTGGTGTCTTTCTCTCTTCTTTTTCAACATGCTCTCCTTTACTGTCCCCAGGCATCGCCTCTCTGATTCGTCTGTTGAGCTCAGCAGGTGAAGAGAGCCAGCCAGGCTTGGCTGTGCTGCTCTGTGAGATCCTGACTGCTGTCTTCCTCAGTCTGTTTGTTCACGGCATGGCCACTCACTCCAGCAACGAGCTGTTTCGCATCGTGGCCCACCCCCTCAACAGCAAGCTTTGGGTGACGGTGTTTGGAGGGGGCGCCCGGACCCCCGTCATAGAGAAACCTTACAGCCCAACAAGAACACCTCCACCAGGTAGGTGACTGTGATTTTCTCTCTAACGATCTACCTGGGTGGCTGTATGTCTGTGTAGGTTTTTTTTCTGTGTTTGTTTTTGACCCAGTAGCTAAGTCAAATCAGTGCTAAATGAATTGGATTCCTGTCTGTAGGTCATAGAGAAATCCATCAAGAGTGGAAGCTGTTTCCCTCACACGCTCTCTGTGCCACTCTTTTGGTTGGCAGAGGAAACCTGATGTAATGCAACTGCAACTCCTGTTTATTTGACAAATTGTAGGCAATTTGAACTATTATTGTTTATTTTGTTATTTTTATTGTTTCAATATTTTTACATGGTGCAATTGGCATTAGCAAAAAAACAAAGAGCACAAGTGTTTTGTTGTGATGGCAGCTGAAATTATTGTAATCTAACAAACACTTTCTCTTGACACCCCAGCCTCGCCGAGTGGCGCAGACAGGAAGTCCAGGCGATTCAGGCTACTGTCATCACGCAGTGGATCAAAGGAGGAGTCTGGGATAGAGCGGGAGGGACCATCCAGTCCCAGGCACGTCCCTGTAGTGGAACAAGAAGCTGCCTCCATCTTTAAAGAACGATTTGTCCCCCCAGAGCTCAGCATTTGGGATTATTTTATCACCAAGGTAAAAAAAGAAAAGAAAAGGTGGGGTCAACGAGTTTCGTTTATCTTCGGTATAATTGTTTTCATCCAGGGTTCATGTATAACAACATTTATATTTTGATCATATTCTGGACAGTCAGATAGTTAATGTTATGGAAATACAGTGGTAACTTGTAATTATTTTATACATTAATCTGCTATAATAATTAACACATACTAAAAATGACGGCAAATGAAAGATAAAGAAAGAAGGTTTCTGGTATGTTGAGCTACAGTGATATGTGTATCTTTATTGTTGTTATTGTGTATTTTAGCCTCTGCTGCCACCATCAGAAAACAGAATTGAATATGACTCAGAAGAGAGCCAGGGCAGTCAAGATGAAGACGAAGATGACGATGAATATGAAGATGTGTTTGACCCCAACTCTCCACAGCGAGAGCATTCAAACCACAACTCGTACAGGTAATGACACGGCACCAAACAGCTTTGTGACTGCCCACAGACTTCATACTCAGTTGCATTGCCGCTAAATTTTGCTCTAGATTCAAGCCGAATGCACTTTTGTGGTTCCAGATGTTTTGAAGGCAGCTTTGACCCCATCTAGAGTGTTTATGTTTGAAACTGTAATCTGATTTGTAATGGATTCTTTTCCTCTCAGTTGGTGTTTAATGCGTCTGGCAATGGTTCAGCTGGTGTTGGTCAACCTCAAGTCCTTTTACCCAATGGCAGGATATGATCTATTAGGTAAGCACATAAAAACACCACACACCTGCTGATGTACTAACATCCCGGACATAGATAAGAGCCTTCTCATCTCTCATTGTCTGTCTAAGCTAATCTCATTGCCTCCGTTTTTGTGTGTGCCTGGTTCCATTTAATGCAGATCTGCCTGTGGGGTCTCCTCTGTGTCACGCTGTGCTGAAAACACTGCAGCGCTGGGAGCAGTTGCTGCAGAAAAGACTGGAAATTTTTGGGGGGCCCCCTTCCAAATACATCTCCACAAACCGCCAGGATGAAACAGCCACACCTGGCCCTGCACTGCTCAGACACAAGGCTCTGTTTGAACCGTCCAACACCCCTTTCAGGTACCACCATGAGCTGGAGATCAGTAACACAAGATAAAACAACAATTTTAATTGAACTTTAAGTGTGTCAGCCTTAGTGAATGCCTTGCCTTAAAAAAAAAGTTTGTTTTTGTGCATACTCAGCGCAGTTGACTTATCTTTCACAATATCGCCTTAGGATGTTCAGCTTTTAAACATTGTGAATTAATGTTAACACGATGCTGTTTGATTACAGTTTGCTTTAAGTACCAGCTGTATCGGTACAACACATCCATGTAAGCCAAACCGTAGACCCACATTTTTATCCCTGCACACATTGACCCTGTAGATTTCCACAGGGCCTATATAGTATGTGTTGTAGGGATTTACAGTTCTTGGAGGAACAACATTGTGCATGTGTATTTTATGTATCTTGCCTTAAGCACCAGATATATAAAGTTTTCAGATTAGACATAATATTTTTTAACACATCCAGTTGTGCTTCAAGGAAGTGACACAACTGATTCATTGAGCATTATTGTTTATATGCAGGAGATTTTCTATTCTTTTCAGGACTAACCACCATTCAGCGCTGCCAGTGAAACGTTTGTGGCAGTTTCTGGTCAAGCAGGAAGAAGTACAGGAGACTTTCATTAGAAACATCTTTACAAAGAAACGAGACCCAAATGAGGTACACCATGTTTACACCATGGCAACCCACTGCATGAGCTGTCTCCTTTTTCCACAACCAGCACATTGAATTAATTGTCACTGAATAACAGATTAACTATTTTGTTAAATTCCACAACACGTCTGTATTTACCACCCAGGCAAACCTCATCATTATTGCTTTTACATCTCTTGGCGCCTTTGTGCTTTTTTGTTCTGCATGACAACCACATGTACTTTTACTGCCTTCAGTTGCATGATGATGGTTTTAATTTCATTCAAATAATTACACTCTGTCTGATTAACATCACAATAATTGAGTTTCTGTGTGTGTTTGCATGGTTCATCACTGGTTGTTGTGTTTTGTGTGTGTTTTTTTTGTGTGTGTGTGCGTGCGTGTGTCTGTCCCGTGCTGCTTCCCCCAATCATTAAAGTCGGTTGAGGACCAGACTGACAATATGAAATGTTCAGGGATGGACGAGACAGGAAAAAATCAGGTACTGCAACTTCAGATAAACTATTGCTTCTGGTAATGGAGTGGGATATGCTGGGTGTCACAACTCAGTACCTTTCGCAATACTTTCTGACAAAATAATCTGATAGATTTGATCTTAAATTTAAACTACATTCTTTTTTTCTTTTTTTTTGTTGTTTATTTATTTATTTTTTAGACCTAGACATTTACATTATGCAGTATAATGTATTACATTGGCACTGATATTTGAAAATTTAAAAAATTACTCAGCTTTAAACAAACATTGCCAAAGTAGATGATGGAAAATAATATCGACAATATACGAAGTAAAACAATGCCATTTGCTTGATTTCATTGCATTAAAAATATTTACTAGACTTTTGTTGCAATTGACAGAAGGAGAAACACTGGTTTCAAAACTGTTTCATTTCTCAGTTTATCAGCACACTTTACACTCTGCAATGCACCATAACATCACCCTAGGTGGTGTCAATATCACTCCAAATAAGTCTGAATCATGCAGTTAAAGTTATTTGTATCATAAAATATGTTTCCAAGAACCAGCCTGCACTACAAAATGGCATTGTTTGTTGTTTGTTTTTGTGACATTTTAAACATAAAATGTACTTCTGATTTGACCAACAGTTTACTCCAGTATCATACTCTGCACAGATGCACAGCATTTATGAAACTTCACATCACCATACTGTAGTGCGGGTGGTACAAACTGTACAGCTGATTACATATGGGAACATGCACATCATGTGACTGTATTTGCCTGCTACGGTAGAATAGTAAATGTGGCCTGTCACATATAATTGTAGACACATTAAAATTGTCATCTTGACAGAATTACAGTACACATATTTCAAGGCCATGAACTCTCTCCATCTCAGTATTTGATATTAATCTCACATTTAGCTCTCGAAATATTAATATGAATGTGAATCATAAATCTTAAATTATACTGTACACTGATGCTTCATAGAGGCTTTCTAATCTTCTGTCTCTCACTGTGCAAGCTGCCATGTTATAGCTACTCCATTTGGCTCAGTGTTAATTAGCCCAGTCTCTCAGAGGACAAGCTATGAAGCTGAATAGCTTCTGATTAATGGGCCCAACACTGTCGCAGTGAATCTGCATCCCACAGGGATTATGTGCGCAGTGAAAATGGCAAACCACCATATTTAGATTTTTGCAAGTCAAGTTTTCATTTATTCCAACTGACAGAAAAAGACATGGTCTTTTCCCCTTGAATAAATGCAGTGGACTTTAATTCAATCTCATGCTAAAAGGATGCATTTGAGTAACTTCATCAAAATGTAACATACAATATGCAGAGATACAGTATAGCATAGTCTCCTACTGCATACATCCCATAAGACCTATATGGTGCAGTGTGTGCTTGGGTTGTGGTGCTCATTGTGTCTAATGGCACTATACCAGCTTTTACTGCCTACTGTCATTAACAGTGTGGCCTAATGCACCTTACATGTCCTATCTTAATTAAAGGCAAAACAAACACACACATAAACATGGACATGTGTCACAGAATAGAAAACAAAGAGTAAACCCTATTTGAGGCTTTTTTTTTTTAAATCCATAACCTTCTACAGCAAATAATTTGACAATGTATTTATCAACTCTGCTCATGGATCTTACAGGTCATTGGCTCTGTAGCATGAAGGGAAACATATCTGAAGTCCTGGCTGCTATGTTTACCAATGTTCAACTATAATGATTGAAACTCCATGCTAGTGGTTTTTATTTGTGTATGTATGTGTGTGTTTATTCCTCTGTGCAGGCTGAGTCAGATCTGGGCTGCCCTGGAGGAAAGGCACGCATCATCCACAAGGAATCTGACATCATCACAGCCTTTGCCATCAACAAGGTAAAACTCAATATACTGTCAGGAAAGCCCTTCATCAGTTTATCAGTCTGTCTTGCCTACACTGGTCTTTTTATTTAAACCTCAGAATGTCCACCTCCAGTTTAATAAATATGATTCAATTTAATTGTTTTAATTGTTGAGCTACTTTTTTTCAAATTATAATTTCATTATAATTTTCTAATTGATCAGTTCTGTAGAAGTTATTTGTTTTTTTTTTCTTAATTACAGGGAAAAAATGAAATATATAGACATACAGATATTAAAATATATTTTGTAGCTATTGTGAAACTGCAAAGACAAACAGAGCCACAAAATTATATAAAATGTTGAAAGGTTTAATCTACTTTTTAAGTGTCATGTAACCTTTTGTGGGAGTTGATTAATCAAACATTCACTGTGAGAGACACACACACACACAAGCTATGAATCTTGCCTTCAGATTTTTTTTAAAGATAAATTTAAAGCTGAACTAATCACTATCTTTATATTACTTATGGGTCAAATGGATTTCACTTATGAAATGGGTCATCTTAAGTGAAAAACGCACACAGAATAATTGCCCAACTCAGCAGTCTCCCCATAAGATCTAGGCTTGTTTTGGCATCTTTCATTATTATCTTTCATTAGTTCATTATTTTGGTTTTTAAACCCATGAACTTTGCATTTTGGTTCATCGTCATCATTTTCATTATCCTCCTTTCCAGCCACAGCAGGCAGTTGTTTTGAGAAAAAAAGCCCCGATAACGCCACTGTACACTACCTGCTCAGCAGAGAGTTGGCAACTAGCACAGAAGAGCATTTAGCAGCTGAATATCAATATTTAGAGCAAATATCAAATTTATTTGACCTTTGGCACAACTCTTAAACCATTTTGTAGCCCCTTTGATGTTCTTAAACCTGTGTTTTATCTTGTTTGATATAGAAAGAGCTTCACACTATGATACTCCTGCTTGAATGAATCTATTTATTTAAAGAGTAGTTGTGGTACTGACCAATTTTCAACATTGATCAAAGGAAAGGTGCACTTAAGGTTATAATTAAAAGCAAAAAAGTGTGATAATACTTTGACCTTAGGTAAAATAGAGTAAGAAATTTGTGTCTCTCTCTTGAGGTTCTGCTGATTTTTCCTGCCCTCCATTTTGTTACCCCCATCTCCCTTTCCCCACTTCCTGTCTCTGTCTGTCTCCCAGGCAAATCGTAATTGTTTAGTCATGGCCTCCACCCATGACATTCAAGAGTTGGATGTGTCATCCATCTTGGCCACACAGATTTTGACATGGATCGATGATGATGAGGCCGAAGCCAAAGGGTAAGAGAGCAATCTGTGTGTGTGTTGTGTGTTTGTGTGTGCATACTGTATTGGGTGAGGCCAAAGGCTGTGAGAGTTCATCCAGAGTAACATCCACTCACCTTTTCACCCTCATACCAATAAAGCTAAAGAGAGTGTGGGCACTGGATAGTGTAGTTGGCTCACTAATGGTTGTGTAGGTGGTGTACATGCATCTGCATCATGTAGGTATTGCCGAGCAGCAAAATATGTAAATGATTTGTATGTGGCTGTTTCATTATAAGCTTAATAGAAATTCTGCTGTCTTCATTCAGTGTATCCTTCAAGATTTCTAAACTAATCTCTCCAACTGTCTCTGAAATAAACCTAAATTACATTGTAATGAATTGTAATATATGTTTAATTATTATTCTATCTGTAGCGTTGGAGGCGATGACTTCCTGGTGGTCCATGCACGTGATGACTTTGCGACCCTCCATGGCACTACACCGTACACCCACAGTATCCCTGGCACACCTATTAACATGCCCTGGCTGGGAGGCCTGCAGACGGGCAGGGGTGCATCTGTGGTGAGTTCTAAACATATTTAACATTTTGTCATTACTATTGCCGTTTTTTAAATTTATTACATTATTTATTTATTTATTTTTAATCAAAATTACATGTCATTTTTTGAGCAATATAGGCACAATTCAAACAAGACTAGGGCAAAGCTAAAACTGTTGGACAAATCCTAATCACGATGTCGTCTTACAAAATTATGTATAAATTAATGACAGGGATTGTGCTGTGCCATTTTTACTTATAAAATGATTCAAAAGTTTTGTTTCTCATGTGGACATTCTTCGTCAGGGATCCACAATAGTTTAGTCTTTATTTTGGTATTTAGGTACAAAGCTTTGTTTTCAGGCTCCAACAGAACCTGTTTGATCCAGGAACTCCAACTCGGTGACGTGTCAGTCAGTCAGTCAGTCAGTCTATCATGGATATACTGGATTAAAGGGCTGATCCCACTGTTAAGTTCAACCAAAAATATGTTGTGTATTTAATTTGAGAACATGTTGACACAGGATTTTAAGAATCAACTGTGAACAGGTTCATGAGCTGAAGAATTACATTACCAAGAGATGAAAAAATAACAAACACTGATCACTGCATGTTGTTATGTTGAAGTTTGTCCAAATTTGTCTAAATATTTACACTACACTTGGGACAAACATGGTTCGCTGCAGTATATAAGTATATACAGTTTGTAGTTCAGCTAAATACTGAAAAAACAGGAGTATGTTCCCTGCAGCTTCCATGCACAAAACAGTGATGATTTCTGTGTGTTTAGCAGACTCTTCACTACTTTACAGGAAAAACTTGATGACGACTTGTCAGTCATGCTATATCTGCCCATCTTTGTACGCCAAGTAGCTCAAATACATTGATAATTCATCCGTGTTTAGGCTCAGTGTGCCAAAAGCACCATGGCTGCTAGAATCAGCTTCACTCAGTGACTTACACAGGAACTCAGATGTTGTTGACTGCTACAGCTTGTGAGCCCAACATTCTTTCATTTTATGCTGTTTTGCATAAAGTCTGTAAAAGCTGTTTTTCTAAAGCAGGAGGACTTGGCATTAGCAGCGGGGAGGGAGATTCATTTGGTTCTGGTGATAGCAGTGTCTCTGAATAGAGCAATAGTGACTCATGTTTGTTGATATTAACCAGTTTGCTCATTGCTCTTGATATGTAGATTGAACAGGGAGAACCCACTCTACATCATAATTATTTCACCAAAGAGTTCCTGAATTTGCTTAAGGTTGGAGTAGAATCCATTTACAGGCAATCATACATAAAATTTTTGGCCGATACACCAGTTTGGTGTAGGAGCTTAAATCAGTTTGATTTTATGCAAACAAGCCAAACAGACATTTGACATTATAACAGGCTGTGGAAAATTAAAAAGTAGCCTCACTCAACGTTATTACACACTGGTTGCTGTTGATGCACAACACACTCCTCATCTGAGGCTCAAACATGTGGGTGAATCTCTCCAATGTTTCCTTAAACACAAACCATCTGGATACATTCTGCCCTGTCACTGACCACCTTAGTGAAAGCAGTGTTCATGGGTAGGACACATCTTTTTTTTACATTAACGTTAACAGCAATCTTACTAGAACAGCCTCAGTAACAGTGACTTTGTGACTCTAACCTGAGGTAAATATGGTTAAATAGGTACAGAGAGCAATAAAACAGACATTTTCTTGACCTTTAAGAGCAAGGAAATACTACAATTTATCAATTATTATATCTTGTCAACAAAGATGAGTGAAATGAACAAAAGGTCTGCTTACACTCCCAAAGCTTTCAATCCCAGCAGATTGATTTGTTCCGTTTTCACAAAGATTATTAAATTGTCATAGAAATAAGTGGAATTATGGTCATGTAATAACTGGAGGTCACATACTGGCAGGACATTATACCACCAGTCTCTAAGTCTGGCCAAGAACGTGAATGGTGTCCTTGATCTTTATCAGCCATCTATTTATTTCTCCTTGATAACTTTGATCTAAGCTATAACCACTTTTGGTCAGTTGTTCACAGACAGCTGATGTCTTTATGGTGTTCATCCATCTAATCCATGTCGTACACCAGTCCAGTTCTCTTGTCAGGGCAAGAATAAACTTTCAAGCTCACTTGTGGTTGTGGAAAAGATTCTTCTCATGTCAAATAATTCCCTCTAATGATAATGGCAACATGTTTAAAAATATAAATCTCTAAGCCAACAACAACAGAAATATTCAGAATGGTGTTATATTGAAGCCCATTTCCCCATCAGTTAGAGTTTCACCTTTCTCTTAACCTGAGCCTAAGCCTTACTCTAAACCAGCCAGTTATCTTCACAACGCCTAACTATAACCTGTGGTCTTACCCCAGCCATGGAGGGCAGCGATGAGGAAAACGGTATTAAAATGAAAATTTGGAGAGAACACAAGCTTGCACACAGTCAGACTTTAAAAGCAGCAAATTTCTCTAATAAATTATGTAAATTGATAGGTAAATTAATTTAAAATGGTCTGTAATCAACGCAGCAAGTGGGGATGTGCACAAGTACTGTATCTATTTCTGTAGTGAAAAAAGCCATCAGTTCAACAGATGGGTAAATCCAGCGACATTGTGTATTCCATGGCCGTGTATGTCCTTTAAAATTGTGCAGTATTGTGTAACTCTGTACTGTTATTTAACTCTGTGCTTAGCACTGTTTAATGAACATCTGCATTGTCTGTTTCGCGTTGGCTGAGAATCTTTTTCTCTCCTCTTCACTTTCCTCCTCCCAGATGATCAAGAGAAATATCAATAATGTGAGAAGAATGACCTCACATCCCACACTGCCTTACTGTAAGTATGACTGTAATGTCTGTCAGTAGATTAGAAGAGCATTCGCCTCTTAAAGGTGCTATTCAGACTTTATATTTCTCAAGTTAAAAAGAGTCTTCAGGGGATGATTACATCATCCAAAAAGCTTCTCTTACGTAGATTTTGGCAAGTGCCATAGTTTATTTCTTCTGGTCCCAGCACTGCTGTTGATTCAGAGAAGTCAAATGGCAGAGTGGGGATTCACATGCGAGGTATTTCAATAGAACAATTCCCGGCAGATTGTAAGGCAGATGAAGGTTGTTAAAGTGTAAGTGTGTGTTTGTAAATTAAACTTACAAAACCTCATGTTGGAACCAGAACACTCATCGAGTTGCATCTTAAAATGAGCCAAACTTATGTCATGTTTTGCTTATGTTTGTTTTACAGACCTGACAGGAGCTCAGGATGGTAGCGTAAGGATGTTCGAGTGGGGTCACTCGCAGCAGATCATCTGTTTCAGAAGTCCAGGCAACTCCAGAGTCACCAGGATACGATTCAACCACCAAGGAAACAAGGTTACAAAGACACACACACACACACACACACACACACACACACTTGTACTATATCGACTGGGAAATTGAACACTTTGAACAGTAACTACCATTGTACAGATGTCAAACTATTCTTAGCTTTGCAGCATGACTTCATTGTGATGTGAGCCTGTCAGACTAAGCAGCATTTTCACACTCCCTCTTACAACTTTGCCAACCAGGCACAAACCACAGAGGGGAGTTTGGCTTCAGCACACATTGTTCTTCAGCTGAATGATTCAACTGCTCTGAACTCAGGCACTCGCCTCAAGCTAATAATTTTCTCAGATGGTGCCTCTTCTGTGCCAGTACTATCTTACCTGCCTGTTCTGGTCAAAAGAAGAAATACGCTTAAAAAAAAAAAAAAAAAAAAACTTTGAAAGACAGGACATGTGGAGGTCTTGATTTTTAGTTATGTAATAGGTGCTTTGACTAATGAGGCTGTTGGCGTGTTTTGGAACATTATTTGAGCACAATCCAAATCACCTTAAGGGAATGACGGGTCTCAGTTTTGTAGAAATACAGGACCTGACAATATGTTTTTGTCTGTTTGAAGTAACATGAAGGATAATTTTACCCTTTTTTTCCATCAAAGTCATGTATCTGCTCTGTGGATGTTTTGTGTAGTTTGGTATCGTAGATGCTGATGGAGGTTTAAGTCTCTGGCAGACCAACACAAGTGGGAATGCACCCAAACCATTCTTGGTAAGTAACTCAAGAGCAAATTAATCTTGTCTTTTTCTAGCATGTCTAGTCCACCTTAGTGTCATTTTCTTTCTGTCATTCTCGTTTTTGTTTACTCTCCTCTATTACTGTCACTGTTACTCATCTTCGTTCATTGTTTCTCTCGGCCAGACGTTGCAGTGCCACAACAAGACAGCTCATGACTTTGTCTTTGTGGGCTCCTCCTCCCTCATCGCCACTGCAGGTCTTTCAACAGACAACAGGTACAAGACTGGGAAGGGCCCCTTCCCCCAGTTAACTCTGTGCCATGAACTTGTAATTAAATGCTGGATCTTTTTCATACAGCTTCACTGTTCTCTGGCTACTGATGTTTGATTAAAATGGATAGTAACGTGGTTATTTTTGACTCCACAGGAACGTGTGTCTGTGGGACACTCTGGTGACTCCTGCTAACAGCCTTATACACGGTAAGACACAAGAAAATTATTTATTTAAAAATTTTATTAGTTTTTCTTTATTTTTAATGCCTTGCTCAATCCTGCCCCTTTTTTTAATCAGATTTTTCCATGTAATCCTCAACATCTCATCCTCCCTGTTTGTCTCCCCCCACAGCTTTCTACTGCCATGAGTCAGGTGCTACCGTACTGGCGATGGCTCCCAGGCAGCAGCTGCTTATCACAGGTGGAAGGAAGGGCTGGATCAGTGTCCTGGAGCTTCCCCACAGGCACCAGCGCCAGAGCTTTCAGGCCCATGACTCGCCTGTGAAAGCAATGGCTGTCGATCCAATCGAGGACTGTTTTATCAGTGGGTCAGCTGAGGGCAACATTAAGGTAATAAATAGTTGTTTAAATATAATAATGTATATTTGTAGATGGCTTTCAGTGTTTGTTGAAAATGGAAAACATTTTTGCTTTTTGCATTTTGCTCTGATAGAAAATCTCCCAGAGAGGATTTTAAGTCACAGATGCTGTGCAACTTTTTTTTTTTTTTTTTTTTTTAAAGAAAGTCATTATTTTTTTATGAGAAAGAGAAAAAAAAAGTATAAACTTGGATTATGAAAACAGTTTTGATCATTTCCACTGCACAGAGTAAAATAGTCCCTGACAGAACAGTCCTGCAGGGCATCTGACACCCAGGTGAGAATGTCTCTGCCTCTGCTGCACATCAACAATCAGAAGATTGCTGCTTTCAGCCATGGAGACAGTGACCCAATCGAAACCAATGTCACACTTATGATTAACCGCCTGCTTGGGAACATAGTGTGAATGATGGAGATTTAAGTGTCAGGTGAAAGAGGGCTGACATGTGTTTTGACTGAATAGACGGGAGATGCGACCATCTTTAGCTAATATATTTCAGGACGCAGCAGGTCTTTCATCTGAATTCAACTCGAATATGTTGGCAGAGATCACACAGCTGTCACTCCAAGGATGAAGCCACTGCGTCACGCAGATGTAGAGGGAATGGTGCAGTGCACATCTGCTTGAAATTCAAATGACTTTCATTCTGGATGATTGCTCACAAAAACCTCCAAAGCTGTGTATAATGTTACTCATCTAAAGTCATTGCTTGTATATTGGCCGATTGCAAATTTCATATGGGTGAGCTGCAAATTTATAATCTTTTAAAAAGTTTGATGAGAGTCCATGGAACTGAAAGATTAACTTAAATATACAGACTTAAGTCTATGAAATACCTTATCAAATAATAAAGCTCCCAGCCTGGGATTACGAATCAAACAATGCAAGTTGCTCAGAGCTAATCACGGTTCTCAGTGGACACTCAATTTGCATTAACAGTTTCCTGTCTGCCAGTCTGGGGTGAATCCACTTACAGGATAAGGCTGCTGATATTCAATTTTTTCTCACAATTAAGGCATGTGCAGAGACCAAAACCAGCAATGCAAGAATCTGTCTCACTCCTTTATATTATCTCAGCTCAGTCTGTGCCACTACACCCTGACAACTGGTTTCTGCTGAAGGTGTAAATACAAAAAACAGATCGTAAATACGGTGTTTAATTCTATAGACCACAGCCAAACAAGTGTCTCTGTATTTGATCATAAAAGCGTTGGACAAACTTGAATTCTCCACATGATTGTGGTGCTATAGGAAGTCAGGGGATAATGAAAATGATTACAATTCATCCTGAAGGCGACATGCATGCCTCTGCAAGAATGTCATGGCGATCCATCCAGTAGTGGTTGAGCTGTTTCAGTCTGGACCATGATGGTAGAACAACTGAGCAACAGACCAACATTGTCTATTCCCTAGAGCTGTGCCGCTGACAGAGCTAAAAATATCCAGACGCTGTAGACTGGAGTGATGTGTATTTGTTAGTGACTATTTCCAGATGGATTTGGTGCATTAGGAATTTATCTATGTGGAATTATCTTAAAATAAACTACAGTGCCCTGTTGTCATTATGAAGGAATGAGCTATATCAGACTGACAGTACATCTTAGCAGATAGACAGGAACAAATCACTCGAAGCTTCTCTATATTCTGTGCTGTGTTAAAACTTCACCTTGTAATAGTTTCTAACAGTAAGCTTGTGTTTCAAATCTTCCCTGTGCTGCCCAGGTTTGGAGCCTGGCCACGCAGAGTCTCCTCTACGCCTTTCCAAACGAACACGCCCGCCAGTCGCTGTTCAGGAACCTTGGCACGGGGGTCATGCAGGTCGAGGTGGGACCGCCCAATCACATCTTCTCCTGTGGCGCCGACGGGACCATGAAGATGAGGATCCTCCCCAACCGCTTCAGTGTTGTCAACAACAACAACCACGGCAACCTCAAGAACGATGTCAACTTCATCATATAGGCAGAAAAATGTGGAGTTAAAAGCAACTACGCTGAAAAATGTGAAGTGCATTTAATGATGGAGCAAAGTTTCTAATACCTGATTGGAGCAATGGCTGCCACGTGGGTTCATTTTTGGGGGATTGATGCCATGACAGAACAATGTCAAGTATTATCATCCAGTTTAAAGGAAGTATAGCTTTCAGGACAAAACAGGGGAGGTATTCAAAGGATTTACAGACTTTCACAGAGTGGGAGCGTGACGCCTGATTAAGGGCCCCAGATTCAGGGCCCTTTGTGAGGCACACGAACCCAAACTTGGCCTCAGAGCCGACCAAGTACAGGAGCCTTTGCAAGTGTTTCAAACTGTCGCGGAAGTTAAAGTGGGCACAGGGTAACAGCCGATTCATGGCGCATATAAAAGAGACAAAAAACCCATCTGGAGATTCTCCAAAACAGACCAACATCTCAGTGTCTGTCGAAGAGCACATGGAGAGCCTCTTTCTTTTTTTTCTTTTTTCCTTTGCACAGGAAGCAGAGCTGTAGAAGGAGCAGCAGTGAGAAGAGACCACAAAGAGTCAAGAGCTGCAGCACAGTTCTACTTCAACAGTATCATCTTCTCTCCAGCTCATGCTCGTGAAGCGGTCATGATAGTGGGCACACCTCTGGATTCACCGCAGAAGCGAAGGTGATAAAATAGACCGTGTGTGCAGTGTAACGTGCAGATGTACGTGATCCCTTTAGGGGTTTGAGCGACTCAAGACTGTGCAACACTGTCAGACCCGCTCAGCACAATGCAGTAAGGCCAGTGGACATGGTACAAAGCACATTAGGTCCAGTCACATGGACTCCCAGCACATTGTAGTGCCCAGTATAAACTTTTAGTACAAATGATGCCAGCTTGGTGGGAAAAGCAGAGGACCGGGTGTTTGTCAAGATCAAACCACACTAGGAATTATTGGATGACAATTTCATATCACTATTATTCAATCACGTCACGCATTGACTGATTATTATCCAGGCCGACTGGAAGTGAAGACAGGAAACTTGATTTTATGAAGGTGGAGAGAATAAACACATCATATCTCTTAGAGTTAAAATGACAGGTTGACGTTTTAGGAAATGCTCTTATTTGCTCTCTGGCAGAGACTTGAGATGAGAAGATTGATGCCGCTCATGCTTGTGCGTTAAATACAGTAAGAAGCTCTTTATCTTAGCATCTGTCCTACAGCAACAAAATCTCCCTGCCAGCACCACACATTTTATTTTTAAGTTGTAAAATCTAAATTTAAACACAGCAGACTATTTCTTGACCTTGCCATTTGTTTTTGTTTTTTAAATCTTTTGGGAAGAGTTGGGTTAAACATCATAAAAGTCTTAACCTAATTGTAATAATCTGAGCCGATATTTATTCAGTCCTAAATTAACCAGAGCAGAGGAGCAGCATAGAGTCTCCTCTGGTCTGTAAATCATGTTGCCACGTTTTTTGGGTTTGTTTTGTTTTGGGTCTTTTTCCTACACATTTTACATTTTGGAAAATTTAAAAAAAAAAAAAACACCAAATTTACCGTTAGCAGTTCCTGTTCGCTGTGTACCAGTGGATTTACTGACAACCATAATAAAATGACTTTAATACTCCAGAAAAGCTAAACGCGTGACTCTGGGACGAGTCCTGGAGTTACAAGCAGCATCTTCGTCTATGATTTCTGAGCTGGTCTATATATATTAGGTTCATTTGTAATTGCATTGTAAGTTGCCCTGAATCTAAAAACCAAATTAAAGTGCCACAGTCGTGCACTGAGGGTTGAGCGTGAAAGTATCCAACTTTTATTTGCTTCCCTGAGGTGTGCGTCGCTGCCGCTGAGCATCGGTCTTCTCATCTTCTCCACCAGAAAGTGAATAAGAAGTGTATTTTCCAAAATACCGAACTGTTCCTTTAATCAATCAACATTTGTGACTGACTGGAGTTTACTTGTTTGCCAGAACCCAGTGTTTCCTAACTTCAAAGCACTACTGCGCAATGTCTCTTCTTCTATTTTGCACATAAGGGTAAAGCTAAACTATATTTAGTGTAATGCATATAACAAGGCTGGATGAGGGCAAAGCATCTGGTTATTACAAAATATGGTACAATATATTTTTATCCAGGCCTAGAATTAATCAGTGGTATTATTAGTAGTAGTAGTAAGTGTCCTTAATCTCTGAGAACTGCTGGTCCTGATAATATTGATTATTACGATGTTAAGTTGCACAGAGAATCTGTGAAGCTTTAATTGAAGGCCCTCGTCGGTATGAGACAGGAAGAATACCTTTTCTGGCTGCGTTGAGTTTTTTTGAAATGTTTAATATTAATCTTAAGAACATGTAGCAGGAAACTTTGCTATTGACAATGGAAAGGGGTTGGGGTGGGGCAGTACAAGTTTTAATGGTTCTCTTATTTTGTTGTGGAAACGTTTTATTCCAGTAACAATGCACTTCCCTTTCACCTACTCCAAACTTTCATTTTCTATATGGACCATGATTGAAAACTGCCTTGGAAACAATATTGTTTGCCTTGTAGTAGTCATCACTTTATGAGAAGACTTGCTTTAGCTGCTTTGCTAATTAGTTTAACTTGATTTTTTTTTTTTTTTTTTTTTTTTAAATCATTAAGTTTTTTTTTATATCGTCCAAATGCATCACATTGCCTTGAATACATGCTTGGAAATTGCAGCTCCACCAACCTGTATTACAGACACTTTAGTGTGAAGGAGGATAATCCAATAATAGCTAACCACAGAACCTTGTTGTGCTGCTGTAGAGAAACAAATGTACAATAGCTTTGATTTCAGGGAGGATAAACTGAGGAAACCCTTTTAGATGAAGCAGATTTATTGCAGTTATGTATATACATAGTCAAACTTCTCACAATAGCTACATAAGTATAACTAGTCGTAGATAAACAGTGGGTAATGACAGAAGTCACTTTATGAAGAATATTATTCTGTACAAATACAGGTATATTTATGAAATATGTTCATATTTAGGATTATAGACTGATTGATCAAAAGGCAGATGTAACCTTATTTCCTGCTTTTCTCTTTTTTGTTTCCTTTTGTGAGCTTGAACAACATTGTACTTTTTGTTTTCTCCACAATCAAAGTGGTTGGAAAATGATGTGTACTCCTGCAGCAACTGGAGAATAAAATACATTTTATCAAATATTGCTGATTTTCCTCATTCAGCTAACTAAAAAGAACCAAGTCATCGCGCTCAACTCGGATTTCTTCCCTAAAATCTTGCAAATGTGAATTTGATCAGATAATTCTAATTTTATAATAAAGATAATGTGTAAATCAATGTATTATACAGAAACTGTATCAATGTAATAAAAAAAAACCTATTTAACACGAGCAACTGTTCTGGTAATTTTGAAAACTGATCAGTTTTTTTTTTCTTTCACATTGTGGATTCGTTGGGATGATTTAAAATATGCGACATATGGAAAACATAACATCACAACAGCTACTGTACACAGGCATCATGTCCTCATAACTTGTTTTTAATTTTCTGTATTTGTATGAAAAATGACGATTGACTCAAACTAAAGCGCCAAATGTTTTTGATACAGGTGCATTTAAACTTTGCATCAGTTGCTGTTAGAGGAAGCGAGTTTGAAAATAACACTTAGAAAAACAAAAATGAAGTGGAAATAATTTTTATAACCACATTGCTGCATATTTCAAGAGTCTGTTGGGGTGTTACCATATCAGATACGTGAAGCTGACTGAAACCCACCCCGCAGAGTTGTTAACAATGAACATATGTATATAATTCAGTATTATCGTAGCAGAAATCTGTTTTTCTACCAAACCCTGGGGGAAATGTCCATCTGCTGTTTGATGCTGCTCAGGTGGTGTTAGGGAGTTTTTCCTGTTGGAAAACAAAGCTCTGAGGAGAGAACAGTTCCAGCCAGACCATGAAACAATCAGCTGAGTCTCACTGAAGCTGTCATTTGATACCTTATTTTAAAAATAAATTATAGCCACTTTAATTAAACATACAGAATTTGATTAAATTTATTATCATAGAAGAACTGTCATTGAATTACATTACAATTATTAAAAAAGTGAATATTATTTTTACAACTGGCAAACTACATTACATCTGTAAGTTTCTGTTGTGATTAAAGAATCAGGAAGATGAAACTGAACAGCCTGAGGTCAATTAATCATAATGAAATAACATGAATTATCTCTATAGTCAAGATTTTGATGATCACATTTACTCTCTTCACTGTAGTAGATGCTTGTGCTGACACATTAATACCACGACTGACAAACAGTTACTTCAATGGTGGTTAATTAGGCTCTTTGAAGGCAGGTGTGGTAAGTGCACATTTAGCAAGGGCAGACCAACCAAGTTAAACTCTAACCAGCTGGAATGAATTATTGCTTCTCCTGCTGCCAAGAGCTGAAGCTGTGACAAATAAAATTTCCCCCAAACATCTGTATTCAAGTGATACAGTGAAGGGCTTTTCCACATTACATGACTGCAGAGAAAATGGACTTACATGAAAGAATTCATTCCAGTGGCGCTAATATTAGTTTTTATGCGTTTTTCTTTCAAGGCAAAGCATGTCAGCACACGGCATGAATCTGGAGGGGAGCAGTAGACAGACGGAGGGAGCTGGTAGGTTGGCGAGTTCCTGAAGTCGTCTGTGTGCTTGGCTCGGGCTCACAGCTTGGCGTAGTCCTTAAGGATGACCTCCAGCTTCTGACTCAGCATGATGTTCCCTCTAACCTTCAGCTTGCCTGAGAAGAAGGCCTGGAAAAATAACAAACACGCTCTTGATTCATTTTTACCAATAAAGGACAACGCCTCTTTTGATCAACACTCTATGCAAATGACTTCATAGAAAAAAAAAAAAAAAAAAAAGCACCAAGTCAGGACCTGCAGAACAATGAAATAAGTGCATTGAGGTTCACAGCTGAGAGATGCAGCCTCTGTATTGGGGATGTGCAACGCGTTCTTCAGCTAAAAATCAATCACAGGATAGCACTTATGACGGCCCTTTCAACTCCACCAACTAATCTTTCTCCAGCTGCTCCTTTCATCGTCGAAGAGGCCGGGAAAGACCCTGCCTGAGGGATCTTCAGCACCATGGTCTGCTTTATAAAGAGCACACGCACACACGCGCGCCTCAGATCAATATCGAGAGGCTACAGGAAGCATATAAATTCTGTACAGTGATGACCACTCCCTGTGACGGATGTGATGCTACAGACATAACAAGCAGCGTGGATTGATGACCCGCTCTGAGTGCTTCCTGAACTTGGTTTGATAGATGACAGCCTTCCATTTTTTTATTTGACACGACTAGATCAAGGAAGAGGTCATTACTGATTGAGAGGCTCTTCAAAGACACTTTGGCTTTAATTAAAATGTTGAAGAGGTGATTTTAACATCATAAATAAAAGACAGGGTTTAAAATGATGACACATTTTCACCAAAAGCATATTATTTCACGGCCTTCTGGCGCCCATTTAGTAAAACCTAAGCTAAAACGCTCTGTTCTGTGAGCACAAAGGGCTTCAACCTAAAGCTTGATAAACACAACACCATTTAATAACCATTTTGTTAAAGCATGTCACATGTTACATCTATAGAATACTTTAGTTAGTCACCTTCTGAGGGTTGAGTTTGCCCTGAACCACCTCCATGAAGTCTTCGTCCGACACCGTGAAGGTCACATCTGCCTTCCCATTGTAAGGACCTTTATGCAAGGAGCCGCTGCCGTTCTTCAGATCAATGGCTGCAGGAGGACAGCGAGAGAGAGAGAGAGAGAGAGGAAGAGAGACACAAGATGGAATAAATCAGAGCTGCCTGACAAAGCTTCACTGTCTCCCTGGGTTGGCCGGCCTCGTCTGCTTTGCCTCCACAGCTCACTGGTGCTTGGAGTTATTATTCAGTCATTAGCACAGATTTTCTTTGACAGCTTGTTAGCAAAATGTCAATCTGGGTCAAATCAACTTGTCAACTTTACAGCTCATACTCATATTTCAACTTTTGTTTCATGAGCCAGTGTCAGAGCGAATCATGTTTTCTGAGCGTTGGTGAAGACACTGACGTGTGCGGTCTGAGAGGAGGGAAACAGTCACCAACAAACTTAAGACTGTGACCCATCACAGAACCAGTCCTGACCCTCTCAATGAGTTGTCGATGTGGGAAGTTAAATGTGCACAGTGGGAATGAACTGGCCAACACAGTGGAAGGTGGCGAGTAAAGTCATTGGTGAACAGCAGCCGTCTCTGTCTGACACGTTAAGCAGACAAGTCGTCAATCTGTCAAAAAAAAACAGTCTCCAAAGGTTAGGTCCTAAAGGTTCATGTACTGATTTACCACATGTATAAAATCCACATAATAAATTAATTCTGACACATCATAAACTGTCTCTTGGCTCCCTTTAGCTCCCTGCTCTCACTGCTGCCGTTTTTCTTGCTTGTATTTTGTATGTATAGAATCAGCACCTTTAAAGTCCAACTAAATAAATGCCTTTTTGTCTGCTGCAGTACACACTGCTCTGCACTGCTTCACTTTGAGAAAACAAAAAAGGGAGAACATTTATATACATAAATTTGTTTGGTTTCATGACATTGCCCCCTAATTTTGAATTCATCCAACAGAATATAATTTCTGTATTCATGTGCATAGATGACCTTACTTCAACACAGCCAATCAAAAAAAGGAGTATGGTCATTATATCATAGGCAGAGCAGAAACAGAGCCTGTCAGCTACATCACAGCTGCTGTCAATCAAACTGCAAAAACAATTTCCTTTTGTGGGACAATAAACACCTGAATTGAAATAAGATGATATTTTCCCCCACACTACAATGACATTGAAGAAATGCAGGTGTCCTTGGCATGTTTGTACAGTGTTCAGTAAACTTACTCCACTGAGCTGTGCTCTTGCCGTCTTTGGTGATCTCCCAGCCGAACACAGCATTCACCTTCTTGACCAACTCTGAGCCCAAGTCTTTAATACGACGACCGATCTCTGCGAACACCAGCTCACTCTGAAGGCCGCCCCCCTGCACAAAGGTAGACAAGACAGAAACAATTGTGGAGGTCTATTACATTTTAATTTATAATCAGGTCTGTTGTTTGAATGGAGCATTTTCAGAACATCATACTTGAGTGAGCTTTTCTGGAGAAGTCTCTGACGCAGCATGTAAATCAATGTAAGCCCCTGACAGCACAACAGCGTCTGTCTCCTTCACCTGAACGAAAGAGAAAAGCATTGATCGGAAAGGACGCATTCACAAAAGAGCTGAGAACGGCAGTGAAACGACAAGTCAGGCTCATTCATCCATGTACCATGTGCCCACACTGACGCTAAATACTGACTTTGCACTGGATGTGAATCCTGTTGCCTTCCTTCCACATCTCAGTCTGTAGCGAGTGACCCGGCATCACCGGCTTCACAAAGCGAACCTGAGGAAGAGAAATACGAGGGTTCAGAGAAGGTGCCATGGATCCCTAATTCCATTACTTTATCACATTTTACTGAACTCAAATGCTAAATAATTTATCAAGAATTAAACCCTTTTAGATTTCACTGACCCCCCCATCCTTTGGAACCATCCAAAGGATTAATATATTTCAAAAAGAAAAGCTTAAAATTGTAAAGTCAAAGGGTCTCATGCTAGTACATTTTTGCATTTTCCCTCTCTTATTTTTTTCTTTGAGCTCTGGTCTAATGAGAAGTTGGATTCATCCATTTCTTACATCACCCATTAAGTCACATTAATGCAGCATGATTCCAAAATCCAACAAGTGTTTTTCCCCCTTTGGAGAAAGACAAGATGTGGCTTGAACGACTTGCTGATGAATACGACAAATTCTCTCAAACCTGCTACATGTGGTTCTTGTGTCTAGGTCTTCTGCCTAATGACTCAAAAAAAGTATGACAAGGTTTAAACCGTCCAGTGCTCACTTACCTTAATCGACTTGAATCTGGAGGGGTCATTGTTGGCGAACTGCTTGAGGACATGTCTCGCAGCAAAGCCAAATGAGCACAAGCCGTGCAGGATTGGAGCCTTGAAGCCTGAACAAAGAGCATTTTTATGTATGCTTAAATACATGAGATCAAAATACATCATTTGCCTTAAAAATCCCAGGGAAAGATTTAATCCTGGGCAAAATAAATTAAGACATTTAATTAAATGAAAAAACAAAAAACATTCAAGCCAAAAAGAAAAAGCTGCAGTTTCTCACCTCCCATGGCAGCAAAGCTGGGGTCTATATGAAGGGGGTTCCAGTCTCCACTCAAACGGTACAAGGCCGCCTGTGGCCGCCGGGGAAACAGACATTGTTTAGATCTATATCTAATTCATAAACCCCTGAACTTTTCATACACAAATGTGGAATGAAATTAAATTATCATGAGCCCATTAGAAGAGATACCTAAAATAAGAATGGCTTTGAAGTGATACAGTTGCAGTCATCTAAATTGCTCAAGGGATTAGTTTTTTTTTTTTTTTTTTGATAGAGGCTCTTTCTTATTTTCCTGCTGCAAACATACAGTCAGCATTCTTTTGAGACGGTAGGAAAACCTTGTTCAACACTTCACATTTTATCTTAAAACTTTATGGTTATTACACTTTGCACAAAACAATATGTCCTATTTCCGCCCACATATTATCAATGCAGCTGATTTATTCTGCAACAAAACCCACACAGACGCACTCACTTGGTCTCTTGTGGTAGAATCAATCATCACAGCATCTGGTGCCCGTTGAGGTGGAGGCAGAGAAGCCTGGAGGAAATAAAACACGTAAAACCAATCAAATATGAGGCAACATTTTATTACGATGTGTAATTCTTTGCATTTTGGTAAAGTGCATTAAATAAGGTGCACATACTTTGGCTTTCTCAGAGGTTCTCTTCCCTCCGAAGCCTCCAGCTCCGACCACAAACACTGAAAACTGGTTGTAGCAGACCAGCTCGTGGCCACTGTAGGTGTTTACTGTAAAACAGCACATATGTCAAATTCAAACTGTATCCATGGTAGAAGCATCCAGAGCCTTTACTAATGTTAAAGTAGCAATACTGTGAAATAATTGTTTACATTTGATTTAAGTCCTTAATTAGCCACAATCAGGAAAAACACTTGTGGTATTTTATTCATCATATTTTCTAATTATTATTATTGTAATAATAATGTGTGAGCAGCATATCAACCTTGCCAATCTCTTCAATTACTCTGTCATTGGGGTTGTTTGATCTATAAGCATTAATCATACTTAGCAAAGTGATCATGTGTTTTAATGTTTCCAAAGTAATCAAGTAATCTGTTCATGGTCAGTGTCTTGTTTTTGTTTGCAAGTCATTGATTTGTTTGTATCCTATGAACACGCTCGAGGACGGACATGCAGCCCCACAAACACGACCAGTTTCAGGCTATTCCACTGATCGATAGTAAATGGGCATGGAAGACGACTGCCTGCTAGCAAATACTAGGACTGATACTTTATGAGGAAGGGGATGGATTCAGTGCATTAATTAGGCCTCAAGGACACACAAGATGTGCTTTAGTAAGAAACTTACAGTACATCTATTTGTTGACTAGAAAACTCCACAAGGTACTTAAATAAAAATAGGTGTAAGAGGCATTATATTTCACTGACATTTAACGAAGGACAAATCTCAAATAGCAGAAAAAGAAAACACCGCTGACTATTTGAGTCAAGGAAATTTCAGTTGTTACTGATAAAGTTTGGTCTGAATCTTGTCATCTTTCAGAAAGATACTCTCACTAATCTAATGTGTATGTTGCCTAAAGAGAGGCAAAAGCCGCTATCCCTCACCTTGCGATTAGTTTAAATACTAAGCAACAGAGGTACGACACGTGATGACGTTAAGTAGAACAATGAAAACATTTGGGCGAACACCTGCTGCAGCCTCATGTCTTGACTACGGCACGTTCATAGTGTAATTTGAACTGGAAAAAGCTTCCACACAAAGACGGTTTGTGAAGAGACAATTAGCAGCTATTGGACAGAAGAGATCCAGACTTCAATCAACATAATCGCTGTTTTTCATCAAGACAGTTCAAAACAAAACCAGGAATAAAGACAAACAAAGCTGCTGGGCGTCACTGCGACGTGCTGTCTCACCCAGAAATAAATATACTTTACTCAAGGAGGATAACAGAAGCCAACTGGTTTAGTGTGTATAAAGAAATCACATATTTTTTCCCGCTGTGAGTCTTCAAGGAACCTCAGGTCCCGTGTTATTTGTTTTAAGTCGGATTAATTATAGATCAGAGTGGTTCTAATATCATCCATCTCTGCGGAATTGTCAAACAGAAATATGAGTCGTTCTCAGTCCATTATTTCAATCCCTGCAGAAACAGACTGAAAATTAACTTTCATTAATTCAGGCTGAGAGGCAACGTTCAGGAAAAGACACATTAAACTGATGAAAACAAATGAATATGAAATAAACACACTACATGATAAAAGTTGTGCACCCTGAGGGGCAAAGAAACTCACCGTCCAAGAGGATGACAGCTCCAGACCCTTTGTCCAACACGTCTGCTATGGTGGCCTCAGAGGTAAGTTTGCCTGAAAATGTGTTTTACACATTTACTTCTCACATTAATAATGTATCATCATTTAGTTCTTCACATTCGATATGTTGGTAAACTGGCTCTGCCCTTAATGACATGACTGCATTCAGCCCCATTTCATGCCTGACATCTTTATATTCGAGTCACAGTCACAGTTTTGATCACCTGATTTATGCCAGAGCTGAAACAATTAATTAGTTAATATATAATCATTTTGATAATCAATTAATTAAGCAGAACTGCAGAACATTTGATGCTTCCAGCTTCTCATTTGCATTTTCCATTATTGATCAAACAAAAAAAGTTATTTGAAAAAAATCAACTAATGATGTAGGAAATTAAAATTTTAACGAGGCCAAACAACTAGTTTACAATTTAATTGGCAGATCAATCAATAACGAAAATAATGAAATAAAATATAGAGCATTGTGTGAAAATAGACTAAAGTGTAGAGTAACGTTGATAAATATTAAAATTAAATTAAAAATGTGGTTCACATTGTAAAATCAAGTCATTGCTGGTTACCACCTCTGTTTGGATTAGGAAATGAAAGTCAAAACTTGGGGAACAGATTAAAAATCTTGCTGCTGAATAATATTTTTTTCATCCAAATGTTTTAAAGTGTCTTTCAAAATTCTTGAAATACCCTCAAAAACAGCAGCAAGTGTCATTAAAGGTTCTGTAAACAATGCTCACTACCACCAAGTGTTGTACTGGACACACGAAAACAAAAGAAATGCTTCGTCGGCCGCACCCTCAGCCTCCGTTTGGCCAAAAGAAACCCCCCTCCCTTCACATTCTCAGTCAGTGCGGTGCTATGAAACTCAGTGAAAACGGCCACAACACATACAACAAGAAGGAAAACTGTACAAAGTTACCCTGCGTACACAAGAGCCAACAAAAAAACAATCCAGTCACAACCATTAGCCCACGCTAGCACTGATGTCATATGCTCCACAGCAAAGCTGGCAGTAAACCAGCTAGCAGCAACATTTGCTGAGCACATTCATAAAATTAGTAACAGCAAGTTAGTTAACGCGATCGTGCCAACTGAAACAGGCACGTAAACATGACTGGGAGAGAAATTCAGCCAGTCATCCAGCCTTAACCACTGGGACTGGCCACCAGCTGACCAGGTCAAGCCACATATCCTCTGGTCTAAACTCTTTCTTTGACTTTTCTTTTGCCTTTTTAGACAAAAAAGGTGGTTTCTTCAGTGCAGGAAAATATAGGTGGTCACTTTCGCCTGAACACTGTATACTACACACGTACTGTACATCCATGGGCTGCCAGACTGGACACCAACACAAAGAACAGAGAAACTCAGGCTGCAACACACACACAATGGGTGTAACTTCATTCTCTGCTCAGGGCGCAATTACTCCTCTATATCTTTGCATAGAAGATAGTTGTTTGATGTATTGTCAGAGGTCTGTCTTTTTGATGAACCACTGCTCTGTGACTTGAATGTAATGCATTAGAGGCATAAATTGGGGCAAGATTGCTCCATATATAGTCTATAGTATATTAGGATTTTAAAATCATACAGATCTATCATGGCTGAGCATTAAATTGGCCAAAATCAGATTTCCTAATCTGGTAGGTATCATAAACTTAAAGAAGTACTCAGTTTCAAGTCTAAATTATGTATTTGCTCAGACTGGTCCCTATTACATGGCATGTTATATATAGTGACATTGGTCCAGGTAAAATGGCTTAGTGAGCCTGTAAAATAGCTTTTATTAAATTTATTAGAAGGTAAAAATCTATAGTAATTACATTCAGGAATTACAGAAAATAAAATGTATGTACTTTAATAGCAGAGAAGGAAATACCTGAGGTTGGTAGAGGCTTGTAAAGCTCCAGATACTGCTCTCCATGCAATACCTGACACAAAACATTAGACCAGCTGTGATATATAATTATACCACAGTATTAAAGCCTCATTAGCATGAGTAATTTGTGTATTACTATTGTTCATCTTGTGTGCAAGACTGTGTAAAATATACCATATGGATAGTAATATGCATATGTGCACACAACAATGTCATACACACATTCATTCACACATAAAAACAGGCATTAATATGAATGTTTTCTAACCTGTGTAAAATCTATGTTGAGTCCAGGGATTGAGCTCAAACCACCATCCATCATGGCTGCCTGGGAGGGAATGACCCCAAAGGTTGGGAGACAGCTGAAGTCTGGATGGCCTTCATACAGGAACCTGAAAATGAAAATGTTAGTGTTACTTAACTGTGAAAAATCACACACCACACATTTTCTAAGACAGACACACACACACATATATTATATATATATATATAT
>CM076654.1:9020041-9147703 GCA_038496675.1 Rachycentron canadum
ATATATATATATATATATATATATAGTGTCTCATAAGAAAGTGCACAGATGGCTGCACAGGACCAATGTTTTGAAATCTGGATAGATTCTCTGCACAGGTGAAGGTAAAAGTACAGTGATTATCATTTCCTCAGTTCACTTTCACAAAGGTTTGCTTGTCAGACTCCTTGAGGTAGTCACAGCCATGAGCACAAACACACTTAGATACAGACCTGAGATGGTCTGGGTCTTTGGTGGACATGCCAACTCCCAGTGCATAGAGGATGCACTGCGTGTGGTTGAAGTTGAATGTGGTTGGTGGTAATTTTTGTCCCACTGCCTCAGCCTGAAAGAGGAAAGGATAAGATATTCATATTGACTTAAAGGGCAGTTGTTTTGTAATTTTTTGTAATTTGTAATTTAGACAGAAAATTAATATGCAATTTTGAAATTCTTTGCAGAACAGTAATAAGGTTGATGGTAGATTAGATCCACAGTTCAACCTCTGAATGCAAATGCTTTGACAAACACCATACATAAAGTACAGGTAATAGAAGAATATAAAATATTCTTTGTTGAAAGAGCATTTTTGTGATTTTTTGGAGGTGATAAAAGAAGTACAAGCAGCTATGAAGTCACTTTGGAGGTCAAAGACGAAAATAGGACAGAAAAGATAGACAGGAAAAGCAGAAAAAAAAATGCAATAATTACAGGTAGGGAATAAAATTGTGTACAAAGAACACAGAGATGCTAGAAAATCACAAGATGTACAGTTGGCACATACGCTTGTTTGATTTAATCTGTGAAACCATCCACAGTCAGTAGTTTGAGGACCTGTGGGATCTCAGAGGAAAGAGGAATCAGCAGTTCAGAAATGCACTCCTGGGCCAGACCAGGCAGAGCTTTGTAAGTGATCGCCACATTTTTTTAAAACTTTACTGGTGGTTGGAACAAAGAGGCCAGAAATGGAGCAATAATGTTCAATTTGTTCTTGCACTTCTGTTAACGAGCAGCATGAGGATGGGTTCAATCTCCTGAGCAGAGCATCGCAGTTATCAAGTGTTAATGACACAAAATCATGAATGTCTTTTAAAGCTCATGAAGGTGAATCCCCCCCCAGTGTATGGTAAATGTTTAAAGCCCTTATTAATCCCACCTTGTGATCCTGTTAGAGCTTTCTGAGATTTCATGACTTGAATGGAATCAGGAGTAACCTGCAGCAGTGAGTCATTATAAAATCAATGTCATCTTTGAATTCTTAACAGTCATAACACAAAAATGTTTTTGAGTCTTCTATGACTTTTATGAGTCTTCTTTTAAGGGGAGAATGGTCACAGTATAGCCGATTCCTTTATGTCAAGCAGTATCATTAAATTATGATTATTAGAGATATTTCTGAACCTCAAATCTGACTGAGCCACACACAAATATCCGTTACAGCACAATATAAACATACATCTGTATGTCATCATAGTCCTGCAGTTATTCATTTGTCTTATTAACAACCAGTTTGTACTATTGTTGAAACCAATATTGCTTGGCCTTATGGTATGATTCACACTTTGTATAATGCCACCTCTCAGCTGGTCAAAAATCACTATAAAGCCTGACCTCTGGAGGCCTATTTTTAATTAAAACTGCATATAAATGCAGATGTGGGACCCAGTCTTATATCACTGTACTGGGGATTTAATATTGTATGCCCTCACACATAAACACTGAGGTTTAAGCTACAGCTTAGGAGGTAAAGTAAAAGCCTTGGTGGTTATGGTTCACAGAAAATAAAAGTCAAGTTAGTCATTTACTTGGGGAGAAAAATACTTTCATTAAAATGAAAATGTTTGTAGAACATCCTGGTGGCCTTGTGGTTTACAACAATACCCCAGATCACGTCGAACCATGAACTTTGACTTTTGCCCACAAAAATTTAATCAGATCATGCTTGAGTCCAAATTTACATTTGTGCCAAATTTGAAATGATCCCCTGGAGGAGTTCCCGAGAATGAGACATGACTGGTGGATCAACTGATGTGTAAACAAACTGAAAATATAATGCCTGGATAAACGAAAACTAAACCTTATAACCTTGTGATTCTCCAGATGTATTACTTCAAACATCATCAATCAATAAATCATGCACACAACAATATTGAAGATAGTTAGGTGTCTGTGCAGCAGGAGAGTTGTGTGAAATAATTGCAAACATAGCAGCACACAGTGTACCATAACAATAGCAATACATGGTCCCAAACAGGTAACAGAAACGTGTGTGCACACGCACACGCACACGCACACGCACACACACACACACAACGAAGCTATGTCAGTTGAGGACACAATGGTGATGTTTGTCTTGAGGCTACTTGTGACTCTGTTCCAAATCTCCACTCTAGACAACCCCACCCCCACTCACACATGCACACACCCCTGCCAGAGAGACAGTGGAGAGGACACCAACACCCGAGACAGAGTGTACTGTACATCACTTAACCTTTTAGGTACTGAACCATGATAATCCCTGTGAGTGCTAAATGTCTTACAGGAAGATTTCATCAAAAGTGAGTCACATATGATTTTAAAAAAGTTATTATCTGTCTACTACTATACACAGACTTAAAGACCTATGGTAGTTTCTAAATATTTTGTGAATTTAACACAATAATGTAAGGTTTCGGTCAGTTTCAGTAATAATACAGATACAAATGAGACTGTGGATGTAGTCTCACTGTTACACTACAACAATCTTAACAGAAAATGGTGGCTGTTTCAGTGGATAATTATTTGATGTTATGCAATTATACTTGTGGGTCAATGTTTTATTTAAGAAACTCAGCCATGTGTGAGCTGTAACCAGTTCACTTTCTGTGATTCGGTGACAGGGAACACAGTGAAGTGAAGGAGCATTCATCCAGGGAGCCATCGCTGCACTATTGTGCTCTGACATCTTTTGTACGTCGCTTTTAAAAACTAATCTGAGTTGCCACTTGTCTGGTGTGTCACCATTTCGTATTTACAGGAGACATCAAAGTACTTATGTATGTTGTAGAAGAAGGTTATTATCGTCTCTGACTAAAATACAGTGTGGTGGTATTAAAGAGTCATGAGCTGCCATGCTTGAAACAGTCTGAGAGGTTAGAGCTCTAGACTTTCCAAAGTAATTATCAACCAACCGTTACAAACCCTTCTATGGTCTCAGTGGAAGAAATGACAGCATATTAGCAAATGAGGTGGCGAAAAACATTGATGGACATGAAGTAACTGTGGTGAAAATAAGGTTTAAAAGCTGCAGAGAAAATAATGAAAGAATCAAGAAAAAAGACAAAAGGAGGAGGGGGACAGTGGAACAAAGAAGAATCCCACACGTCTGTTGTGGCATGTATTCACTTTAGGGTTTCTGCAGGGTTTTCTAAAGACAACATAAGACTTTTTAACGCTGTTTAGCACACAAAATGTAATCTAATACCCTTTTATCAATCATACCAGCCAATGTATGAAAGCCCAATGGGAAACCACTGGGGATGATGTGGCGTAGATTTGTCTAGTCAGATTTTTTCAACGACCCAGACCCAGATAAGCAGCAGAAAATGGATAGATGGATGATATGACCAAATAAATGAACAATCCATTCATCCATTTCAGTCTTTTTGATAAATATCCATTAAGGGTCAATGAGCTTTCTAGCTAGTGTAGCTTCTACTTGAGATGCCACAGTGCAGTGCACACAACACACTGTCACAAACAATCCCACTTTTACTTAATTGGTGTGTGAAGTCTCCCAACAGCCCACCACTGGATACAAACTTTCGAGGAGACAAATTCATCGATTTTTGAGACTTTCCAAGACCTGCAAGTACATTACGGTACATTAGTGTCAAAGAAAAAAGCAGTAATAGCCATCTCTACTCACAGGATTAATTCCTGAAGTGGAGGCTGCAGCAGCTGTTGGATTTGCACCGACTGCTCCCTCTGACTCCACTCGAGACAGCACACTCACAACTGACTGCAGAGACTCTACACAAAAGGTGAGAGGACAACAAATGACGACAAATGAGTGGAAGCACCCCAGAACAAGACACTGAAATACAGGAAGAGAAGGTCACAGATATAATAATTCAATGTCACCCATTATATCTTCTGAATATGAATTGTTTTATGCCACAGACCAGAAAGACAGAGATACTAAGTAGCTTTTGCCTCTGTAAACAAGCTAACTGACAATCCATCCATCAGGTGACTTTACCTGGATAACTATACTTCATATGCAGTGGGGCTGCACATTATTAAGTTTCAGAACAGTCATCTCCCAGGACGTGTAATGTCAAGTAAGGCAAACAACAACATGTCATGTTATGAACCTTTTGTTCCTTAATACAAAAGAAATTTTCCATAAGAGCCATACATCTGATAAAACATAAACTACTCAAATTTAAGGATCTTGGATAGTTAATTTGTTGCTAGTTACAATAAGTCAGTTTATTAAACAACCTCCCCAACCACCACTATTCACCAACTACAACCTGAAAAATTATTTTGGCTACAGAAAGGATGATGGTGACCAAAAACAGGTATTCAATTTATCATGTGTAAATTTCATTATTTTTTCATAACACAATATATATTCAACAGCAGTTCAGTTTCGTTTTGAAATAAAGGCAGTATAAGTGGCAAGTTGAAACCATAATAAGCTTTCATGAATGGCTGGCACAGCCTAATGGCTTCAGGCTGCACTATTTTATTGCAGCTGCCCATTTCTTAATCTAAGGCCGAGGAAACCATCTCCTTAAAAAGGAAAAGTTCAACATTTTTGAACATACACTTTCAAATTCAAATTAAATAAGATACAACTCTTGTGTCTGTAGGTTAAATATAATGCTACCAGCAGCCGCCAGTTATCTCCAGTTAACAGGGAAACAACTGGCCTGGCTCTAACGGCCTACCACTAATTTCATATTTATACAAGCAAATCATAAAAAAACACTTGACATTTTAGGGTGTCTTTATAGCAGCAATTTGTTAGTTAATTTACTTAAATCCTCTGTGCCTTCATGATTCATCAATAATGTAGAAAGGTTAGGGTACCTCATATCTGACAATTTATTCACATATCAGGTTCATCTTTAAGTCATTACCCAGATAACCATCATGAAACCTGTACTTTTTCAGCAATGAGCTTGGGGATTTTTTGCTCTGACAGCCCCAGAAAATTCTTAATCTCAAGTTAAATGGATCAAAGTAAAGTTAAGTAGAATTCCCGGGAGATGTTGACACATAATAAGAATTCCAATCTAACATATACTGATCCAGGAGCAGCTTTAAAATGGGTGGAGGGATGTGAGATCCCCATGCATTAAGAATAAATATAATGAGTTTTCTGTTCCAATATTAGTTGTTAACACACGTAAGACTCAGAGCCCACACTGTATGTTCATTGTTTGTTGAGAGCTTGCCTAAAAACAGAATGTAAATATATCCACCCTTGTAACACCAGCTACGAATACCTATGCAGATTCAACACAAACAATGGAAGGTGGCTGAGACAACAGAGCAACAGAAACAGAGTTAGACTGGGAAGACCAGAGCTACTAATTACCATCACTCAGTGGCAGGCAGTTACAGAACAGAGGCAGCAACAAGTCTCTGTAATAAGCTACAAATGAGGAGGCACCTCAAAGCCATGCTAATGAGCCCAGCTAGCACCCTCTGGGACAGCCACCTCAGTTCAGTTAATGTTAGCACTGCCGCCCTTTCTGCAATTGTACATCTGAGAGCGTTGAGAGGGATGGAGGAGGCGGAGAGTAATAATAAAATTAGTCTTGTCTAGTTCTAGTTCATACTCCTCATCTTATTCACCTTCGCTTCTTTTCTCCACCTCATTCTCTTGATCTCTAACACCACCTTGCCCTCGCTCCATGTTATCAGACTCTCTGTGCATACAAATGAGTTGATAGCAAACAGGCTCATTTGGCTGAAAGCTGAGTTCATGTACTTTTAGAAGTTTCTTACACTCATAAAAAGTCAAACAGAGTGACTACATGACTACAACAGTAACCATGTGCCCTGCCCTGCCAATTACCAACTTCCCCCTTTTCCTCTCATATTATAACAATCCACCAATGTCACAATAACAGCCCCATAACAAAGATCTAATTTTGAATTTCTTTAAGGTCCATTTCACTGACACACCTAATTTTTCTAGCTTTGTTTGGCTGTGTCCAGCCTGTCCAGGGTGTATCCTGTTGATGATGGATGGATGGATGGTTACATGATCATTCTGGCCAAAGCATGAAAGTATGATGGAAAACCATGTAGGGATGATATGGCTGTGAAATATTTATTATTGTTTCCCAGAGTTTATTGTAAATTAAATCTAAGGCTTTTTAGTCCTTTCTAAGGGCTTTTTCCAAGACTTTTCAAGATTGACAAATACCCTGTTTAAGCCACCTTTCTGGGTCTCACCAATGGGTCTCTTAGAAGCTAGAGCTCTGCGCCACAACTAAAACCCTTACTTTAGACAAGCAGGTTCTCAGCATCCAAAGAACAAGCTGTACACTGACCATGGTTTCTTCACTGATAAGTATCTTTGATTACATACGGTGTAGCTGATCTGAAATCTGAATCATTCTGATTTAACACAAAATGAGTCAAAGAGCCAACACAGATTTGGACTCTTAAGTAAATTTGTGTGAAAACAGCCTTACTAAAACCCAAGCAGCAGTTGTGCATTTGCTGATTTTAAGAGAAATTACCATGTTCACCATCTAAAAAAATACCATTCAGGATGACTACACATGTAAATGTAAGGTTGCAAGTATGCATACCTTGTAAATACATGGACCAATATACGCGTTTCATGTGTATGTGAGTGCGTGTTTACTCCTGTGTATTTCTGACCTTGTACATTAGTAGGCTTGGTGGCGTCTGTAAAATCACAGATTTTGTCCCACTGGTCCCTGACTGCCTCAGGACTCATGGGTTGGTCCTTCTGTCTCACAATCCGGCCCTGAGAACGCTCCCAGCGCACTGCACATATGGACACACACAAATAAAGAGGTTGTTGCATAGTGAAAATCACACACATACAGTAATGGTGAACCAGAGGCTAATGAATGTCATAGATGCATGCAGACATGTCCTTAGGAAAAACACAAAGTACTTACATTTACCAATCCAGCCTGCACCAACCTGAAAGGAGATGAAACAGGAAAAAATGACACACAAAAAAATATTGTCTATTTATGGAAGCTGAATACGTTATTGGTGCATTACTGGTCTCAGTAAAAGAAACAAAGCTACAGGCAGTAGAGTGAGACTGAGACCTTACTGAAGAGAAATAAAGAAAGAACATGTTTTCTTCTGTGTACCTCAAACAGGCCTCCGTTTTCTTGACATTGGTCATGACAGAGCCAGAGGACCAGGGGAGCAACATACTCAGGCTTCAGAGATGCCACAAGGTCTAAATAAGACAAAACAAAACATACAAATCCTAAAAGAGTGCTACTGTTCCAGTCCCTTTGCCTTGTAGTTAGTGTATTATAAAAATGCAGATGCAGATTGTTTCATTTTCTTATTTTCAAAATACTAGCGCTAAATGGTCTGAGTTATTATAAACATTCTCAAACATTTGTCCTCTTGACACAGAACTAAAAGATATTTATTAATAGTCACTATCTATTCTTTAAATTTTTTTAAAACAGGGTGACAGAAAAAAAACTGCTGGACAAAGACTGAATATAAAACATGCACCAATACTGGTATGTGAAGCAGAAATGTAATAACTTTTGGAAATACAATATAGGAGTAAAAACTCAACTTGAAATAAATCTGGGCATTTCTGAATCCTTACTGAAGTTTTAAATAAATTTGGATTACCATTATATAAAACAAGAGCTTAACATATTGAAATGCTGTCAAGCAACTATGGAACAGGAGTTTAATTCCCTGTATGAGGCTTTAATACCACACACCATATGTCTGGTATTAAAAAAATGTTAAGCAAGATGAGTTTTGTCTTTTTTTTTTTTTTAAAAAAAAGCTTGAGTCAGTGAAAGCCAACATATGGAACCATGTCATTTACCAAGGTGAGGCCATCCTGTGACAGTTGGCACAGCGTAGTATGACAGATGCTACTGTCGACCAGCACAGCGGGACTACAAAACTAGTCCTTTAATTTGTCACTTAAGCCCCTTTTAAACAGATATCCCGCTGCATTGCTGTTAAGAAGACCCTCCATTATGCCAGCTATGCTTGTTTACACTGAACTAACCAAAGCATGCACAATGCACAATATGTTCATGATTTATAGACATTAACTGATACTGGCTTTAGTGGTTCTTTATGGGCTTGTGGGATTATTTTAAAAACACAGCAAACACTAAAAATGATTTGTTAACAGGTTGTTATTTTGAACATATTTTAGTTTTTTGTTTGATATAATGTTCATATGCAACACACAGTATCTCATGTTTATGAGCTGCTCTGAGCTATATGGCATTGTCTTCATTTTATCTATCCAATGCTGCATTTTCTACTTTCTTAGGAAAGATTTCTAACATAAAAATACAAATGTTTCATTAGCATAGTTACTTATTTTTGTGACTATTTGGAAGCACAGTTAACACCTACAGAAAAATAAGGAGTCCAGAGCTGCCTGATTAAATCAAGGGCTGACACATCAAAACTTTTAACACTCTTACAGGGTGCATGATTTCATCATGGCTTTTGGAACAGCAAAAAAAAAAAAAAAAAAAACAGCTCTGGAATATTGGATGACAAATATGCATGTCAAACGGGAGTACTGTTGCCTCAATTTCTCAAATCAACATTTCATGGGCATTACATTATGTAGCTGCTTTAACAAAAAAAAAAAAAATTAGGCAAAACATCACAGTATGTATTATATAGATCAAATGGATGCAGTTATGTCTGTTTGTTAAATCTCACTGCTTACCTGGGGGCATGACAGTCTCCGTGAGGCGTGACCCTGCAACAGGAGCAATAGTGTTGCAGTGGATGTTGTACTTGCGTCCCTCAATGGCCAAGGTGTTTGATAGCCCCAGCATGCCCAGCTTGGCAGCGCTGTAGTTGGCCTGGCCAAAGTTACCATAGATGCCTGCGGCTGAGGCCGTCATGATGATTCTGGCCACACACAACCCCGGGCAACAAGTCAGCGTTAATGCAAAGTGACATGAATCACTACGGAGTAATGGGAGAAACAGACGGCCCCCACATACACACATAATCTCGCAAAGTGGTACACACTTTTCACTCATGCATACACACACACCAGAGTGCACACATGTAGGGACCTAGTCATGCAATGCTAGCCCATTCACATACAGGCACACAGACACAGCACCCAACTACTTTATCACTAGATTCAGAACTGAACATAGTAAATTTAAACTTTTTACTTGAACTACTGTGAGCACAGGCTATATGCATGTGTACGCAGCAGACACGGTCTTATGCATACAATTTTGCTAGTAATCTCACGCAGAGTTCACTTCAGGCAAGCAGAAGTAATGAGCTTAAGCACCAATGCTACATTAACTGTGGGAGACATCTGTAATGCGCTGTCTCAATGGTCATCAGAAAGCAGTGAACCATATCACAGTACGCTCATACTGTACACTACTATGGAACCATCAGAGAATACTTTTCAAACCTTTTATGAGCCGAAGTCTACAATATAGTTACTAAGCAAACCTTTCAAACTATCAAGTGTAACTACAAAAACACATCTTTCAATTTTTATGACACATATGATAAAATGTGGCATTAGGGACCTGACACATAGTAGAAATATGTATATTTGTTCTTCCATGCTTTCACACAGCTTTATACACAACCTTGGCTTCTATGTCCATCCTGTCAGTATTGTGCAGTCAGACCGTGAACCTTTGTCATTTTTATTTCTTTCTGTTATAGTTCTACCTTTGAATGCACCATAAACTTTTGTTTGGGGTGACTGCACAGAAAGATTGAATTTTAAACTTGCCCATGTATATTCTTACTATAAAATCTAAAATGATATTGATTATTGTGTTTGTCTCGGTACATCAAATATATAATATATACAAAGCTAACTGTGTTATTTTCATCTGTTTTCTACTCAATAAGATGATCTTTAACTTAGTGCAGTAAATTCATCTACAAAATGTCACTTTAATGTTAAATACTGTATTTTTTTCCATTCATGTTGAATGGCCTGTGTGTACTTGTGAATGGCAATTTATACCTGGATTAACATGGGTGTGCAACCTTGCAATTTATAATTAACTCACTAGGCCTTTTTCACAGCTTGTTTTTACTTGTCCTAGCAGGAAACGCATTTGTTCAGTATCAGAATGCAACCGTCATTGATGTTAATAGTTACAGCAGTGTTTGAAAAGTCAAAATGTCTTATGTAAAAGGCCTGTTAACAAATCCCTATTAATTAAATAGATAGTAGATTAAATGTCTGCTTCAGTCCTCACCATCTTCCATGAGCAATTGATGGTGCCTTAAAAATATATTAGTACATAAGGGGTGCTGCAATAAGCCACTACTGACAATAACTGATATTTAAAAAAAAAAAACCACTAACATTATTGTGTTAATAATACACAAGATAATGATATTCATTCTTTATGATTTCATCTGGTCACCTTTTTCACTATCCATTCAGTGTAATTGTTCTTTTTGTCCACTTTTGCACAGTTAGGGTTATACTCTCTCTTTACCTCCCTGTTAAGTATAATTCGTTTGTCAAAACACATAAAACACACAATAAACAAGGTTTGATTTTTCAAATTGTCTGTAGATATCCCACTAATATTGTTATCTATTGTTATCTGTTATATTTGAATCTTCCACTGGATGTTTCCCTTTTCATTCAAGAGACTTCTGCTTCAGCTGAATGGCAAAACACCTTCAATTCTACAACTTCACACTGGTGGATATTTGATTTTTTTTATATTGTACTATTTGAAAGAATGAGATGAGCTTGCACAGACATCTTTGCTACTTCTTGTGGAGTCATCAATTTAAATAGTATTTAAAATGTTCAGAGATTAATCTACAGTGCTGCGTAACCAAATTAACCAATTTCCCTCTTTCTTTACTGATTTACATATTCATATTAAATTTGCTGTCTTGGGCTTTTATTAGTATGCAGTTTTTCTACTATTTTACACCATGAAACCAATGGAGCCAGACATATTAAAGGGTATAAAGTAATTTAAGTTAGAGTCAGAACGTGTTTAATAATGTGATGGCACACATGCTTTATATAATCATTACCTCAAGTGCACATCCTCAAGAGCCCACTTTAAAATGCACCAGATGAAATTCATTGAGTAACTTTAGTACCTTTGCTGACATCTGAATTGGCTCTTACCACACAGCGTTTTATGCTGTACTGTTATCTTCTTGAATTCAGTCCAGTAATGGTCTGTCTGCTGAGGATACTGCAACTTTGTTGGACCTAAAAAGTGCTACCCACGTAATAGAAGGATGGTCCAGATTTAATCCATGTCAATAGCTGTAGTAGCTGGGCAAGTTACCTGCCAAACTTCTGGTTTTTCATGTGGTTCCAGGCAGCTCGAGTCACCAGGAAAGAGCCTCTCAGGTGAACTCTTTGAATCAGGTCTGAAATGGAGAGGAAGAGGAATGGCAGAACATTAAACAAACATTACCACAGAACAGATAACATTATATTCTTCTGCTGTCTCCCATTAGAACACTTTGGATCAGCTGTAGCTTACAGTAGATTTTTAAACTCCCACACAGACAATCTGTTTTCAAAGAAAAGGCGCTTGGGCAAGAAACCCAGTTTAAAAACAAATGTTGTGCTCTTCATATAATGCATTGTGACACTGCTGGATAACGAAAAGAGACAAACAAAAGGGGGGAAAAAAACCTACGATTTACAGTGTTCTAATGAGGGTGAATGTAAATATTTAAGAAATAATAATTAATTACCCCAGTCCAAATCACTCGTCCTTGGAAATGATCGGTCACGAAGTATCCTTGGCAAAAAAAAAAAAAAAAAGTCTTTTCACTGTTTGTGCCAAGCCTAAGGTTTTCTTTTACAAGAATATAGTAGCCCATATGCCCATTGATATATGCCAACAATAAATGACCACTCTAAAAACAGATGGAAGTGTGATAATTGCTGTGAAATGACTTACCCAGCATTGTTCACAACAATATCTGAAAGAAAAGACATAATAGTAGATTTTAGATTTAATGATTTATAGTAATAATATAGCTATCTCATTTAATTGAGATATTTTATGATGCATTACTTGGTGTCAACTCTGATGGCCACAGTATTACTGTACAAATACAATATGTACCTATTCTACCAAATGCATCCAGCGCTGACTGGATCAGTTTTTCTCCATCTTCTACAGAATCTGTATAAAAGAAAGCAGAAAACTGCATTTGAGTCATGAAATGTTGACTGTTTTGCATAACTTAATTTCAAAATTACTGTATCTAGTTTTGCCGTTGATGCCGTTTATCTATAGTTAAACTGATTCTATGGCACATTTTTCCTGTATACATGTGGATTCATAGATTTAGAAAAAATATGTAACCTGTTACATTTACAACAAGAAAGCTTGAGAGAAAGAAAAGAAAAAATTAAATACAAGAGAATCCCGATAGGCTTCCCCTGCTCATTTTGTTAAGTAATGATGTGTGAAATAACATTTTTATTGATTGCTGGGCCTCACTGGCTCACTGAACTGGATAGAAAGTATGCCAACTTTTCAGGTAAATTACACATTTGTATTACATACACACACAAATCTGGTCCAAAACCACCAATGAAACACATTGATCAAAATCTTGTTACATTATTTAAAACTTATTTTCTCATAAGAGATGCACAAAGATTAAATAAGAGGTTAGATTTGTCTTCAATACTCGCTAACAGCTTTATCAGTGACATAGCCAGACTGACAAAAAAAATACTACACAGTAAGCAATAAAGAGTAAACAGATGGAGATAATGATTTATCAGAGAAGACATTAGACAGAAAGGCTTGTCCAAACTTCTCACCATAGTTCGCCACGGCCTTGCCTCCCTTCGCTCTTATCTCCTCCACCACCTTATCAGCAGCTGCAGAACTCTTTCCACCCCCTTTAGTGTCTGCCCCAAGGTCATTCACTTTATTGCAGCAAGAAGAAAAAGATTAGCAATAATGGGGTGAGTTCTGCAATTCTCCACAAGTGATTAGGTTAGAAGAAGAGTATAGCTAAGCTGATTCCTTGTCAGAGTTCAAGGCCAAGTCCAGTCCAGGCAGCAGGGAAAGCTATTATTTTTGAAAGGGCAAATATTTATGCCAACATTTGCAACTGCGCTGTCTAAAAACATCATTACCGTGACGGTCAAATGCATATTCTTGTAAGGCATCTTTCATTGTGGGGTATAATCACTTAAATCTAAGGATGTACCATCCTTTTCCCTTGCAATACCAATTTCAACACCTCTACTTGGGGTCATCTGCTGATAGTGAAAAAGAATTGGATGCATAAGCCCCCCACTTTGTTTTAAATCTTTCTATCTCACAGCATGAAACTAATTGGAATATTATTAAGTGAAAATGAAACCAGAGATTGTTATCAGACCAAAAACTGATTCTGTTTCGTGACTGAATGGCTGGTAGCAGAAACTGCATTTTATAATGACATTGTATTATGTATATGTAATGTTGTACTGTATCTGCTTTAACACAGATTAGTAGATGAGTTGTGTCAAGGCTGCCATTTATCACATTGGTGTATTCCTGAAATCTGGGACACCTCTAAAACCAGTGGTCAGCTCTAGCACCGAGCCATTTAGGTGCAAAAATCTACAGGTTTTTACTCATGTTACATTAATTGAATCACTGCTACTGTACATAGTCAGAAATAAATGATGTGAATGTGTGACTTTACAAATTTTATTAATGAAAATGATCTTCAATCCACAAGAACTCAGATAAAACATCCAGAATCATGCTGGGCCATGACACATTGACCTCGCTGGCCAAAAAAAAAAAAAAAAAAAAAAACACATAAACTGAGGTTACAAAGTTTCAGCAGGCATTTCACGTGTCAAGTATATAAGATCTTGTCCTGGTTTAACTAGCATGCAACTAACATCTAGTCCTGGTTTAACTAGCATGTTCTAAAATAATCAGGCACAAGGGACTTAATATGCTTAATATTAATTAACATTACTTACCTACAACTGAAGCACCTCTCTCAGCAAAAGCCAGTGCATATTCCCTGCCAAGGCCTGCAGAAAGAAAGAGAGATTAGTCAAAGGAATAAAACACTCCCATCAATAAATTCAATAGTGGCAATATAGTGAAGAAAAATAGTGGACCCAAAGCCCCAAAAGCCTGAAAATTAAACAGTGTTTTTAACTCTAATTTGGGAATTTTGTATTATCAGCATGATAAGTAAATTACAGATTAACAATTTCACAAACTATTTCTTCTATCTAAAACAGAAAAAGAGCATTTCCAAACAGTAATTGTTCTGACGCCTAAGTCTTAAGGTGAAATTTAATGCAGCCAAGTTCTGAAAATAAACGATAAAATAGAGCTTATGTACTGGATGCCAAAAGTCATTTGACATTGATAATAGTTTCTGCCTTTTACATATATTTATGAATTGTGTTTTTGGGTTTCTAAAATCTCGCTTCACTTCTATGATGCAGCAGACTGTTGGAGCATTTGTTAGAAGCTAATTTAATTCTGCACACTCCATTTGGGCCATATTTGACTTGTTTTTTGTGAAATACAGTATTTTTTCTTGATGTAAAGGCCAGAGTAAGACGACTTCCTTCTCGTGTTGCTCAGGATATAATGAAGCTCTAAAATCTGTCACAGAAAGTCTGACAGTGAAAGCTTCACAGAGTGACCACATAGTGTTTGGGGAGAGGATGTAAATACCCTAAGATATCTGATTGTTAAATGTTAAATGTGTTTAAAACATTTAAGTACTGACATGATAATACTTTATACTGGTAATACTAATACGTTTGTGCTGGCCACTGACTGTGCAGATGTTGGTGGATGTGCTCTCTCACACACTTACACCGGAATTAATCTGGGCCATTGCGTTACATGCACTTTGCTCTCTGTGTTACTGAAATGCAAAGGCTGACAAAAGTCTGCTGCCACTCTATAACACCGTTTACACTTGATAGTAACATCAACAACAATGTTTCTAGAAGGATCATAGGCTGTTTACTTTAACCACTGCGATTTACAGCGTTTTTATTTGGTAATCCACAATACACCGAGATTAACTACTGGTCAGATACTACAACATGAACAAATAACGACTTGTGCACTCGCTGTTTTAATGTAATTTTGCCCAACATAAATCTCCTTAACTAGCAAACTAGCATCCTGAGCTAACGTTAACCTATTTTAGCGTAGTTACAGCAGTGACCGCGTAGCTAACGCTCAGACATGTTTGCACAGCAAATTTACCTCCTCCGGCCCCTGTGACAAGCACGACTCTCCCCTCGAAAGACAAAGACATTCCTGTGAGATATTATTCTCTGTTTCTGGACTGTGGCAGCACAGTGGCTACAAGAGCTACACTGCTTTTCAGGGACAGCAGGGTGAACTTCTGTCACACTTCCGCAATTACAAGGGGGCGGGCTCAGAAGTGACCAATCAAAAACCGGGATTTCATTAACCCTATTTTACATGTAATTTATTTTGAGTATGTTTTAATCACAGCTGTTGATTAACTGATTAGTCGATACTGATAGTAACTTGTAATCATTTAGATTAACACTAATTGTTACTTAAGTTTTTTTTTTTATTTAAAGAAAGAAAGGTTATAGAAATGCTGTTTTTGGCATCTTAAGTATGTAAATGTCCTGTTTTTTCCATTATAAACTGAACGTATCTTGGGGGTTGAGCAGTTGAATACGTTGCCTTGGACTCATTCTTCATCTTATAGACTAAAATACCAATTGATTAATCAAGAAAAGTATTAGCATATTATTTGTTAATGAAAGGAGTTTTAAAAAATCTTTAAAAATCTGATACATTTTCTGAATTCATTTTTATGACCTTTCACCATCAACAAATTCTTTAGATTTCCACTTCACCATGTGGTGAAAGTTGCCACTCTGCCAGCAAAAAAATTATTAACATCAGTTGTATTAACATAATATAGTCAAGTTGAAATTTGAGTCCTTTAATAGTACTTTAGAATATTAAAATTGTAAAAGATTTAAACCTTAAGACTAATTGGACCAGCTGCACCTTAGCTGGTTTTATGCCTCACAGTATTTTGTATATCATCTCAGTTATATTTCTGCTGAAAAATAGGAAAAAAGGAAGATGACAGCCATGTTCCTTTTTTCCTAGCATGCTCAAGTTTAAATTAGAACTGAAAATATATCCACTCTGCACTCAGACATTAGAAGCTGCTATGGAAAACACCACCATGAGTGGACTTATGAACAAGTCTACAGGGCAAAGCGCCAGATGCCCCAGAAGAAAGACCCCTGAACTTGAAAGCTACAACAAAGTTACCCATGGCAGCTACAAAAAGGCACAAAATGAGCTCAAATGCGATGCAAAACAACCACAACAGACAAAAACTCCTACAGATAGAAATACAAATAGAGAAAATGACAACAGAGCTGCAAAACAACCACAGAGAGAAACATGGCAACCACAAAGAGATGCAAAGCAACAGAAATGGCCACAAATAAGCACAAAATTGAAAAAGAGATGCAAAATGATTAAAGAGATGCAATACAGCCACAGTGATGCCTGGTGACTATAAATATATAGCCTTCACAAATGTAGTCAGTTTGTGTCTCTTTCATTTGGGGGCCTTTTGCTTGTCCATGCCCAGGGGCCCATTTTCTCATGATGCGTCCTTGAACCCGACAGTCATCTCATTGCGCTAATAAATTGGAGACCTCTGCAACCTGCAACCCTGCGATATGAAATGGGAACAAACTAACAGCAGCCGTGTCAACAGAGTGAGAGAGAGAGAGACAGAGAGAGAGACAGAGAGAGAGAGAGAGAGAGAGAGAGAGAGAGAGAGAGCACGAGGGAGAGCGCACGAGCATCCTCAGCTCCCGTCCGTCGGCTGCTCAGACTCTCTAAGGAGGCTGCGATGGAGACAGGATGAAACTGACGGGGTGTTTTTCGGAGGAAAGTGCCTCTGGGGTGTTGGTACCTGGCAGTATCAGACCCAGCACCGCGCACTATTTGAGAAAAAGGGGGACCGTGGTACCATTTCGTCGATGCCTGAGGATTGTGGACCTTTAAAATAACGGGCGACGGAAGCGGTTCGGATAACTGCCTGTGGACTCTTTTCTTCTTGCTCTTCTCTTTATTTAGTCAAGTTGACGTGTCGGTGTTGGGCATTTTAATTGAATTTAGCGCTCTTTCGACGTGAAGGATACTCTTGGCACGTCTTGTTTTGTTGTTGCTGCTGTACATAGACGTGTGAGGTGCTGTCACAGTATGATACAATATTTTAACATAGCCGTTATTTTTTGCGTTACGCTCTATTGCGCATGCCTAGTGGCGGATACACAACGCTGCCCGACGCCACTTCGCTCCGTCCTGGCCGTGATGTAGGGAGCAAAAAGTAAAAGGGAGCGGAGGACTGAATAAAAATGCGTTGGCAAAGTGGCAGCGTGGCGAGCAGCAAAGGATTTGACCCGAGATCCTTCACGAAATAGACCGTGCCCGAAACTGAAGAATGTCAGGAACACCAAATGCAGAGGCTGAAGGAGTAGTCTCCAAAGTACAAGTGAAAAGGGAGATCAAGACAATCGTGGAGAATTTGGAAACCATCCTGGGAGACCTCAAGGATGTAGCCAAAGAGCTCAAAGAGGTAAATGAACACCCAGCGCCATAAGACGCCTTGTATATGCGCGAGTCTACCATGTGTTGTGTTACAGTATGTCTCCATGATCTCTCTAAGCATTCTTGTCTGAAAGGAGATGAGAGGCTGATGTCCACCTCACTGGGGCCTGGAAACGGCTTTGACATTACACACAAACACACACACACTCAAACATACAGATTGTGCTCCTCCCCCCCACCCACTAATGCATTTGATCATTATCTCCCATGAGAAAGATGTTTGGCACAGGAGGATATGGGGTGTGAAATGACAGGACTGCTACTTCGCCCTGACTCACAAGCTCTGATAAAAGTGAGAAAAATGTAATCACAATTAATATTTAATGGACAAGTTGGTTCAACCAGGAAGGCGCTTTTGCATTGCATTTCATCATCTTAATGCTGACTGTTGTTTGCTGTGAATTATCTCCTGCCAAATAATAGAGCAGTTGTCTTTTCACTTTTCATCCATCTCAGTATCTTGTTGCGTCTCTCTTTTTCTTTATCTTCATCTTTCTCAGTCGTTTGTTATCTTCCACCACATGTCTGTATTTATCGCAGCCACTCATCTTCATCCTGTCTTTATCTGTTGTTGTTTGCTTTCTTTCGTTTTCCCCTACTTACAGAGTCCTTGTTAAAGATCAAAACTCTCAGCTGTCTGATTGGTTATTCAAATCTCAATGATGCAAAGACAGGGGTGCTGAATGGGAGTCGGTGGGTCTCTGAAGGATTCAGGGATTATATGAGGATATTTACTGTTTTTACTTACAGCTGTTGTTCTCAGTTGTTCTCAGAGCTAAGAACATCTAGAAGCACCTCTGTGCAGAGATTTCATATTTTCACATTACAGTGCGTGTTTCAAATCAGTTTGCTCTAATGCCAATCTCTTAAACCCTGCAGTCTTACCTATTTTTATGTTTGCATTCCTTTACTGGCCACCAGGCACCTGGCCTGCTGTGCCAAACATCTCACCCTAACATGACAGGCTGTCATTCTAATAAAACCCTATTGCGTACAGCCTCTGGTTCCTACATTATGGATGGGCAGTCGACACAGCATCTGTCTCCTTCTGCCTCTCCGCTCCCCTTTTCGCAACTTGAGCTGAATTAGACTTCTTTTGTGTTTTTCAGCAGTTTACAATGTCTCACAGCAGGCGCCAGAGATAAATGAGAACAAGAAGGCATTGTAATCTGTCTATTGTGATTTTTTTTGTGATGTGCCCTTTCTTTTTTTTCTTTCTGTCTTTATTTTTCTTTTTTTTTTTGCTTGCAGGAAATTGTGTAGAGGATCAGTTATTCTGACACTGCACACACTAAACACATACCTCGAGGGAGTGTTGCTATCAAAGCCAGTGTTTGGGGTATAATCCATTTGAAATGCAGTTATCTGTTATAACTCACAAACAGGGCTGGAGCCAATCCTGGCTCTGAGGAGAGACCCTGCCCAGATGCTTGGCACAACCATTGAGACTGCCTGGCCCACAGCAGGGCCTGCACACTGGGATACTGGTATTACCCCTTGTGTGTGTCCCAACAAATTATCAATTTAAAGACTGCATGGAGAGTTTAGCTCTATTGCATTCTCTGCCCTAGCTTTATCTTTCCAGTTATCTTCTCTTCCCAGTCACTCTCGCTGTCGGTTTCTCTCCTCAACAGTCACTCTTCATTTCTCTCTCAGCTTCTTCTCATGCCACTGTTTTGGACATGAATTTCAAACCCTTAGATGATAGCAAAGGTGTTTTAAAGTGGGCTACACTGAGATAAACATTGCTTATCCAGAAAATGAACATAAGCACATTGTCAGTATTGTAACTATTTTATGAAATCTCACTTTCCATTTCTGACGAGTTCTCCTAACATGTTATTACAACGTTTTATTTGTATGATACTATGAATTCAGATCATTTAATGTTAGATTTCATTCAGACTAAGTAACTGTTGGATCCTCAATAATCAGGCAGCCAGAAATAAAATATCCAACACTGTACTTCAATTCTGGGCATCAATGCAATAATAACTGGTTCACTAAGGGAAGTGAACCAGTAAGGAACTCTTCTCCAATGGGAGTATTTTTGACAGACTTCTGGAAATGGCTGAAGAACATGTATTACTCTATATCTGTTAATCATTCACAGCCGAGTTTAGCAACATGTACATTTTGTTTGTTAAACTACTTTTCTAAATTTAATTCCCCATGCTAATGGTTCCTTGGGCAATGTTTATTATGCGTGTGTGCAATTTCAGTCCTTGCAGCTTCCATTATTGTCTCAGCACTGCACATAAATGTATGGGAGATTAACTTTGTCCACAGTGCAAGTGCTTGCTTTAAGTGGACAAAATGTAATAAGTTGCACAACAGGAGCTAACAACCAGAGGCTTTTCACTTAGTGCTTTGAGGCACTAATGTCACTGCTAAGTTGTGCATTGGGATCTTTGTTTGCTTTTAAATTGGTGCATGTAAATTGGTGGATATTAAATTAAATGCATTTGACTGTCATGTATGTATGTACTTTGTATGTTTGATCTATTACCTCCACTTCACACCTTACAACCTTACAGCCACTCTTACTGTCTTTATGGTGCCAGCAAAGCAACTAGCTTTAATATATCCCTATGCAGGCTGTGAAAACAAATTTCCTCTTGGAGGACAAAGAAGGATCTTTGGAATAATCTAATCTAAATAATAATAATCTAAATATCTACACAGGATCCTCAAACAAATCTTATATTAATTTCTACAGCAATGACCAGAGCATTTGCCCTTTCCTCTTTATTAGAATTTTGTTTATTGTCCCCCTTTGTAATAATGGTCTACAGTGTATTGTATTCATAAATGATCTTATGCTTCTACACTGCAAATTCATTCAAATATTTAAATAGTTCTTTGTTTGGCCCTGTTCCTTTCCCAAATATATTCATTGGACTATGCCACACTGCATTTCCTATGTCTCCTTCCCACCATGGCTCACTGTGTGCATTACTGCACCACTGCAACTGACAGTGTTTGCTCTTTCAGATTATGTTGCTTTCAGAGTGTGTTTTTGATGTGACTTTGCATGTCTTCTGCTTTTTGTTAAGTATCTGTTTGTATCTTCATCTTTCTGTCATAACAAAATTGCTTACTTAGAATTAATTCATGCCATGATGGATTGTTTCTTGTGCTGTTGCTTAGAAATAAGACATTGCATTTGTTTCAGTGTGATATTTATTTACACTCTCCCTGGGTGAGTTTGTGCTTAGGTTTAGGCTTTTTTTTTCTTTTTCAAGGATTCTTCTCAATCTATCATTTAGCAGAATATTACAATCATTTGTACAATTCTTTCCCAACAGGAGACTGGCTAAGGATTTTCCATATCTGCACCTTTTACTATTTGTTATATACCAGTGTGTGTCTTTGTTATATGTAGACTGTTCCTTTTTCATTTATCCCTAACACTGCTTTTGTATTTTAAAATGATAATTTTTGTGTCCTGGCTTCCAGGATATGATTGGCACTGTTACTTCTCTCAGTTCTGATGCTGCATGGGATTCTTGTAATATATCATTGAAGGCTCATGGCTGATCCCATAAATTTTAGTGATATTTTCCTCTCCCTGGTGTGGTTGTCATTGTGATATTTTAATTAATTTTTAACCTAATAAATCAAAGTGTATCTTTAAATTTTATACAGTATGTTTTCTAATGAATTAATTAAGAACTTACAAGAACTAACTCCTTAGAAGAACATATTTTTATCTTGTCCTGCCCCTATTTGGGTCATCATTATTTATTATTTTTGTTTTGCTATTTTTTTTCTGTGAATGGTGTAGGTTATAATTCCCTCTCTTCTGCCACATTGTTTATTATTCCTGACCTCAGCTGTCACAGTAAGATATCTTTTTCTTGTCACCAGGTCGTTCATGAGATTGACACCCTGACTTGTGACCTGCAACTGGAGGAAGACGGATTGACGGACAGCTCTAAAACAGACACACTAAACTCCAGCTCGAGTTCCACCACCACCACCACCACTGCTTCCAGCCTAGAGAAGATGAAGCTCTTCCCTGATGACTGCATCTTTAAAACACCTGCGCCCATCATCCCTGTCCCTGTCAACCCTCCTGCAGTACTGACTGTACTCAAGAAACCCCATCCGCCCCTACCACCACCAAGACTTACCCCGCTAAGAGCCGAGGATCACAACATTAAGAATCTGCCTCACCCAACATTAGTGTTATCAGGGAACATATCCAAGGCTAACGGGTCTCTGTTGAGGAATGGCGGCATTTTCCCGTTGAAACCAAACAGGGATTTATTCTCCTCTACACCGTGTTTCATTTCAAGTGACAGCGGTATCCCTGAGTCAGGACTTGTTCCTACATTGCCCAGACCCATGCCACTACTCCATCATGAAAAGAACAAATGCCCCAAGGCGCCCGGCAGGGAGCCTCGTGAGAGGGAGCGTGTACGTTTCAGTGAGAAGGTCCAGTACCATGGTTACTGCCCTGACTGTGACCTCCAATATGATGTAGACGACACAGAACTACACTTACAGGCTGAGCTGAATGACTTGAGGCTCAGCCCAGTGCATTGCTGCTCCTCCTCCCCTCCACCTCATGCTCTTCCTCATGATCTAATGTTGGAAAACGGCGGCCTCTCGGTCAGCCACAGTTTCCCACCGACAGCAAACACTCCTCCACCTTGTGTGCCTCCTCATCCAACTTCCCTTAAGCCCCAGAAAACAATCCTACGCAAATCAACCACCACCACGGTTTGACACAGAATACCTTGTTCTGTCTAATTTAAACATTCTTGAATCATTCATAGTGTTTTCTACTTTAAGAGCGCTTTCTACTCCAGTTGGACTTTGGATTATCCAAACAGACAGAGGAAGAGTTGGGAAATAGGAAACAAAAGGATGGATAAAGTGAGTGACATAGAGAGAAAGGCACCGCCATGGGCATTAAGTCGTACACAGACAGATCAGGAAGAAGTGGTGAGTATTTGAGCATGAATTAGTTTGTTTGTCCGGAAGAGAAAGGAAGAAGAAAAAGAGCAGTTGCATGCACTGATGCATATCTGTGAGTCTATCTGCATTTGTTTCTATGTGTGTGTGTGTGTGTGTGTGTGTGTGTGTGTATATATATATATATATGAGTGTATATATTTGTGGCTGGGTGCATAGGTCTATATGATGTTTGTTGGCAGTGAGCATTAACTGAAAAATGTACAGGAACTTTAAAATTTTCACAAAAGACTGCTGACAACACTAAAATTAAATTGTATCTGTGTCTTTGTGGAAGCTCTTGGTACTAACGACTCAAAAACTCAGGAAGTTCTACCAGAGAGGAGCTCTAATTAATTCATGCCCTTCTGGTTGAAACAAGAAAACCCGCTTCCCTCAGATTTCATCCTAAGATCTCCCTATACACTGACACCTAAGTAACTCCTTATTGCACACACATGTATTACAATTTTAAAGTGCATGTGTGTCCTGCTACAGGAGACACAAATACATACAGGCAGGTAGTGCCTTCTATACATTTGCACAAGCCTCTGCAGATGAACAATTATGGTTTCAAAATAGATATATGGGTTCATTTTTCCTCTTCCTTTGTAGCAAAAATTAGAGCAGAGTTACTTGGTGGACTGGGGAACAGAGAGAGATATGTTAGATTACAAAAATGTAATGTAAATATACATAAACATATTGATGTGTCTTTTTAGAGTTGCTCGGAGGTTAAGGCTCAGAAGTATGAATAGCACACACTGATGACTCTAAATCCAATGCATGACCTCACTGGCCTCACAATCTAAAATCAGCGCCTGGATTAGGGATCAGTAGATATTCAGCCATGAGAAAAACGAGAAAGATTGAGAAGGTGGTGGGGTAAGGACACAGAGGGAGAAAGAAAATGTGGGACAGAGAAAAAGACATGGGAAAGAGAGCATGTGTGATGGAGGCAGGCAGAGAGAGACAGTAAAAGAGAAACAGTAATTTGGTGGAGGCTGGTGGGGTTTTGGCTATGTTGTATTTACTGCTATGTAGGAGAGAATGTGGATGCATGTTTGACCTCAAGATGATTGCTCTCAGTGTACAGCATACACTGTATTTACCTTGTATTAATGGATCTCAATGAGTCTGGCAGCCACATGCTCGTAGACACAAGCACACACAGGCACACACACACACTCAGACACATACACGCATACACATTTGATCTGAATAGAGTAGTGTACAGAATGGAATACAGCCAGTATCATCAATAGATGCAGCTCACGAGGGCTTTTGCTACTGTAATACTGCCTTAGTAGCTAATGCACTATTTAATGAACCAAGGAAATTGACACGCTGGACTTTGCATTGTATAGTACAGGGAACACACTGAAAAAGGCATCTGTACCTGTGCATTGCCCTTTTTTTTCCCCTGTTTACTGTAATTTCATAGGCCTTGCATGGTGTTTTGAGTTAAATATACAATCCAACTTTTTATGTTTATAAGCACATCAGTGTACTTGCCTCAACTTAAGTGTTTTTATTCTTATTATTTTACCTTTTTCTGTTTTTTTTTTTAACAAGTTCGATCAATCCCTGAAGCAAAACGACTGCTGATGTACACAGGCTGTAACTCAGAGATGAGATGGTTGGAAGGCAACAAATGTGCATTTCTTGATCTATTATGGTGGCTGTCCAGGATTTACTTAATGTTCACTTGGATGGGGTATTGTTTCAAATGATGGAAATTTATGATACTAATGTTTATGCAACACTTTTGTACAAATACCAAACAAACACCTTTGCAGCATATGTGTTTTGCTAGAAAACACTTAATAATAGCCTTAATAAAAGAAAATCATAACAGACAGGCGAGACACTCCCAGTCTTTGGTACTAGGTCCCATTTCAATGCTTGGTGATAGACATGCAGTCCTATTTGGAATGGGTATTTTTGCACTTTAACAAAATATGTTGTTAAGTCATAGCCTATAAATATGTATATGATTTTAAAATGTATTTTAAATTTCATATTAAGGTCTTTATTTTACATTAATCAATTTAAACACTCACCAGCTGCCTCTTTTTGTCGAGGGGATGCATTGATGGAAAGCTACTAATGTGCATGCATTAATGGGTCCATCACATTTGGATCCATTGTGCATTGTAATATAGACCAATGACTTGTTATCTGATTGTTCCTATAACACAGAAAGCTCTCTCCTCTGACCATGGTTGTAGGTGTTTTTCACTGTTTTTAAAATGGCTATCTGAGCTTCAGTGCTCCAGGCTTGAGGATGAAGTTGTAATGGGCAAGGAGGAGGTGGATCTTCACCGCCTCCATCATGAGTCAGGACTGACTCAACTGCACTGACCTACTCCCTACAGCTCACAGCTCTAGTTCATAGCCCACCTCTCTCTCTCTCTCTCTCTCTCTCTCTCTTCTCACTCTCTCTCTCTCTCCTTTTCTACCTGACTGGCACTCTCTCACTCTTTCTTCATTTCTGTCTTTCTCTCCCCTTGGATGATGCTTCACTCCCACTCAGCAGCAGCTGTATGCATAACAATCTCTTCTGTGCACATGCATCTCTATATACATGTGGGTGGGGTAACTATTATTAAAACATATCAGGTACTTTGTATAGTGAACACTTTGGCAGCATTTCCATTTGTACGTTTAACAAAGAGGCTTTGTGACTTTTTCTTCCCAGAGCTGCAGCAGCCTCTGCATCCTTCACTTCTTACCTTTGGATTACAAATGACCTTCTAGGGATGAAAAAAATGTAGTCCTGGATGCTAATGAATTATTGTGTGCAGTTGCTCCTCCATTTTAAATGTTGCATGCTTTTGATTTCATCCCCACGTTCTGCTAACGTCACTAGTGCAAAACCTCATTTAATCAAGTAAATGAGTAAACCTGCTGCTTCCATAATTAATTCAAAGTTTCATACAGCTGATTGGTTAGGTTCTTACAGCTACATTTGTAAACATAAAGCTGTACATCTGATTTGTTGTTCTATAAGACAGTAGTCATGCGTTAGCTTATAGTGCCTCTACTGACTGCACTGTCCTCATCCCATTTCCCAACCTGGCAAGTGCACAGTGTGCAATTACACTCAATAAATGTGTCAGAGTGAGACACATTTTGCCAATGAATATTAATTAGCTGTTGTTTCTCTGTCTGATTGTTAGTGGTGATAGTCTGCCAAGAGACACAGTTGTCTGTTTGCTCATCCCCATTCTGCATGCATCATTTACTTAGATTTTTGTTTCCCTCAATCAACTACATTTTATTATGATCATTGAAAATAAAAATGTTACGAGTAAAGTATTAAACAAAATGAAAGCCAAATAATTGTGGTGTTTCATGCCAGAGGCATTACATCTGTAATGGAGATACTGTATGCAAAGTTCACTAGAATACAAAATAGACATGACCTACATTGCCAAACATCAGAGCATTCAAAAGTAAATCTGGTGCACATTAGGCATGGATACTGGCTTGTCTTGGTGCTTATATCTGTGATTCGACAAAGTTATGATGAAAGCAAATGGGTGTGTGTCTGTGTGTATGTGTGTGTTTGTCCTGATCAAAATGTCTGTGTACGCTCATATGCATACATTTAATGTTCAAGGTATACATGTGCATGTTTTTAAAGGTGCACGAGAGTGCAAAAAGGCATGCATGAGTACATGCAGTCATGTGTGTGAGAAAGAGTCAAAGGGCGTGAGATGGCTCAGTGCAACTTAGAAAGCTTTGGTGGTGAAGCAAACTTAATCTGAGGATTTCACGCTCCTTTGGAGATTGTTAAAAGTTAGAGGCATCAGCTGCACCTTACTCAGAGAAGGTAAACAATATCTCAACAACAGGATCAGATTTGTAAGAACCGCAATGACCCAGATGGGGTCCTCTGCTCAATGAACCACTCCAGACTTGACTAAGAAAAACTGAAAAAAATGACAGCTATTTAAGGAAAAACATGAAGCCTTCCCTTTTGTCTTTTAACAAAATGGAGGGTTTTTTTTTTTAATCCATAGGGAAAATCAGTCCTGTTAACTTTGATGACTTATGTATGTGTCTAGGTGCTTGTGTTCGTGTGGGGGAAGACATACCTAGGTATATTTTCATTTTGCTCCATGAAAAACGACTTTTGTTGCTGTGACTACTCTGTTAAGTGGCTCTCCTCTGTGCAGTTAGATTTTCACACTAATGTGTTTCCCCTTTTTCCTCTGCAGGGCCCATTGAGATACTTGAGATGCGAGTGGGAGGGAAGCTTGTCTCATACACTGATCGACCCTGGTTGATCAGGGATGGAGGAACCACAGCTGAGGCCAGGCATCAACCTTCTCTTACATAAAGCGCTAACGGCTCTCAATCAACTGGAGACATAATCTTCTGGACAAATTCATACTTGGACTTTTGAGCACTAAACAACCACCAGGCTTGGTGTTACTGTGAAACTGAAGAAACAGCGAGGGCACTCACTGTATGTAAGTGCATAGATAGAGTAGTTCATAGTTTTGCAGGGGATATTTTTGTTACTTAGAAATTGTTGAATTAAAGATTAGAACGCTGCTGAAACCCTATCATCAAAAGTGAAGACACAAGTTTAGCCGAAGAAGTACAAGATGGGGTGAGAAATGATGTCAGCCACTATGTGATTCATGTCGACACAAACTTCTTCTCTGTGCATACTCAGATGGAAATCAATAGCTCCACTCAACCGATGGAATTTGCCTTTTGAGAATTGTAATTGTTTGTGTCTTGAGAGTCTGGCAGGTCTGCCTGTGAGCGAAACACTGCTCTGCTGAACTGCAGATAAGGAGAAAATGATATTCTGTTAGTGTGTGCCATATGCACAATCACAGTGTATTTTGGAAAAACCGATGGTTTGAAATGAATGACGTGGTCACTGATCTGTGTCCAGACATTACATTCATTATGTCAAAATCTATGTGCTCAATTGGTGCCATGCAAGCTTTTTTTTCCCCCACAATGACATGCAGAAGTTCAGTACAGTGTGGCATAGTTACAGCTTTAAAGGATCCTTGAAGAAGTAATAATTTGCATCAAATTTTCTTTGTATACAAATATACATGTACATGTTTGATATCTATATATTTCAGGCATTTTTCTACAGAGACTTTAACATTTAAAGAGATGATATTTTTGATATTGTTGTGTTGGATGACTGAGAGGTATTTTGACGAAAGCTGACATTCCCTTGAGGTACATGTTTTTCAGCAGAGCATAGCAGGATGAGTTATTTATATATAGCAACAAGATAGTGTTTGTATGGTTGAAAAACAAGTGCTTCAGTATTATCACTTCTAGAAACTTAACAGAATGGGCTATATCGTGAAAGAGAAAATGTAAGATAGAAAAAATGAATGGCGTAAACCAAATACCTAGTTGTGCTTTATCAGACAGGAGGCATGGGACTGAATGAATGCATGACTGACTCTTCACTTTGTCCTGCCATCACTGTGTATTTCTATGCATTTCTGTGGAGAGGCTGTCTGTTGGTGGGTCCAACATACAGGGTGCTCTGCTCTCCACAATACAGAGTTAAGAAGTATTCGTTCTCATTTCCTCATATGATGTCCATCAGGTTAATTCTGCAGTCACTATAAACCTGATAAATATCCTGGGTATTACAACGCTGCTTAGGCCAATGAGGCATTGGCAATTAAATAATTACATAAAAGTTTATTTATTCAGCACTTATCAAAGCCAGAGATTGCAGAGTGTTTTATAAGGACAAAATGAAAAATAAAGAAACAGAACAAAAAGGAAGAATATTAATATGTATATACAGTATGGAGGTGAACATTTTCAGAAGCCATTTTGGATCAATAAAGGGGTGGAAAAACGTACACTGGAGAGGAACAAAAAAAATCTTTGATACGCATAGCCTCTCTCCACATTCAGACTGGAGACACTACACTTGTAAACTTCACCTCTTTGTTCTCACTGGACACAGAGACTGAATTCATGACCAAACTCTGGATCAATCAAGAATCAATTTTAAAGATGATTGGAACAAAATGCTGTCAGTGATATTTTGTTGTGTGTGCACAAAGTGTTGGGGAAAAAAAACTTGTGAGAAGTAAACACTTTGCACTAAATCTTGGTGTGTCCGTCTATATGTTGTGAACTGAACAGTTATTCAGCTACAAAGAGTGTTGATTGTATGTCTGTATTTTCTATTGTGAAGTATCTCTTGCAAATTAATCTTTAATAATATCCAGACTCTGTGAACAGGGAGTCAAATAGAGGAAATTAAACTGACTGCAAGTGCATCACAATTAATCAAAGCTACCAAAAGGCAGTGTAAGCAAACCTTTCAGAAAGAAAAATACATTAAATGGCATCAGCAGCTACATCAGTTAATTGAAGATTAGGGTGATGAGATATCAGGCTGGTGGTGATAAGGCCATCGTCTGTCTGCGGAAGATATTCTAATGAATTCACTGTGGTTTGTCTTGGACATACACACTGCAACACAGTCTTCATCCTGTGGTTGTGGTTGCAGGACCAGGGAAGTGGTGGCCTGGAGAACAGTCAGGCAGTCTTGAAACTGGGTTGTCGCAAGTTCAAGTCCATAAACTTTAAAAATTACAACTACAGTGCATGTGTAAGTTGAGCAAGGCACCAGTTGCTAAGAAGACTGTTAGTCAGTTGCTTTTAATTCATAGGTGCATTATTTTGCCAAAAAATAAAGTGACACAAAGTGGTTTATATTAGTAATAAAATGAATGTATTACCAATATGCTATATGATTGAATTAAATACATGGATGGACAAAGAGTCAGTGGACTCTTACACATAGAAGCCCCCATCACGACATCACCACACTCACCTTTAACCTTAACTTTTAATTTCTGTTGTTGGCGGACACAAGTTTGTTGATGGTGGACATGGAAAGAAGTGGCCTAAGTCCTCCCGCAATAGAGGAACCACACTAACTAATTGATTTTTGTAATAGCTACAGTTCCTGTTTACTCTGAAGATTTACATTTTACATGTAAACATGTGATCGGGCATCTACCACAGCACTTGCTTTATGCATTTCACTATGTTTTATGTTCATGTCCGCGTGTGCTCTGTGGCTACAAAACAAATATCCCCTTAGGGACGGCAAAGTAGTAGCCTTTATGTTGCAGCCATATCTTTTGTTCCATGAGTAACATTATGAATTCAAATAAATGAGACAAGGAAAAGCACATTTGAGAGGCTACAACCGTGATGGGTGCAGATTAACTTTCTGTCAGTCGACTAATCAGTTCATTTTTTAAGCTCAGCAAATATTAGGCTTCTTGAGTAAAAAAACAAAACAAAACAAAAAACACACACTGCGGTGGGTGGAGTAAACGTTAAAGAATAAATGTTGAATAGATGCCAAAATGTCTGAAGCAGACATGCAATTTAAACACCAATTTTCACAATATCTGTAATGTTTGTATTGTGGATAGTCCGCCTAGTCAGCTTTTTAATTTTTTGGATCAGGTCTAGACAAAAAAAAAAATTAAAAGTCACTTTACTTAGGCTGGACCACATTAACCATGAAAAGCTACCAACAAACACTTTCAGGTCTGTGAAAGCACAGACCACGTTCAATATATAATTTCCCTTATTTTTTATTTTCTTTGTTTTCTCAACCAGATCACATTTTGTACCAGATGTAGATCTAAAACTACTAAACTCGGACAAATCTGAATCACATTAACCCAGAGAAGCTAGAGCCCACAGGCAGCGTTTGTCTGCATCCCCGGGTCCATCCGTGCAGGTGTAGCAGCAGCGCCCGATGGCATCTGTCCACATGCCGCATTTCCAAGGGCAAGGACGTGGTGCGCTTGTTTTGTGTTACCGCTCATCCTCGCGCCGAAACTCCAACCGGGACGGGCAGCAGCACTGTAGTGTGGTGATCCCTCCCAGCCAAGCTCACCGCGTATTACATAACATGTGCCCTCTCTATCGGCCTGTCACGTGACATGGAAGAAAACGGGGAAAAGAAAAAAAAGACAAATAAGACAGATAAAGGAGAGAGGAGACAACAACGAGGAGACATGACAGAGGGAGGCGTCCTCGGCTGAAGGTACTGAGCGCTAACATGTAGCTAGTTAGCTCAACGTCTTCTGAGTGAACAGCCACGTTAGCCGCTGAACCCAGAAATGGTGACGCTGGATGCACATTTGTATATTTAGCAAAGTGGCTTTAATGCGTCGGCACAGACAGAGAGACGAGCCTTTTTTCAGCTAGCGTAGCATCTCGAGTGTGTGTGTGTGTGTGTGTGTGTGTGTGTGTGTGTGTGTGTGTGTGTTAGCCGGACGTGTTATTTCTGTAGCCGGAGATAAATCCCCCCTCCAAGTGCTGATGTGTCAAAAGCTTGTGACCAACCCGCTTGAGACTGAATCATTCGTCCTCCAACGCGAAACACCCAGATTGAGATGTGCGCACCCCCCCTCAAAAAAAACAAACCACCGACATTAGCAGTTTATTGGCAAGTTAAGTGAGTAATGCTCCTGAAGACGTTGTCTTCAGGAGCATTACTCCCCCCCCACCCTCACTCCCTCACTCCCTCCTTCCCTCCTCAGGCTTCATGTGGACAGACGGAGAGAGACAAGAGAAGATGGAGACATAAACTGTGAGCTCCAGATGTGACGGGAGGACAGAGGTGGATGGCAGCTGGATATGAGAAAAACACGTAAGTTTGGCGGGGGGCGACGACTTACAAAGTTATAGTTTGAGAACATTTTAGTCCAGACAATAACACAAACAACTTAATAGGATGAATGTGTTTGGTAGCAGAAGTTACCGGCCCTACTTTAACTACTTCCTTCTTAGCAGATTAAAATTGGATTAGTTGTTGTTTCCGTGGCCTGAGGCCTGCTTTACAATTGAACATGTGATCACAGAGCAGATAACACAACCGTTTCAGTCAACCTTTTAAGTTGGCCTACTTTTGCACTGGGTCAAGTATGAACAGTATTTCTTCAGTACAATGGCACATTTACTTGGCAACACTGTCTCTGATTATGATTACGTCTGCACATTAGTCCCGTGGCATGTCACATTAAAGTAAAGGAGCGGTGTTCGCGCTGCCAGGTTGGCTCAGTGGGGAGGAGACCAGAGGATGTAGGCTGAAGTCTGGTTGGCAAGCATCTGCTCCCTCTAATGAACCCTTTCTTCTTTCCCTTTTTTCCTCATAGCTGACCCTGTGCTCTGACCTTCTTTTAACGGCAGTAGAGCAAAAACGCGTTCTTGCTATCGCTGTATTACCATGTCAATGCACGTAATGTAGTACATACAAAACAGTCTGCACATTCTTGTTTCACTAACCACTGATTAATACAACTTAAAGCAGAGTGCAGCTGGCGCAGTGACTTCTTGGGAAGAATCTGTTTAACTTTGGAGATGACGTCTGTCTTTGCAATGTTATTTAGGTAAATAAAGAATCCTCTGAGGAAAAGCAGAAGTGAAGAAGATGAAGCTGAACGAACGCAGCGTGGCACACTATGCCACCTGTGACTCACCGCCAGACAAGACAGGCTTCCTGTTTAAAAAGGGTGAGCGCAACACGGCTTATCACCGACGCTGGTTTGTCCTGAAGGGCAACATGCTCTTCTACTTTGAGGAGCGCGACAGCCGAGAGCCCATCGGTGTCATCGTCCTGGAGGGATGCACTGTGGAGCTGTGCGAGTCAGCTGAGGAGTTTGCCTTCGCCGTCAAGTTTGATTGTGCCAAAGCAAGGGTGTACAAGATGGCCGCTGAAAGCCAAGCAGCCATGGAGTCGTGGGTGAAAGCGCTGTCCAGGGCCAGCTTCGACTACATGAGGCTGGTGGTGAAGGAGCTGGAGAGGCAGCTGGAGGAGATCCAGGAAGTTGCAGGAGGCGGCTGTGTTGGGGCTGGAGTTGGCGGCTTGCAGGGCAGGCCTAAGTCCTCCAGGCGAAACCAGGCGTCACGCTCAAGGTCCGGAGCATCCTCTTCCTCATCATCTTCATCTTCTGTATCATCAGCATCATCAAGTGCTCCTTCCATGTCAGTCCCCTCTGCTCAAAAGAGCCTCCAGGATGAGGTCCAGGTCATCACAGGGTGTTCCAGGGAGAATGGAGTCGCATGGAGTAAACCACCAGTTGCCTTGGCTAACGGCTTTGTTGAGGCAGGGTCCTCCTCCGTGGCCTGGGAAGGCTGTGCAGACTCTGGGAATAGCAGTGTGATTGGTTATGGGTCTGATGGGGTGAGGGCTCCACCAGTGCCTCCCAGGAGAAGAGGAGCATCTCTGGAAAGCCCTGTCTCCCCCGGCACCGGCTGCTTCTCCAAACTCCATGATTGGTACGGCAGAGAGGTGGAGGAACTGAGAATCGAGTGGCTGAAGAGCCAGTAAACTGATGAACGTCGATCATTTCTTTTTCCCACAGCTCCATCAGTCCTTCCTTAACATCCTTAAATTCTTTACATCTTTCTGAACTCAAAAGAAAGGGGAGAGAACTGTGACTTAATTGCAAGTTGCAGTCTAAATCAGAAATCAAAAAGAAGACAAATAACATTTTTGAGATTGATTCCAAATCTTGTCTGGCACAGGGGGATCAGTGGCTCTTAAACAATGACACTGTCAGGTGTTCAATCCAATAAAGGGGGAAAAAAGCCCTTTTCTACAGTTTTGCTCAGTGTGATTTGCTGAGGACAGTTAAACATGTTCAGTATTTACAAAAATCAGTTTTTCCTAACAAGATGCAGAGAGTTTGGCCTTGTAGAAAATAAAAAATATTCTGTTCTATTCTTATTTTGCCAATGCTCGAGATTCCTTTTTCTCTTCTAGCTTCCAAATGTACTACCAATTTTTTTCCTAAAAGAACAACATAGATCAGGTTGTTACAGTGATATGTTGACCATTGGGCACAGAAAATTCGGACTGAAGTCCCTACGTGGTGATGTCCAAGCTTTTGCCTGTTGGGAAAATAAGATGATAAAATTAAAGGAACAGCTGAACGGTGGGTGATATTTTAACAGTCTAATGGCTTGAATACCAGAACAATTTGTGTCTAAATTCATCATTTTGAGTTTCCTGCAACTTTGAACCACCTTAACATTAAGATAATTTTAACATGCCAGCTTGTAGAGAAATGAGAATGGTCTCGAAATAAGAAGTGGTCTTGGTAAAAGCTAGTCCAGATTCTCCTCCATGCTCCCACCGGGGCATATCTCGCCCCAGAGGCCTTGTGGTTGCTAATGTCAGAACATCCTCTCGACAGTCACTGGGGACCGTGGTTGGAGCTGGATGTCTCGCTCAGAGCAACACACCCCGGTATTTTTAGCCTGTGTTAGCCAGCGGCCAGATGATGCTGTTTCATAAGAGTGCTTGTCACTTAGTTCTCTTTTAACTCTTTTTATCCTTGCACTTACAGGACTTAACACTTGTCTTCATAATTCTCTAATAATTCCATGTTATACAATCAAATCATCTTAATTTTATGCAATTGTTGGCTTTGTTTGGTGTTTTAGCTTGAATGTTGCTGAATGAGTACAACTGTTAGAGGCCTATATTGAATGTGAACATCTAACCTCTTGGTTTGTATACAAATATTTACTATTCCATGTTGGAAATTAACACCAGCAGTCTGTGAAATGGGCCTTTAAAATGATTGCTCATACAGTCTTTCTATATCCAGTCACATTGCCGTTTACATTTTGTTTTCGAGGTGCCTTATGCAATCTTTATAACTCTGTTATTGCACTTGCAACCATTGTCATAGGACTACAATGATGGGAGGGTTTGACTTTTGATTTTTTTTTCTACTGTACTGCTGTTATTTCTTTTTCTTTTCTTTCCAAAGGCTCACTTACGTGCAATCACTTTTTGACAATGGCTCGGTTCCTTCAGTCTGCATCAATGCACAGCACTGTCATTACTGTTGTACCTGGCTTGTGCAGAAACGACAACGTGGGAAGAAATGGTACAGTGAGGATTGTGTTCCTTTGAAACAGCAATATCAAAGTGGTTGTTTTATTGCCATTTTTGTCAATTCCAGAAATGTATTTCTGTACCTATGGACAACAGTAGTGTGTTTTTTCAACAATAATATTTAATGGAATTTGTGAATGTGTCTAATTAACCAGATATAAGATAGTGTTATCTATCTTTATTCACGAGTGCCAAATGAGGAATGCAACCTAAATGCACAATAACCATGTTGTCGGTTTTTTGTTTGTTTGTTTTTTTTCATTATCTTTTATGATCCTCGTAACAATTTTCAATATTATAGTACATAATATGATTATTATATTGAAAAATCAATAGGACTTAACACATTGTTCTGATACGATACCCCGGAAGGATTTTTGCTGTAAACCGCTCAATAAACTGTTAACATCTTGTGTTGTGAGCAGTTCATTTTTCTGTGATCACAATATCTACTGAAGTTTACTTGTCTTTATTTATCTTAGTAGAGGGACAACTTTCACTCACTGACATGCTTTTGGTATTAGATGTTGTTGTCATTGATTTTAGAGACAAGTGCAGCATGATGCATCTTCTGAGTTCTTGCATGGGCCTGGGCACGTCTTAATGAAACCACACACATTCTTGGTGCTGTTCAGCCTCTCTCTCAGTAGGTGTCACTGTGCAACAATTTTAGGCAGCAGTCTTAACCCCTTGACATCAGTGAACTCGGTGGCTGGTTTACACCTGGTGGGAAAGGTCAATGAAATTAACTGCCCAGTGACTAGCAATGGTTCGGATCTTCAGAGAAGAACAAAAATACACTTTCACATAGTCAGTGTGTTTTCATTGTCACTATTCTTCTCATATACACAACATCAGGGTTAATACAGAGAGATACAAAGCACTGTTTCTTATTCATTATAAACTAATCTGGTTGATGCTGTTATAGGGCGTAGTATCATCATTACCCCTATATATATTATGCTACTACTACCAATCACACTACCATTAGTTTATAATGTATTTCTATTTTTTATTTCATATATTTCTGTACAATTTCACACTGATTTACATTATCTCTGTCTATGAATGAAGCCATACTTCATACTTATTTATTTTTACTTCTGTTTTTTTTTCTACTTATTTCTGCCTTTGATAATAGATAAATTAAGATAAATGTGATGTTCATGACTCATAGTGAAAAGTCACTATGCAATATTGAGGTGCACAGTATCACACTACTTGACCTTAAATTGATAGAAAAGTGTTTTTTAATCCGCGTTTGTTCTGTGAAATTGCTGAAGCACTGACAGACACCCACAGATTACAGTATCTGAGAAGACTTGTTGATAGAGTCTGGACAGTTTCTACATCTTTAACATACTACACTTGCCCACAAGGCAACCGTCTACAGACAACATGAAACTTCCTGTCTGGCCATTTCAACATAAGAGTTTATGAAAGTTGTCAGTGTTGTAAGTATAATGATGAAACTTTATGAATGTGCTTAAATAGTAGATCAGTTGCATTTGACAGCATTGGACTGTACGAGGTGTACCTAATTAAGTGGCCCATAAGTGGACTGTCTTCACATGGATGGTATGTGGGGTGGATGACGTGTTTTACGCAAATTCATCATAAGCCAGTGTATTTTTTTAACAATTGGCTGAATAAGATCATTGCAATTGATGTATCACTATTCCCAGACCTCTGTATAGTTGGGTTTACATAACAGTGAGCTATTTGCTAGATCACTTATTAAATTAGTCATGCGTTATGTCATATCAAAATAAATATGAGCCTATCTATGAAATCAAACAAAAATCTGGGGAAGGAATTTGCAGCTTCAAAGAAGGCAATCATTTAACTACTCAAGCCATAGGGCATTGACAAAAAGACTGTTGTCTTTTTAACGATTGTATAAAATTTGCCTTTTCCAAGTAAAATTTATAAATGGTCTGTAAAATCAATGAACCATTCTATGATCTTGCAAACATTTAATGCTTGATGAATGGCACATAAACTGCATCAGTTAAAATGATTAGTAAACACAGTGTGTGTTTAAAACAATAAAAGCTAAACTACTTCTTGGAAGTGGACACAGTGTTCAGTCTACACTGCAATACCACACATACAGAGAATACGGAAAGGAACCTTGTGTCAAAATCTCATTGTACATATTTCTTAGAACATTTGTGTTCGCAAATTTGACGTGAGGGTCATTGGGAAGGTTTGACTTTTCTTGCCAAAGGAATCTAATCTATGTGCAATCTCTTTTTTGACAATGGCTCAGTTCCTTCCATCTGCATCATGCATCTGCACAGCACTGTCATTACTGTTATACACTTGGCTTGTGCAGAAATGACAATGTGGGAAGAAATAATAACATTTAAAAGAATTTTTTAATTTGTGAAGGGTAGTGGTACTTTACGTGGGTATTTTAAATACATGCTAATTTATTCTTCTACTCAACTACATTTTAGAGGGTAATACATACTATATTACACCACTACATTTATTTAGCAGTTATAGTAACTAGCTGTGTAGATTAAGAATAGAATAAAATCCCATAACCACATAACAATCCTATGACCATATATTATCTGTTTTATAAGCCAAACAATTCATCAATTCATTCAGAAATAAATGGGCAGATGAATTGATCATGAAAATAATGGCTAATTGCAATTTCTGCAATTTAATACTAGAATAATATATAATATACACTGAGATATTTTTGCATGTATAGTGAATACATTTTCCTTAAGAATGCAGGATTTTTACTTGGAGCTGAATCTTCTCAAATTGTTGTTTTGCTGCTTTTAGTTAAATGCAAGACCTGAAGACTATAACCTCAACTCGGACTCTGGGGACCATTTGTGTCCAATTGGATTCATCCTCTTCCTTAGAATGCGTCTCTTATTTTGAAAATCCGGGCTGGAAAGCGATACTTTTCATTTCCTCTAACTTGACACAGCTGGACCGCGGCACATTTTTTTTTTTTTTTTTTTTTTTTTTTTTTTTTGACAGCGGAAATGAGGAGTCGCCACTTTTTCCGCGTCAAGTTCGTGGCTGAAAGTTTGCTTTCCTCCTTTTTTTTTTCTCTCTGTGTGCGAAGGCACCGTCGCTCGCACGCACAATGAGAGAGAAAGCGACGGGCTCCTCCAGCATGCAGCCTTTTTCTCCGGTGCCCAGTGTCTGCTGGTCCTCGCCGCCGTCGTTTTGAGTTACTTTAGATGCTTCTCAACACATTTCCGTTATGCGAAGTCCAACTTGTTGGTTAGTTGTCGTGCTGCGGTGGGTGCCCATCCGAGATAACGGAGAACGTGAGTATGTTGTGAAGACTCAGCTCCTTTCAGCTTTTTATTATTATTATTGTTATTACTGTTGCTTTCCTGCTTCAAAGTGCTTTTAACGGCACTAAACCCATCCACATGGTGAATTATGGCAAAGTGACAAACCTCAGCAGGAATGTGGACAAAGCTTTCGTCCAAATCTGCACGTTTTCTTCACTAATAATCGTCGAAAGAAATTAAAAAAAAAAAAAAAACTAGAATGTGCTCGTGTGAAATTTAAAGGGCTTCTGCTTCTCTCCGGCTCGGGGCCGGTGCTGCAGGGGCAGACTGACGGGCCAAAAAACTGAAGATCTCTTAAAAGTAGAGTCATGCCATACGGGATATTCACAAAGTAGACAATTGCCCAGGGGCCCCTGAATCACAGGGGCCTGAAAAGCCACAGGTTTACTGCACTGTATTTCTATGTATCCCATTTGATCAGTCGCACATTTGCTGGAAATGTGCAGCTCTCAAGAGGAATCATCATTTTTGTTTGAGCAATATTGAGCTCATTTGTTGTAAAGTTGTGAAGTTTTTTATCAAATTACTTTGTTCTTTTTTTTTTCTTTTTATTTGTTACAAGTAATTTACACAGAGATACAGAGAATGCCTCTGGCAAACCTACAATTTCTGCAACCAGCAATTATATTAATTGTCAATACATCTTACAGCTACTTACTTTGCTAATCAGTTGATTGGCAGGTGCGTAAAATGTCAGCAGTCCAAAACCTCCAAAGATTTTATTATCAAAACTAGAAAATGTTCAGATTTGAGAAGCAGGTACTTGTTTTACTTCCTTTTTTGTTTGGGGAAAAAACCCAAAAAACAACAATTAATCATTCATCAAAACAGCTGCAACTACATTTCTGCCAATCAACTAAACAGTTGTGCTCCAGAGTAGGAACAAATCCAACCAGGATTTGTGGGTGGAGGAAATAATGAGACATGGATGTATAGTCGGGGTCGACAGGGGTCCAGCAACACGTTTCTGCCCCGGGGCTCCTCAGGAGGTTAATCCAGCCATGACCACCAAGCAGCATCTGCGTCTTTTAACTGCTCGGTGTCACATTGGTGAGAGTAGTTGGCACAACAAACACACAATGTGTGCTTGGTGTGACTTAGCAGTAGCTGAAGTGTATTATATGTGAATTTTTGGTACGTTTTCAACATTATTTGGCATAAATCTATTGTCGTCGCCGTGATGATGTTGCAGAATGAAACCTATGGTGAGTGTGTGTGTGAGGTGTTTTTATCCCTCATGACTACTGGATGGGGAACAGGAACAAGTGGGGAGCAGCCACTTGGTTTCACAATCTAGTGTTGTCTTGCAGTAAATCAAAACTTTTTTTGTGTGTGTATGTGTGTTTTGGGGAGGATTGGCTTGTATTTATATCTTATGTGTGTCTGTGAATACAGGTTGTTGTACAGGAGGTTCCCCCTTCACTATCTGTTTGCTTGTTGACTCTGAGGCTACAGGTGTGTAGTTGTAGTGGTTCCCCAAATGTTTTATCTATATTAGTGGCTGAACCCTTGGCAGGGGTGGCAGATATTGATAAAATCATTTCTACATTGGTGGAAAGTTACTAAATTTTATTATTCAAACACTGGATTTAAGTTACATTATTGGATACCTTTCTTTTAAAAGGGCCAGTTAACACCACTTAATACTCCTCCTACTACTACAAATGAAATATGATGCTTTGATATAGATTAAATTATCCAGTAGTATTTCAAGTAGTTATCCCACCTTGAGCAGGCCTAATATCAGGCCCACGCTGGTGTTCTTTGTTGGTTCAGTCATTTAGATGTGACAGTTGTCACACCTTGAGTCATTAAAGCACAGAAGACAGAAAAACCTGCCTATTGGGTAGAGAAGTAACACCAGCTAAACTGTTCTTAATGTTTTCCAGGGCAGACAGGTTTAACCCCAGACAAAAGCTTAACTATAATTTGAAGGTTCAGTGCAGCTCCACACGCCTAATTGCCCTGTATAATCACAAGTGTTCCTGATGAATTTCACCATTCAACATGAATGCAGTAAAACCTAAAACATTCCATGACCAATTGACTTGAAAAAAACATTTATTTATGTGAACACCATGGCTTATAACACTTTTTTCCCAACATGACATGTTTAGTTGGTTGATAGTTGCCTGAGATGTCTTTCCTTGAAATGGCAGCTTTTTGGAATTCAGCACCTACAGCGCTAATTTTTCCAAAGTGTTTTGTGCATTTGATGTACATGCCATGCATCAGACAATGTCATGGTTTCATGTCTTTACTGAGATGTTATCGGACACCAGCTTTTTCACTGCCCCCAGGGTTTCTAAGAAATCTACTGATGAGACCACGAGAGAGGTCTGACCCACAGCAGCCCTCTGGGGGGGAGGGAAAAGAGGCGGAAGGAGAAAGAGAGGAAAAGAGGAGGAAGAAAGGAGCCATGGGAGATAAGTTGGCAGGCAGACAGGAGCAGGAATCCGCAAAAAAAGGACAGAGAGAGACGGAAGGGACAAATTAGGGCAGAAAATGGAAGAAAAAGAAAGCTTGTTTCTGGTGACAATGGGGACCTTTAACAACATAACACACGTTATTGAGCAGTTGGCGTGTTTATGTGTGATGTGACTTGCACAGTGCTTGACCACCCAAACAGCTAAGCCTAAAATCTCTGACTTAAACACACACAAGGCATACAAAGGTTCTTGCATGTATGTGCATGCGTTTGTGCAAGTGTTTGGCAGGGGGCACACGTGTGTGTGTGTGTGTGTGTGTGTGTGTGTTTGTGTGTTTGTGTGTGTGTGTGTGTGTTCTTTCTTTTTCCAGGGCAGCAATAATTAGAGACTGTGTGTATTTGCACGTGTTTACCCCAATGCACCCTGTTCTTGTTGTCGGAAGAATGTTGATTATAGGCCTGATTTAGCTGCAGTATGAGGATGTCACTTAAAACATGTGTGGTGGTAGGTTCTGTAGTACCAATACATTAATGGATTTCTGTTTGTGTGTGTGTGCATGTGTGTGTACATGTGTACGTATTAAGGATATAGGAAGTGTCTCCAGGTCTCATGAATGCCCACATAGTTTTACCAGTCAGTCAATGGATTAGTCAGAAAAGCGCTGTGTGCTCGGAGATAGTATGAATGCTATTTTTCACATTTTTCTAATATTTCATTGACCAAACAGCTAATTGATGAACTGCAGATTAATCAACAATGGAAATCATGTGTTAGTTGTAGCCCTACATACACATACTCCTGTGAAACAGCTTTTTGTGTGTTTGTTCCTCTGTATGTTTCATGGAAACAGGAGTCTTGTCTAAGTTGAAGTGAAAGTAAGAACACATTCTCACGCAAAAGTAAAAAACTTGCATCATGTCACTTCAGGTTGTTCCCATATTAGCATGTGCACAGAGTTGCTATCACTGCAGAAAAAAAAAGCCTCAGAAGTGATGTTGGTGAGTCAGGAAGAGGTATTTTGTAAGTGCTCACACTGAAATTTAGTTGGCTGAGTCCCAATGTGGAAAAGTTTATAACTCCTGAATTAGCCTTCCAGGAAGTCAGATGCCTGCAGATGATTCACAGCCGATCAGAGTTACTGAAGGAGTCAATTATCTCACACTGCCCCCACCCGAACAACCCCACACACAGTTCTGCACACATACATACACGCCCACATATGTTCATAATGTACAGTATTGCACATCTTAAATACTATCATGCGTCCTACAATTCACAATGAATCAGAAACACATCACGAGTATTCATGACTCATTCATAAAGTGCTTGTGGAGTTCAGACAAAGATGTCTGTCGTACTCTCCCAGGCTGGAACATTTGAGTCTTGAATGCTTGAATTGGCTGAATTGTGTTGACTTGACTCAACTGAGTTGTGAATGATGGATTGTTGTTTTCAGCTTTTCAGAAACTAAGCCTGTGCTTAAGGGTTCTAGTAGTAACGAGTTCAGCTTTTTGTGGTCTCGCAGCTGAGAAACGTACTTAAACCCTTTAGTTATTCAGTGTATGGATATTTAATGTTGGGTAACATGCACTGCCAGCCAGTGTTTATTTTGGCAAGTGTGTGTGCAGGGAAAAGTTTCTGTCTATTTATTTAGTTTGTTTTTTTACTCCTCATCTTAACAGTGTGAGAAGCAAACTTTGTGATGGATATTTTTCACTCTTTTTTTTGATGACTTCTGACCAAAGGAATAATCAGAGAATTGCAACAGTAATCTGCAGACAAATTGATAATAATCAGCAGTTGAAACTCACAACAGAGGTGTCCATTAGCTATGACTTTAACTTTATATATCAATTTTGTCTTTTTATAACCATGTTGTAATCTTAATTTCAGATTTTAGGTTCTTGTTCAGGTAAAACTCTAATAAACTGTTTCACCAGATGATGTAAACATATGTAACCTTACTTGCATACCAGAATACTTCAGTAGCATATTGATATTAAGCTCTACAGTAATGATTAGATGCATACGTGCATATCACTCAGCCTGAAACATCAGTTTTAGATGTGGTACCAGGATGTAATAAGTGGAGAGCATACAAGTAAAAAAACATTAAATGACAGGGTTGGATTCCTGTTCATTTATGAATCAGTGACATTTGACTGAGATTGGAATAAAAACATTTGCAGTGTGTTTGCTTGATTGAACTTCTAGTATAGATCTTTCATTGTAGTTTGTCAGCTGCAGTTTGAGGCCTTTAGTGTTTGTGATGCCTGACAGTCACCGCTGACCTCATTCCTCTATAGTCTCAGCTGCTCACATATCACATCCATGCAGCCAAAGCCCAAACTCATTCTCCTTTTTATTTTTTGCCTGTCATTATGTCTCTGGGAGCCCTGTATTTTAGTATTTCCTTGACATGCAAGGGTCTGTCTTTGCAGGATAATGATAGACTGCAGACTTTGCAAAGACATTTTCTATTAGTCATCAGTAGGATGCTGGACAGCTGGAAGGATGCTTGTTAGTGAGAATTTTACTAGGTTATTGGGACCTAGACGATGCAGAGCATTGTTTCCATTGGCTTTTGTTTCCCACTTTTGATACTTACAATGCTTTCTGTAGCTATGCTATTTCCTTCTTATCATCGCAGATCCAGCCTTTTAGTATTGCTACTTTCCCAACCTGCCTCCCTCACTCTGTTCCCAGACCACAGGAAATGGCCAGAAAGCGGCAGGGCTTTATTTCTGTGTGTCTTAAGAATAGCAGCATTGTGTTGTGCTGGAGCCTGCATTGTTGTGGGAATGTAGGGCCGAGTGAGAGAACACACCAACCGAAACAAAAACTCTACACTACCAGTCAAAATTTTCTCCAGTTAAGAAATTTCAGGCGTTAATTTCCAGTGAATAGCCACTAAAAATTAAAAAAAAAAAAAAAAGTCTAAATAAATTGATAGAAAATTAGCCTTTTTCATGGAAATTAGTTAAGAAATTGGTTAACTTATTTTCCCACAGCAACCGAAGTAAATGAAGCATTGAAAAGTAATGCAAACAAAAACACTGGATGTACAAAGCCAGTGTTCAAACATGGTCACTTTGTTCACAGCTGCTACTGCCTCATATTTCCTTTTGTTTTTATGTGTTTCATAAAACCACTCTTAATAAGAGCTTTGTCTAAACGAAATGCCAAACATGGACGATTTAAAGGTTGTTATCGCCCCATAGCTTTTTTTTTTTTTTTAAATCTAGTGTGGGTATATCAGTATTTTTTCATTTTTATATAATGTGTTTACACCAAATATTTTTTGCCTTTCCTTGTCACAAAATAGCAATGATGAGTGTTTCAGCACTCGGAGGATGCTTTACGCAAATAAACATTTCTCTGCATGCAGAACAAACGTTTTTATCTGATGTTTCATATTTGAAGTCGACTCTGGCTGTGTGTAGTTGCAGCCTCCTCCTCTCCTGTTTCACCCTGAATCAGCTGATCCTTTCCTCAGGTTATGGGAAGTTAAGGCCAAGGTTATCTCATGTTTCAGCCCTGTTTCCTTTTTTACAATGTTCTTTATGTTCTTCAATTATGTAAGTGGTGCACATCTCACTTTCTGCTCTGTTTGTTATCAAACCTCTTTCACATCTCACTTCACACAAACAGGAACACTGAGGCTCAGTCAATCCCATCCTTGCAACTGCAGATGTCTTTTCATGCAGCTGATCAATCAGGCGGTATAAAAACACTTATCTGCATGTAGCTGGTGTCAGGAAATGCCACTTTTCTATGATACGCAGTGGCTTGTCACACACACATATAACATGAAATGAAAGGAATGAATAAAGGTCACACTGTCAGTTCATGTTAACTGGTGCGTTGGCTAACAGTGGAGCAGGCTGTTGTGCCTGTTATAACAATAGTGAATTTAGACTGGATTGGTGAGAATTCCTGTTCTTTTTACACTGATAATAGATTTTTCCTCATATGTCCCATTTCATATTTTTCTTAAGTGTAGTTGGAGTTAATGAAAGGCAAAGATGGGGCCAGAGTCGAACTTTGATGAAACATTTACCAGTTTTAAACAGGTTTTAATATCCTATCTTTAGTAGCCTAATCACGTAGAACTGATGATTATTTGCTCTGTTAATGAGTTGATGGACAGGAAATTAAACAGCAGCTATTTTGATAATTAATTCTGCATTGCAGTCATAATTTGAAGTGATAATGTCAAACATTTAGTGGCTCCAGCTACTACTTTAATGTTCTTCTTTGTCATTCATCTTCATAAACTGTCCTGTTAGCTTTAGCCACAGCCAGGCTAGGCTTTCCCATTGGTTTCTTTTTTAAGTCTTCATGCTAAGCTAAGCTAACGAGCTGTTGGCTGCATCTACATATTTACTGTACAGACATGAGTGTGGTTTCGATCAATTGTCATTTGCTTTCTCTGTGCGAGAAAGCAAATAACTGTAGTTCTCAAGAACGTTGAACTATTCCTTTGAATCCCTTTGACTTCCGAGGTAGTCTTTTATAAGGGGTTTTTGTAAAGTGTAACTACCTTTTTAGTAGGAATCACTACCAAACCTTTATGACCTATAGTCTTTTCTATCATAAATGAACAGAGTCACATAAATATATTATTGTTACAAACTAATCTAGTAAGAATTTTGTCACTTTTCTACACCATAAATTGTCAGTCTTCAGTCTCACCTTTTCGCCTCCATGTTGATATTCATCATATTACAAGAGGAACGGTTTGATAGGCTTGACAAGTTAAAATAGTTTGACAAGTAGTTGTCACATTTGTGAGTATTTTAAGTAACAGCTCTTAAGGTGTGTGTGTGTGTGTGTGTGTGTGTGCGTGCGTGCGTGCGTGCGTGTGCATTTACAATATCTTTGCATGTGTGCACTGGTCGCTGCTTGCCAGGGCAGGGCTTCCTGTTGCTGTGATTGCTGCCCAGGCAGAGCAGAGATCCTTTGGTCTCTGTTCCTCTGCCACCTGGAACTTCACCCACAAACCTGGCGCCATGTCCTCTCCTCTCTCCTTTCTCCCACTCTGTTTCTCCCACTTCCTGCCTGCCTTCTCATTATCCCCTCATCTCTGTCGCTCTGACTCTTGTTTCTCTGTCTCCTCCTCTTCCTTTCCTTGTTTGAGTCCCTCACTCCTTTCTTATCCCCTCTTTCTTCTTAATATCCCCTTTACCCCCCATGCTCACACACACTTACTCTCTCAGCTTTGTAAATTTATCCCTAGCTCTGTGATTCACTCTGTGATTCAGAGAATTAAAATTCAAAGGTGGTAACAAAATCTGTTTTTCATCCCAGAACTTGTGATGCACATGTTGCCACATTTTTTTTTCTAATTTATTTTTTCCACACCAGTTTTTACGGGAAAAACTGTAGTGTTTGATGTCTGAGAGAGCCTTGATGCCATGCAGATTAATTGAGTCGTAAGCAGTAGATTGGATCCGGCTGATCTTGTTAATAAGGCCAGTGCTGTATGAAGGTCAGAAGGATGTGGCTTGATGTTAATTGCATTTTATATAATGAGCATGACAATTAAGATCCTATTTCTATAGTAATGAACAACCAAACTGCACATGTAGGTGTACATATAAACACATTGCCCTACCATTTGTTCAGACACATCACTGTGTGTGTGTGTGTGTGTGTGTGTGTGTGTGTGTGTGTGTGTGTGTGAGTGACTTGTCACCTAACAGTGAGATGTGCATGCATGCTTTAAATATGTCTGTAAAAACATATCTGCGATGTCATATGTTGTTTTCTGCAAGAGACACTTGTAGGACTTGAGGTTGGATTTACTGTTTGCCGACAACGTGTTAGTTGTTGTAGTCAGAAAATACACATGAGCTGAAGGATAGCAGTGTGATTATTTCCAATGCTAATCTGACAATGGTTGTCTTGTTTGATCAATGAATCATTTTGTCTATAAAACATCAGATGCACACAACCTATTATTTTAGTAATCAAGTATTATTCCATCAATTAATCGAATAAGAGCTACTTTTGTTTTACTAAAGAATAAGAAAAATGTGAAAACAATAGGCTGTAGAAAAATAGAATATAAAAAATATAACAAATAGAAACTCTCTGTTCAGATATTCCACTGTAGGGGAGAAGCTGGAACGGCTGAACAGCCGTGGTTTATGGCATGATAATTGCCACGCGGAGGCTCGGTGGCCACAGCCCACTGTTTCTCTGCTATGTCTGTGTGTATACTCTGTAGTTATCGCCTTTTTTAGTTTACTTGTTTAAAAAAAACAAAACGCTTGCATCTGCAAAATTTGATGTAAAAAGAGTATCGGGAGGCTGAAATGCCATGTTTTAACTGACAAAACAAACCCATGTTATTTGCCACGCATAAATCTGGGGGGCTGTTCCTGGCTGATGCTACAACACCTAACATGAGTCAAATTAACCACATTTAATCGACAATGGGCATAGTGATAATTAAAATTTAAACAGTAATGCAAACCGTATTTTTAGTGTGATGTAGCTTGTAACTGGTTACTGTTTCCTGTCTAACTGTGACTTGAGCTGTCATATGGTGGAAACGAAGCTTCGATGCAGAGAATACAATGATGTTCATTAAGTTTCTCAGAGAATCATTTCAACCCTACTTTAATGATTGATAATCAATTAGTTCTACCACCATATCAACAATTCTCTCTTACAGACACCCTTTCCCCTTATAGCTCCACATCACAAACTCTAAAACCACCAGACATCTAGTGGTCATTAGAAGTACTGCATCTGAAGCCACTTTTGCAGTGACCAAAGCATGTAGCCGTGGTGGTTTTTGCCTTCCATGATTACATGACCTGAAAGTTCAGAGAGTGTGTGTGTGCCTGTGTGTGTCCATTGCATCAAGCGAGGGACTGGGGACAACAGGGAGAACACAGTGGTGTGTGAGGGCTGATACCAGGCTCTTGAGATATAAATAGGGCCTCTCTACAACAGGGTTTCCACCAGCAGCACTGATAATAATTCTCTACATGTTCTACAAGCCTCATTTTTTTGTAGGTTTTGTTATATTGGTTGTCCACATGAGTGAATGTCATCCGTCTGTTTTCCTTCCTTTTTTTTTTTTTTTTTTTTTTTTTTTTTTTTTTTTTGAAATCTTAAAGATTCAGTGGTTTCAGAGTGAGAATTATGGTCTGAGGCTTAGACTTGGTAGTGACTTTAGTGAAGGCAATCTTGGCATTTAGCAAGAATGTCCTACCATGGCATCACACCTCCATCCCAGTCAATGTCATGTTATGTTACAAATCAACTCTGACACAAGTCATGAGGTTTACTCATGCTCACCAGATCAATTCATGTGTGTCTTTTCATGCATCCTGTTTCCTTCCTGCTTGATTAAAAACTGTTGCAGTTTATCCCTCGTTTAAAAAAAAAAAAAAAAAAGAGAAAAGAAAAAGTAGTTTGGTTCAGTTTCTGCTGTTGGGAGCAACAAAGTTATGTTGGGCTACCCACTTTTTGTTATTTTTGGTCCTTATTTGATATGGGGCTGATATTATACTATTATGCTGATATTATACTTCAAGTGACTGAGTCATTTGAAGAGGACAGTGCATCAGGGCAATTAGTTCCATTATGAAATCATTAGATAATTGTGTGAAATGCATCACACATTCCCAGAGCCCAACGTGGCACTTTAAATTTATTACATTTTTTTGGTTGACTTAAGCAAATACATTAGTTTGAAAAAGAGAGCAGACACAGAAAAAGCAACAAATTTTCACATTTGACAAACTGGAGCCAGAGAATGTTTCTCATTCTTGCTTGAAAAATTACTTTTTATTGTTTATTTGTCAGTTTTCAAAATAGTTTGACTAACTGTACCAGATATGGTGGACCTCACAGCACATGTCAGTGGTTCAGATGAAGAGACTGTGCTATATTTCTCTCAGTGTCAGTCACAAGTTCATTTCCTGGCAGACTATTTTTTCCAGCACCTGTCTGACATGTGCATCTGCCCAGCAAAGCTAGATGACTACAAGCTTTATTGATGTCACTTACTGTGACTGACTGCTATTTTAAACAACAGTGGTGAAGCTGCTGCCTTAGTAGCTTTACACTCAAAGGTGAGACATGCAAAACAACAGCATTCGTTTTGGTTAAATTGTTGTTGTTTTGTCGCCAGAAAACCTGCAACTGATGTTGAGATCGGCCACAGTTGCTCAGGAGAGCAGTTTCTCAGACTGCTTGTGGTGTTGACGCTGCAGGAAAAAGCTGTGCCAGATTTCTGTAAAGCACATGAGAGAGACGAAGAAAGCAATCAGTGTGCCTGTGCGTGTGTGTGTGAGCGTGCGTGTGCATGTGTCACAGTGAATAATGAAGGCATTGTGGGGGAAGTTGAGGACGAGGAGGGAGTGATGAGTAAGGTGAGGAAGAAAGACAGACAGAAAGGAGGGAATGCAGGGACTTTGACTCTATTGTGCAGGAATGTTTTCCATTTGCAAAGTAGTGTGTTTGAATTGGCCTCTTTTTTCTGTCAACCCCTGCTGAATGCTGTCTAGTAAAACAATAATATGATAATAAAGCACCAAGTTGAGGTTGGGGATTCTGGATAAGAGCAGGGAAGAGAGAGACACCGAACTGTGTTAGCCTTTTTGTTTTCCCTCATAACTTGAATGCGACTCCATCAGACCCTTAGTCGAGGTAAAAGCAAAGGAGGCATGAACCCGAACACATCTGGAGATCCTCACACCAGAGGACAGAGAGGATGAAAAGAAAGGGAAAACCATGGGAAACAGAGATGACCAAGCCCCCAGAGGGATACATTGAGAGGAAGTGTGTGTCTGTATATGTGCATACGTGTGTGTGTGTGTTCTGTAGTCAGTCAGTGCTGAGTCATCGCTGGGCTGGCCAGGCAGATAGAAACAGGCTTCTGGGGGGGCCGGCTGCAGGGGCACAAGGGGACATGCACTGAGCATGCTCTGCAAAGTACAGGAAGGGAATTAGTTGTTGTGACAGGACACATCCAGGAACTTTAGTGACGCAATATTTCACAATGCCAAGTTTTCGCTCCCCCATTGACGTATGCGTCCCCTCGTATGTTTGACAGCACTAATTAAAAAAATGGCCTAGTCACATGACACAGTCTCAAGAATACACGGCTTTTCTTCTCTGAATGTCGTCGTTTAGGACACGGAGAGAGGGAGAGAGATGTTGGCCGAGAGATAACGAGACATGTTGCTCCATGTTTGGCCCGACCACAGCAAACCCCCCACCCCCCACCTCTCTTCCCCCTCCTCTTATTTCTTGTGGTTTTCTGTGATCTGTTGGACCACAGTCTGTGACTCCCCCCACACCAACCCACACACACCCGTGTGCACACACATCATACTCATACTTCCTGTATTTTGAATAGACCCTTCTCTGCTGCACTGGAGGAAGATGGTATGTACTGTAGGCACATGTTGTAGTTGATTGTAATGATAAACCCTTCTTAATAGTACTGAAGCTGAAGTCCTACTGTGAGTGTATTCAACTATTGTCTGTGCACAAAAGTATATAGAAATAAGGTGCAGTTGTGTTATGTAATGCATGTTTCTATTTTTGAAAACATCACAAAATGTGTAGACATCAAGTGTTTCATGATGGGATATTAAACCTGTGTTGAAACCTCTATCATCATATGAAACAAATATAACTGCAAAGTCCTGCCATGCTATAGTTTGTAATCAGACCAAGTTACTGTCTATTCCTAAATCTCTCAGGCACATATAAAGGGCAGTGTTTTGCTGTATGGTATTGTGAAAATGTACAAACTCTGTGGCTGATTATACAACATTGTATCATCCATGGACTGTCTGCTTTAACCAAGAAGTGCTGCTCTTGCATCAGCTAAGGCCTGTCGAGGTTCTTTGAAAATGTGTCCCTCCTACTACTAATCTTCTATAACTAAGGGTTGACTGAATTTGTGGGTCCGAGGTGTGTGTGTATACACATATCAGGGAATGGCATGAGGGTGTTTGAAAAGTTGAAGCACAGGGTTGGGCTCTTATTGAATACTTAGGAATGCATCCTGTTTCCTCTCTTCTGTGGAACTATGTGGTTAACTCTTCAAACAACTCACTCATTTCTGTCTAATTACAAAAGAAGCGAGGAGCTAACCTCCTAGATGGCTAAGAAGAAGAGAAATCTCTTTCTGCACAGAACGATGATGATGGGAAAGCGGTGGATCCATACTCCCTCTTGATCAATGTTGGACTCTTCTGAATTCATAATTCTGTCCATATTTCAAGAAAGAAAGAAAAGCCTGTTGAGATTAAACTAACCAGAATACAGTGTATCAGCGTGTAGCAACAGAAGTAAGGAAGTGAAACAAAGCTCACAACAGAGAATAACATAGATGTGACAAACTGTTGCAGGCAAAGCTGTCTAAAGTTATTGGACCACCACCACCTCCCTGTATCCAAGGAAAATCTCCTTCATTTTCCTCTTCTGAGAAAAATTATGTCTAAGTGAGTGCAGTACAGTGACTTATTCTAAATAATAATCAAGACTCATTTGCAAGTAGTTATTCCTTTCAGTGGTGAGACATTTAGAGGAGCCCTTTCTATCATCATCTGCTTAAAGAGAAAAATTGATTGAATAAATAGGGTCCAGAGTCCATGTAATAGCCCTGACATAGTCTTTATCTTGGGGTTTTAAAAAAGAAAAAAAAAAAAAAAAGGCAGAAGGAACAGGTCACATGTAAACACACAAACACACAGATGGCCGAACAGGCAGTGTGGCTGATTGAGAAATTTTCTAACCGTACTTCCTCTGTCAGAGTCTCATTCAGTCTCTGTCCGAATTACTTTATTAGTGTTTTCATTCATTTCAAATACTTTTGTTCATATTGGTGCAATTTGAAACTGCTTTAGTCATTATTACTGACTTCACACCACCTCCCTTTCCGCATTTTTTTCTCTTTCTGTTATTCACCTCGACTGATTTCTGATTACTGATTTTATTCCTCCCAAATTGAATGGTTACACATTGTCCTTTGAGTGAACTGTGGCCATCCTTATCTATTAAGATACTCTATGACTGGTTGATTGCCAGAGATTCTTTGCAGGCCCATGTAATCCAATTTGGGCTGTTTAAGATTGAGTGCAGATAAAATCAGACTTTTGGCTGCTCTTTCTCAATGTTTGAACCATTTCAAACTTTCAAGTAGTTCAAAGAAATGTTGTGACTGTTTTGCCAATTCTATCTTTAGTGATCCAGTTCTTGCTCAACACTCTTGCATTATCTAGATTTGCCTCTAATTACATTTCCATATCTCTCCTTTGTTTGTCCCTCAATCATCCTTTTTCTCCTTTCTACACCATCTATCCCTCCACTCTTGTCTTTAAATCAACTCCTTTATCCCCACCTCCTCTGCAACCATCCAATTATCTTCCCCTCTTTCTTTTTCTGTCTCTTTTCAACCACCTTTGTCTCGCTGCAGTGATTCTCAGCCGGTCTGGTTACTGCAATGAATGGTAACACTATCCATCCAGCCAACACCACCACAACAGCAGGAGGAGGCCCTGGCGTGGCAGTGCCCCCAAGAGGCTGGAGGGAGTTCTGCGAGCTGCACGCCATCGCCACAGCCCGGCAGTTGGCTGGACACTACCGGAGCTTCGCCAGAGAGTGGCCACAACATGATGTGCTCCCACCAGAGACCTTTTCCAAGCAGTTCACCGACCTCTTCCAGAAGCACTTCTGCTGCGAGGTCGACAAAGATGGAACCCCGCTCCGCCAGAACACATGCTCTACCGCCACTGGTAGTGCTGCCTCCACATCTCCAGTGGCCCGTCCCATTCCAACACAGGCTGTGACTGGTCGATCGCGGATCACATCTTTGTCTGGGGTGCAGGACTATCGGGAGGCGAGCCGGCCAAGTGGAGGAGCTGCTCTGTTTGCTCTGGTGCCACCAAAAGTGGAGCCGGTGGTGGTGAACCGGGAACAGGAGCAGCCTCTGCGATGTGCTGCGGGAAACTCCTTATCGGGAAACCAGCTCGTGCTCAGAGGGTCGACTCGCAGTGTCGGCAGTGGGTCACTGCTGATACACAGCAATAGCAACGAGGAGATCTCTGGCGGCGATCGTCGTCAGTTATCTGAACGGTACTCATCTGACTCCTCAGCCTCCAACCCTGGAAATGCTGACGTCACACACTTCTCTGTCAGTCAAATCCAGCAGTCCGTAAAAAGCATTTTCAAGAAACGGCCCCTCCCCAGCCCCCCCTCATCCCAGGACCTGTCTCCTAGCAGCCCTAACCCCACCAACAACAACAGCAATCCCCCAAATAATGGTGACAGAGTGGGTGGGATTTCCTCCACAAATGAAGATGTGTCATCCTCCTCTTCTTCCTCGCACTCTTCCTCTTGTCTGAACTCTGAGGGTACCCCCCCAGGGGCTTCAAATTGGTCTGTGGCTAGAGTAGCCTCTCACTTCCTGGATCGTTTACGTAGGCTCCACAGAGGAAGCATGAGGCAGAGGAGGTCAGAGGTGAGCGGCTGCTGTAAAGAGGGCCAATTGAGGTACTTACTGGTGGATGACACTATCTCAGACTCTCAGCCCCGCTGGCAGCGCTGCCGCCTGCTGGTCAGGAGGATCAGAGATGCTCAAGGAGGAGGTGGAAGAGGAGGAGGGGAGAGGTACCAGTTGGAGCTCTATGATCCTCCAAAGGTAAAAACACATGTTCATATACATATACTCAGGGCACTGGTTACAGAGAGGGAGATGTCCAGTTCAATGGAGACTCTAATCTAATTATGTTGCATACACAAGGTAAATACAATATAAATATACACTGGTAGAGTTTGAGCCATATTTCCTCCATGTTAATTTTGGTTGTAAAGCCTGTGTCTTCAGAGTTTAGGATAATAGCTCAAGCCTTTCTGAGTATAAAATCATACATTAGGTCCAGAAATCACACTATATTTATGTTGCACAATCTCTGTCTGGCAGTTTTCCGTTGCTGCTGTTCTCATTACAGCACGTCTGTTTTCATATGATTGTGTTTCACAGGGTTGTGTGTAGCTCTTGCAATGTTTTTTGAGGTTCTTCTTAGAAATCCACACAGCCCTGAAACATGTAACAGCTGGCAGGTTCCTCAGCTTGTGTTTCATATCTGTGCAAGTTTCTGTAGATCTGTTTGTGTTCATCAATAAGATAGAAACCCACAGAAGGCTTTAAAGAGTTGGCAGTTTGTCAGGGTTGTCAGTTTTCCCATCTGTGTCACAAAGAAGTATACAAGAAAACTGGCTGCACTGGTTAATATCACTACAATGTGAAGTAATTTATAAATCCTATGACATATTTAAGAACCAACCAAGTTCCAGCAAAAACCAATTCGTCCTTCATTAGTGAGATTTTATTCTTTTCACTTTGTAATATTTTTGATTGTCCACCTTTACTTTTGATGACCGATTTGATCCTCCTGGGAGTGGAAAATACCAGTCCTGCACAAATCTGTGGGTGGATGCTTTGCTGTCTTTCACAGATGATTCTTATAAGCTGCCTCCTGCTGTTGCTCTATGTTCTACTTTAAAATACTAAAAGGTTTTCTGTTGGAGTCAAGTCAGGAGGCATATTTGGCAAGGTCACTGTTTTCACTTTATAAACGCTTCTGTGAATCTCACAATCTGGTTTGTTACTTGTTTAGGTGACACATTACACATATTGGATACAACTGAGGCTGAAAATGAAGAAGTTGGGGTGTTCAGTTTCTTTTATAACCTTGTTGCATTTCATTGGAAATCACAGGTGTAATCAAATTTGTTTCAAAGAACAGTGGTAAACTGCCTTGTTGCACTGAAGTTGTATTTTGCAGGCTTTTCTCTGTGTGTGTGTGTGTGTGTGTGTGTGTGTGTTTTTAAACTATGGATAAGATTAAAAGCCCTTGTGCAACATAAGTTATTTTAAAATGGCACCATTTCAGTGATATTGCCAAGGGGTGTACTCAGTTTTGTTGTATACTGTACATACTCTTAAATTAACTCACTGAGAAAACACACACACACACACACACACACACACACACACACACACACAGGAACAGCTGTTTTAGTCACACACAACGCTCCCTTTTCAGATCATCTCTTTCCTCTGCCTGTGTTTGTTTTGTTTTCATAAATGATAGTTTACTGCATCCAAGAAGCTCCTTTTTTGTGTACAGTTCGCCACATGATAAAATAGCTGAAAGCGGTGGTGACATTTAGCTTTGCCTCAGAAAACTGTGCGTGTTATTGGTGGTTTTCATCACATCTTTGCCTCCAGTGATTGATTTGATGTGTTGTGTTTTTTTTTTGTTTTGTTTTGTTTTGTTTTTTTCAGCTGCAGATACAGTGTGTGCGGTGATGTTGAACAGGTTTTGGTTCTACTCAAGCTGAAAGGGAAATTGAGTGTTATTACTATTACTAGTCACACCTCAGAGTAATGCAAACAAATCGGCGCATCACGTCGGTTCTTGTCCTGCACGCGGAGTCACTGTTAAAACTCCATCAATTGTGTCATTCTGATAACCTTTGAAGATTGTGTAAGAGATAGTTTGCCTTTTAACCCATTTAAAGATGTTTGAGGAAATTGGAATTGGAACAGAATTACTGTTTTTATTTGTACAGATAGATTTAATGATTCACTGATTACGCTCACACATTTTGTCATAATGCAACTGTTTAATTGCATTTAATGCATTAATATAGCCCACAAATTGCCCAGCATGACATTTCTGTTTGAATTTGAACCTCAAAGAATCTGCAATGTTTGAGTGTTCTTATAGTCTTGGGTGAGTAGATATGACTCACAATTTCCTGTTTGTTTAGGGCTTGCTTCAGCCAGTTCTACTTCTTACTTTTACAATTAATGCATCAAATTCAAATCACGAAAATGTGAAATTGTCATTTATTTAAGCTTGTTTACTTGAGTAAGTAACATTTTTAAGTCAGGAGTAAGAAAGTTTAGCTTGCTTTCCTCCTGCTTTGCTTGACAGCTCATCACAGCACAGCAGGATGTCTTCTTCTTTCTCTGCATGCTTGGCTCCCCACATTAGACCTCATGGCATAAAGGCCTGCAATATTTCCAGATGGGGCCAGCTGCAAGGCTGCATGTGCATGCACACCCAGTCCCCAAGATCCCCAAACCAGTAATCAGAGCAGTTCAGTTGACTGCTGTCTAGCCAACCAGCTCACTAGCTGTCGTCCGCCATCTATAAGGTCACTGAAACCAAAGGTCAGTCTCTTCAGGGTGTGTGCAATTGTGTATTCTGGCACAAACAGGGGTCAATGAAAAAGCTTGCATGTGTGTGTTTCAGTGTTTATGTGTGCTTTTTGTGTTTTATATTTAGCAGCCCTCAACTCTTCAGCCAGCTGCAGTCCTAACCATGTGCGTGAGGTAATTCAGTTGATGATAGAGCCAGAGCTGTGTGTGTGTGTGTGTGTGCCTGCCTGCCTGCCTGTGTGTGTGTGTGTGTGTGCACACATGTCTGTTTGCGTGTATGTACACATGTTTGTTCAGAATGGGAAGGCATTGGCAGGATCTACTTGGCTGATGGCAGTGGTGCTTAAGTTAGCCAACTGCATTGCTGCTCTCTTTTATGTGTGTCTTTGTATGCGTGCGTGTGTGTGTGTAGTCTTGGCAGGGCAAAGTTAAGACTCTGAGAATGGCCTTAAAAGGAAGGAAAGTGGCAGTCTAGCATGCACACATTATAACCTACACAAGAAAAAGCACATGCATTCAAAATATGTAATTCAGATAAACAAAGCTGGAATATGTTGGAGTTAGGCATTGTTTTGGAACATTGTTTTTTTATGAATTTAAATTGGGGTTTCACACATCTGTGGGTTCTTTAACTCGGTGTGTGAGAAGGTGAGCTTGAATGCTGCATGCATATCTTGACAGCACTGAAAATAATAATCCATGGATAGCACTTGCATGTATTTTTATTTGCGCGTGACTTTGTGTGTGAGAAACATCAGTAATATCAGTGAAGTCATTTAGCACAGCAGAGGAAGCTGCTGTGAAACTGATAATGTATTTGTGTGAGAAAACTCAAGTCAGGGCACAGTCAGTAGTTCCTCAGTATTGAAAAGCAATAAACCTAATCTCCTGTCAGATTTCATACAACACATTACATTATCATTAGCTATTTCAGCCTATATATGCCTGACTTTAAATGTCTAAAAGAAATGTTAGGGCTGTGAAAGATGCAGCCCCCTCTAGGCCAGTCCCAATAAATGTCTGTTTTGTTCTGTAAATGTAGTAAAATGTGAGGGAAGCTTAACTTCTGCAAAATCTTAAGTGTTAGGTTCAGACTGAAAATAGCACAATATTTAAAAAGCTACACACACGTGCCTATATTTTAAAGGCAGGGGTGTAAAGATATAATAAGGTTCAGGAACTTCAGTTGACGTGAGAGATCCAAGGTTTATCAGGTGCCAACATGCAGTTTGCAATACAGCAAGACATAATATTACAATTCTGTAAAACTAGTGTGTCATTGCAAAGAATGGCAAGAAATAGCAGAATTGCAATATTAAAAAATAATCAAAATAATTGCATAAAAATGTTTAGAAATCTTCTACATGTATTTTTTTCATCTTTGTTTTTTAGATGCATGTGCAATTAATATAAATCAACAGCATTCAATGCAAAAAGTTCTACCTTTGAGGTCACTATCACTTTACTGCTTGTTTTTTATCTTTTAACTATTGGTGCTTTTTTAAAACTAAGATATAAGCAGGGTCGGTTCAGTACATTGTTTTGCAAAGGCAATAACAAATCTAATGAGATGTAACATTTTTATTATTGCAGAAGTGAATCTTGTCAGGTCAGCTGAAGCAAGCAGAAGTCATGATATTCACTGAAATTCTCACTCTTTTCTCACACTTTGGCATTGAGTTGTTCAATGAGGACAAACTAACAGGATGACCCATAAATGAATGACAATCCTGAAGATGGTTTCTTTAATGTGCAGTTTTCCTCAAGGTTTACAGTTATCTCGTAACCTTCCCCAGCTTTGACCAAGCTAGTTGTTTCTTCAACACTGTAGCCTGCTTTTCTTTTCATCTGACGTACAGTAGTCAAGGTTACAGACGGGTTTAGCGTCTTGCCAGGAAAATCGTGGTATTCTGTCTTCCAGAGTCGGTTCCCACAGACTGCTGCAGTCTGATGGCGGATATGTTTCCTCAGACCTCCTGTAGACTTCATCTTAATCACACCCCTCTCATCTCATCTCATCTCATCTTTGTGTGTGTGTGTGTGTGTGTGTGTGTGTGTGTGTGTGTGTGTGTGTGTGTGTGTGTGTGTGTGTTTGCATGTGTTTGTTCCAGCTCTTATAGCCCTAATCTTTCCCACATGGTTCCATTTCATGCTGGTGTGTACATGTGCCGACATTATGGATCATGTTGCTCGTGGAGTTTGTCCTTCCATGTCTGCATGTGTTTGTGCTCTCCACATACATTCTCACACATGTTTTTATGCATGTTGACATATACGGTAAAAACTTTGTCTATGTCTTTCTGACCCATCAAGGTCATGTGATACCTTATCCTGGGCCTTCAGTCAAAAGAAAATAGAAGAATTTCAATTAATAGGCCTTCATGGAAAACCAAATGCGGAGTTATACCCCCATGAAATCAACACGATTGCTACACAGTTGAAGTCAGTGCATTTAATTATGTACATTTACACATTCATTTCAGCATGTTCCTCTCTCTGCATCTGTGCAGTGTTTTTATATCAGAGCACGTTCTGTCTCTCTCTCTCTCTCTCTCTCTCTCTCTCTCTCTCTCTCTCTCTCTCTCTCTCACTGAAAGTAGTTTGCAACATCAGTGGAAAATACTTCTCCAACAAGCAGACTCTGGTGTCCATCTGTTCTCTGTTACTTGTTGTACTTTAGTTTCTCATATGGCAGCATGCAGTGTTAATTTGGCTCTCGTCGCATACCACTACGAAAGCTCTGAACACATGGGCCCAGCCAGCTGAACCAGAAACAGAGTGAAACCAACCAAGAGAAGACACAGGAAGCTCAACAATGGGAGGCATGAGAAAGGCAGTTGGGTGGACAAGTCAGCAAACGGGACAGACATATAGTTTTTTAAATGTTTAATAAAATAAATAATTGCTGAATATGTCAGCAATTTTTCCTTTCCTTTAACCCAAGGTTAAAGTTGGACTGAAATGTTTGTCTCAGATGACCCAAATCAATCAATATACATATTTTCTCAAATCAAGCCATGCAAATTTTGAAATATCTGCCTCTGTGATTTCTGCTGCTTGATCAATGTGAATCGAATGTGATCTGTGCTGCTCGAAACCTTTAAAAAATTACATTTCAAAAACTAACAGTTGTGTCTCCCCAGAAACAATGCCTCAGTTCTTGACAAAAATATGCAGACACCACTTTGTGCAGTTTTCACTGGAAGCATTTCCTGGTGGAGAATCCAGTTGCAGATGATCACATACTTCCACTATGTTGGGAAATTGCACGTATATTTAAGATTTTTATTTTTGCTTCATTCACAGTCTCATCACCAAAACATTCACCATGTGATTTTTGCATTTTTCAAAGCAAATATGACATACTAATAGCTTATCTAATGTAGAAATAGCTTCTTTTCTTCACATTCTGTGATCACATACTTTTAAGTTTTGGACTTCCAGTCGAACAAAAAAAGACTTGTTGTGTTAGGCTTTAGGGAATTGTGACTGTGACACTTTATGGCCCAATTAACTAGAAATAATTGGCCGATTTCACAGTAATGACAATATCACAATTTGAAGTCCTGTGAAATTGAAGTGGCATCTGCTGCTTCCAGCTTCCTGCTTTGTTCTGGTTTCAATCAGTTATAATATTTTTGGCCCCTAATAAGCTTTATTTGGGTGTGCAGGGCAGGTGGACGGCCTGTGCACTTCCTGTCCTGTGGGCTGTCAGCTTCTGCTTACATCAATATTTAGCAGAGACTATCTCTTGAGAGAGAGAGAGACAAAACTAGTTTCATTTTACATCATAACAGTCTTTGTATCTCGCCCACAAAGTCAAATCTTTTCCCCTTTCAGGGATTCAGTTTCATGAAACCTAGAAATTCTGCCTTGAAGTGACTGAGTCACGCAAAATATATAGGTGTGTGTGTGTGTGTGTGTGTGTGTGTGTGTGTGTGTGTGTGTGTGTGTGTGTGGTCAGAAAATTAATGTTTGTTCACCACAGCTGTGAGTATCATGTAACAAATCCATTTGTCTTCTGTGGTTCATCAAACAAGATTAATTTAACTTTTGTGGCTCGTGTGCACCAAAGGTTCTACTTTTTAGTTTCTCTCCGCTGCTGATCTGCCTGAACTCATCTCTTGCTTGCATTTTATAAATTGACATCACCATATCCGTCCAAATCTGTATCATAATGTCCTCAGAGATATGAGGGAAGTTTTGTAGGAAAATTAGAATACTGAAACATCTGCAAGACCACAAACAGCAGTCAAGTTGGCTGCATGATGGCTGTTTTGTTTTTTGTTTTTTTTTAATGAAAGTTAATGACAACCCACTATGGATCTCTCCTTTGCTCAAATTTGTGCTCCTGTTCTTCCTAGCTTGACAAAACAGAGGTTTGCATGGTAGCATGGTTAATTACCCAACAGCCATATTTGGAACCACCATGGAGATGACTCTCTAGCACCCAAGGTGAAATGCTTTCATATTTTGTCCAGTCAGTGATCCACAACCTAAGGATGTTCACTACAATGATGTCAAGGAGAGAAAAAGATGCACATGCTTGAATTAAACTAGCAAATATGATACATATTTGCTTGAATACTCTTAAATAATCCATTCTTTGGACTAGTGTACTAATTGTACTATATAGCCTTAATATAAATGGCAAAAATGGGTTGCTCTTTTTCAGTCTGCTGAATCTGGTTTTTCATCCACATGTGGTGTTCAGTCAGTAGTGTTAGAAATGCATACAGTCTTGGAAAATTACTGTGAGATGGTTGAACAAAAGTAGCCACAAAGTACAAGTATGTAAACAGGGATTATATACAAAGTCAATGAAAATACTATGATAGCATGAAATAATAGCATAGTAACATGAATCGGGATCAGTTCAACTTAAATGACACCTAGTCCTAATTATCAGAAACCTGGATCATGTCATTCCCCAAGTGTGGTTTGTGTTTATGCTGGTTTCTGTAACCATAATAAAATGGAGGATTTTTTTTTTTTTTTTTAAAGCTTTTTTTTGGTGCATTTCATAATTGGCCGCTGTCCATAGAGTTTTCGGCTTCATTCAGTCTGGTTGTATCCAATTTTGCAATTTGCCTCTTAATTAAAAGACCTCATTCACCACACTTGCGTGAAAGTGGGCTTGAGGGATTAAGACTGAGTAGAAAACCAGTCTTTAGTCATAGTCAGCAGTAATGACTCTTGTCAGGAGTAGGGTGAGTCACAGGGATCCTACTAAGTCAAAACCCACAAATTTCCAAGGAAAGCACTTGATGTATTTATAATCAAAGGCTCCAAAGAAATACAACCTCTGAGCTGTTGTAGCCCGCATACAGGAGATTACTAGATAATCTTTTTTTCACCTTCTCTCAACCATGATGAGTATTGGTATGAGTTGACAAAGACAAACAAAGATTTCTGACCTTTTTTCTTTTATCTCTTGGTTGTTGATATTTTATATATAATGCATGATTTGATATGACACATTTACAGATTTGTTCATTTATGTTGCTGGCACTGTTTGATATTACAACTCATGGTTTAACCAATGGTTGTGGCAGTGAGAATCTCCCTAAATCCATCTATGGAGTGGATGGTGGATTGTGTAGATATGTTTTTTAAATGTAAGAATCCAAGTTTTTAACAATCTCTATTTAGAGCATGATTAGGATCATCGGTGGCTTGTGGTCTTCTGAAATGCATGAGATGACTTGGTTTTCTACCTGTTCTTCTGAGATCTTGACTTGGTTTGTGGTGGGACTGATGGCATACATGAGGGTCCCATCAGCATAAAAACAATGCTGAGTTGGAAAATACATATTATTTATGAATAAAGTAAATAGAAGTGAAATTCTGAATCTTGAGGGTCACCTTGCTGAAGCAGAAACATCAAAACCAGCAGAAAGAGTGGAGCCAGACTTTCAGAAGTGGTTGTTGGTTCCCATTTTTTTGTGCAATGTTGATAATGCTCTTGTTGTGAAACAGTAGACCTGCACTGCATCTCAAGGTTTCTGCCTTGTCACCAGGGAAGCTGAGCAGTGAAAGGTATACCATTTGGTGAACTCAACAATTGCCCCTGCTTTTGCTGATGATGTTGTTTTTGTCTGCTTCATCAGATTGTGAAACGATGTAGGGAGAGAGAGAGCCTACGATGCTCTGCCAGAGTGGCCTCCTTTTGAGTTCAGAGTGAGTTGCTACCCCAAGTCTGTTTAAGTGTTGTGGGTCTTGTTCATGACTACGGAGCAGGAAATTGACAAGCAGATACATGCAGCTGTGTGTTTATATTGCAGAAATTAACTTCCTTTGCAGGCTGTTGGGGCATCTGGAAGAGCACAATTTCTACCATTTGCATTGTAAGGAACCAGTTAAAATCATTCAAATCAGCTGTCTTCAGACAGCTGATTTGAATGACTGTGCTCAGATGATTCCTCTGGGGATAATCCAGTCCAATTTGGAGGAGAGGTCGAGGGGTAGACCCAGAATATTCTGGAGGGAAACATATCCCACCTGGTCTAAGGATACCTCTGAATCCTCTAGGAAGAGCTGGAGCATCTGGCTGGGAAGAAGGAGTCTAGGCTATAACTGGGGTGCCAGTAGGGGCTAAATATTTCCTATTAAAAAAGAAAATTCAGTGAAAAGTTAAGATGTGGTGAAGAACAAAGCTCACAGCAGATAGTGTACAGCAATTAGGCAGCTTTTCACTTCATTTCTTGCTTTTGTTTATATTGTTTTGGGTAATCTAAAGAAGACAGAAAAACCTTCTCACACAGAGTGGAAAACTGTGGGAGGAGTGGTGTATGTATGTGTGTGTGTGTGTTTCAGTCTGTGACAAAAATCAAGAGAAACATCTAAAGGAAATGGAGTGGTTAGAGTCATGTGGTCAAGATGTTTGTCAGATCTCTTCTTGCGCTGCCTCTTTCTAGTTCTGTCTTTTTGTGTAGAGGGAGTTGTCATACTGTGTTTGTGTGTGTCTCTGTCTGCAGTAAAGAATATATGTGTCATCAATGCATGGTTTCTCTATGGTAACTATATTTCTTTGTTCATGCATTTCAAATTAGTATTTTTCCCATATGTCATAACCTCTTTGTTGTGTGTGTGTTTGTGTGTGTGTATGTGTATGTGTGTGTGTGACCTACAACCACAGTGCCAGTGCACATGACCTTGCTGAGTTGCATGTGGAAAGCCCCCAAAGCAAAGCTATGCAACACCCTCACCCAACAATTTTCTCTTCCCCTCTTTTCTTATTCATCTCTGCCTGTGCACATCTGTTCACATACACACACACACACACACACACATGTGCGCACACACCTGTGAACTGTATAAAGACCTGTGAGCACCATTATGTCATGGTTTGAGTGAGTATAATTACAGTAAGATAAAGTATATGACTTTTTTTGTATTAGACTACATTACTACTCAGTGTATTCTATGTCTGTGCTTTCCTCTGTCTGAGCTTTTTGGCCCTAAGCTGCATTTTTTTTTTTTTTTTCTTTGTGATAATTTCCTTGTCTGGTTTAGCTGTGGTGGTTGTCTTCATTTGCTTCAGGTTGGCTCTGCTCTAAAATTGTTTCATGGCTGCCATTTCTTTTTTTAAATTTTTTCTCTCTTTTTTTTTTCTCTCTTTTCTGTGTGAATACATCCTTTCACATGTCCTTCTATTGGTACTACCATAAAAAGAGCCACATATAATACACTTACATTGCAGTTTTTCAATAATGATAACCACAAGAGTAAACCACAGGGGCATCGTGACACGAAGATGATGTTTGAGGTTCAATATTGAGGGTAAATTGCTAGATAGGATGTATTAAGCCATTAGTTGGACAGGAATGACTGATCATAAACAGTCTTCAGATAACTCCAGTATCCCGCAGTATATATATAACTTATTAACTTCACTGGTTAGATTCCTCTGTCTGGCAAAGGTTTTGGTGAAAATATCTCTTTGATTTGTGTCAGGTTATTTGCAGGTCTTTAAAAGCACTGAATTCAGTTTCCTCAAAAGTGGCTGCAATTTGATTTGCCATGGTCTTAAGTAGTTCTGTTTTAGGCAGTAATGTTATTAACAATATGTCTTTGCATGTGTTGCAGGCTGTGTGGAGTTATTATACAGCTGTAAAGTAAAAGAGAAATTATTGTCTGTTCAATCCCCTGACACAGTTTGAGCACTTACATATTGACACATCAACTGCAGCAGTGAGGAAGTTCATTAACTCCTTAGGGCCAAGTGTCAGTTTAAGAAAAAACCTGAATTAATCATTTTTCATCAGTTGATCAATCCATCAGTTTTCTCTCTGTTTATCCAGGTTCAGCTCACACTAAGTGACTAATATTTATGCAATGTGATATAAAAATCGATGCATTTGTGTATTTTAGAGTTCTAGTGATTAGCTGATGGATGGAAGCTATTGCTGCACCGATAATCAATTTATTTCAGTAATTTTTCATGTAAAAATACAAAATGTCATGGTTTCAAATTTGCTGTTTCTTATATTTCTATATGTATTATTTATTTTTAAAATAACATTTCATAGAATAAACACTGAAGCATTTAGATTAACAATGAAAATAGCCCTAAAATACTGCAGGGCTAAAATACTCCCTACTGGTTTTTCCATCATACTTTGAAGAGTGTGACTGTGGAAAAGGTATTAAGTTTCATTCTATGTGTATTAAAATGTCTTAATAGTCTTAAATATGATTTGTTGGACCCTGCAGAAACCCTGCAGTGTGTATATTTCTATGTATTGTCTGTGCTGTACTCCACTGTCTCCTCTTTGCTCCACGCCTCCTCACTCTCTTCTTCTCAGCTGTATTCTGGGTCAAATCTCCAGCCCTGTTGAGCCCCCTCCTCTCATTCTCTCTGGGCAAGTCTTTAGCCTGGTTTCCATTACAGGGCCAAACACAGCTAGCATTTATTCATTATCTGTGCCTCTCAGTTTCCCCTCAAAAAAATCAGTGACTCATTTTTTTTTTTTTTTAATCCTGTTGCCAGAGGAGATGATTTGTCAATTGGGCTCTAGCTTCTCACTACGCAAACTGTGCCTTTTGATCCTGTGCTATAAACATTTAGAGTTTTCTCTGGCCCTGGCAAGTCTCGCTTGGCTTCAAGTCTTGTGTGGAAAATGTTATCATGGCGAGATCTCCTTCCCTATATAAACCTGGTTCTGGCTCAGTGTTACCAGGAACTGTAGTCATAATGGGCAAAACTGCACAGTAAGGTTTATTTAGAGACAATGGTGTGGCACAGGGCAGAAGGGAAAGGAAAAGGAAGGGCAAGAGAAAGTTTTTCTTTCCCAATTCATGTCCCTGTGTCAGAATGCAGTTATTATAGTTTTACGAAATCGCCGCAGATTAAGGCTACAACTAATGATTTTTGCCCCCACCAAGGAGTTTGTTTTCACCCGTCTCTGTTTATATATCAGCAGGTTTACACAAAAAAGTACTGCACAGATACTGGAAACACAACACACCCTTAAATGACCCTCACACATACACACACACCCATAACTGACACATGCCAAGACTGACACACATGTGAGATCCTGTACGTGCACAAACGCATGCAAGCGATGTCGGACCCACTGAGTGAATTTCGTGTAAACGTTTGTAATTTTGTTGTTCCACACTCTCCGCTGATGCTACATGATGTCCATGTTATAGAATTAGTGTCTATTCAAGAATTATATTTCCAGAATTATGCAATACACCACATGTCTTTACTGACAAAAAAAAAACCTTCTCATGCAAGATCATGGTAATGTCAGCAAAAAAAATCAGTTAAAATACTTGGAAACTCAGCTGCACTTACGTGAAGAGTGCCTGTGTGTACGTGTTTGCATGTTCACTCACCACTACACACAATCACATGATCTATTTTCTGTCAGTATCAACTGATCTACTTCCTTGGTTGTTTTTGGTGATAATTCAAGGTAAAATGTTATACGTGTCACAAACACACTTTTGTTTTACTTGGAATAATTTATCAAATTTCCCCTGGGTATTCATAAAGTATTCTGCTTTGTCTTGCTCAGATTAATGATATATTAATTGATCTTATATGGATGAATTATACATTAAATTATAATTTAACCAAGATATGTGATATATGCAGAACGCCCACAAAAATTCAACCTTGTCGTTCATATTAGCGGGCGTGTCTCCACAGAAATGTCCATGTCCATCTTTTTATTTGATTGTCACAGAGAGCTGGCAGGAATTGAGAGGGGAGAAAGGAAGCACCCATCTGGGCTCAAATTAGGGATGTTGTGGTCAAGGTCACTCCCACTAGGCAACCAAAAAATATCTCGCATATGGGGGACGCTGATTAAGGCTCACAAAGCCACCCTCACTTGTGTTACCACTCCAATACACAGGATGTGAATACAGTGTTGCGTGTGGTGTTTAAAACAAAAAAAGATCTTTAATTCCCAAAGAAGCACATCTGTCCAAAACCAATCTGCTGGGTAGTTAAGATAATTCACAGAGCTCGCTGTCAGTTTTCATTGGGACTATTTCTATGCAAGGGAGCAGTCCCAATAAAAACAGTTCACGTTCTCAATAGAAAATAGATCCAATGAAAACTGTACACAGACGGGCCTGTGGATTATCTTGAGTAACTGATACATATTTTCTGGAAAAAGAAGAAAAAATACTGTAAAAAAAAAAGAAAAAAAAAAGAAAAAAATTCTGCTTTACCTCAGTGATTATGACAGAAGTGGTAAAAATCTTAAAAACATCCAAAACGATGGTTGAGGAGGGACATGAAGAGAGCTAGGTGGCTGAGAATTTAAATGTAACAACTGGTGTGTAGTTCTGTGAACTAGTTCTACTATTTGGCTGCAAACACTGTCCTGACTTAGTGAGAGAATTTTACTGGTGTTTTATAAATATTAGAACATATTTTTCCAACTTCCACACCTTGACATTTCCCACTAAAGAATTAGTCAGTATTTAATAATCCAGAAAGATTAGATTTTAATTATTTAATTTAGAGTTTACTGCCACATCTTGGACATTATTATCATAAGGACAGAGGCTGAATGTTTTGTTTTAACAAACGCAGACAGATGTTACCACTTTCCCCTCTTCTTTTTGCTGCTCTGTCAGGCTTGCTAATAGGTCTTTTCTTGTGTGCAAAACCACTGCTAATTCATTTACAAGGAACTGCTCTCAGTTCTGTGAATCTTGAGTCTGCTGTCTTAACTTCTTCATATTTGGCTCATATATCAGTAATTCTAAGAAGTACGCAAGGATGGCAGCGCAATGAACTGACACATTTATTCATTACTGAAAGCTTCTGACAGCTTCTGACAGGTTTCCAAGAACACAGTCATCTCTATCAGTGTTGGTAACCCCACAACTAGCACTGTGTGTGCGTGTGTCCCCACATCCTCTATGATGCCACAGATAGAGCTGATTGTGAATGTGATCAGTTCCAGTGATCTCCTGGCTGCCTGCTCTCCACTTATGTGCATGTACCAGAGATTAGAGAGCACAGAAGTGGCTGACAGAATGATGGATGTTTTTAAAATAAAGTTAACCTAAAAGCCTTTTGTAGTAAGTGATTGTAACTTGCTGTGAATGTGCACGCAAGATCATTTTGGCTTAAAATGTATATAACAGTTGATTTCATAGAAGAAAAAGATGCTAATTTTTATGGATATTTATTTTAGTATTGTGTGATCACAGCTGCTCTCTGTGCATGATATAATCATGGGCCAACAATAATTTGAACAATTTGAAAATGAAGGCCAGAGAAAATCTGTAAAACATCCCTCAGCGGAGCCTTAAACATGTTTTTAATGTTATCGTGTTTTGGATCTGCTTTCAAGTCAAAATTCGACTTTCGAAATCAAAAATTTCCCTGCATGAGCCTCTGATCTAAAGCTGCCTTTTAAGAGACAGACTTTGAGATTCACACTAAACTTTACTGCATTATTACTGCTGTTTTTGTGCTGCAGTGAATATGATGAAAACCTCCAGAACCTTAACAATAAAGTTTTCCATGAGTGATGATTTGACACAGTTGTTAGCAGTGAGTGATCTTTGCAGCTGCATGTTGCATTTCAGATGTTTACAACTAATTATTGGCACTAACTAGGCTTTAGATCCTCTTCATTGCTGCATACAGGAAGGAAAGTTTGGCCTCATGGGGTTTGTTTCTGAAGACCCGAGCAACAGGTGGTGGAGTCTGGCACCGCAGTAGAGGGGTGAAAACAATACCAGCTGCCTCAGATCACCGTAGTGTTAGCTGCAGCTGTAGCTATTGTATAAACACATTAAAGAAGAAACACATTTTTCTTAACAGGTATACCGGGAATGTGTGTACGACAGCCACGATCCAGAGCTGTTCACCTCAGCCAGATCATAAAAATCATCCTGCAGCACAGGCTGGTTAAAAATGTCCCCCACGTTGGATCAGTAATCAGTGCCATTGTCAATAAAGATGCTTCCAACTATTGCAGCCCGCCTGTGTCACTCAGTACCAAGCGCATTTTTCTGTACCGAAGAGAAATGGGTCCGTGAGTATCTGCAGCAGCAGCGGCAGAACAGTGTTTGTGGGATGGATCGATCTGCGGTGCCTGTGTTTATTGAGTGCAAGAGTTTCTGCCTTGGTTGAGGTAGAAAATTTGATGTATCAATAATAGCAAAATGCAACAAAGTGAAATGAAAACAGACCTAATGAATAAATCATGAAACGTGGTTTATTTTGTGACTGAAGAGATGAAAAATGACAGCAGATGAAAACAGATCAGCCCTGCGAGTACTGACGATGTTCATGTGTCATGCTTCTTTTTTTTTCTTTTGCTCCTTTGAGGTTTTGACTTGTTCTCTTTTAATGATAAAATCTTCTTTCACCCTCAGTGCCTCCAATGGTTTAATGGAACCCGACTGTTTATCTTATATTTCACTCACTTTCACTTCACTATCTCTGACATACAGTGAGCAAGTCAGAAACTGTAGTATAATTTTGGATGCTGATTTCAATTTTGAAAATCACATCACCAACATGGCCAGAACAGCACTTTATCTCTTAAGAATATATAAAAACATAGTGTTACAATAGTCTGACCTGCTGGAGATGTATGCAAGGAGAGGGAGGGTCAGTTTGAGATTTGAATGCTCCATGGTAAATTTGAATAGAAGACTTGAGTTTATTGATATGTTTAATATTTTCTTAACAGCAGTGGAGCTCTGCGGTGCAGAAAAAATGTGCTATGTAAAGCTTCGGTTGAGGGCATGAGCAGAAGGATAGGTTTACAGTTCAGACAGCTAAAAAATGAGCATGAGCTGAAACCCTCTGTGCAGCTCTGTAAGGCCCTATGGGAGATGCAGAGATGGGATAGTTTTGTGTAGGTGCATCACTATAAGCAACTTTTCACATCGTTGTCAAGTATTTATTGTAGACCTGATATTTTTAACAAACAAACATATTGGAAATGAGAATACAAGTTCTGTAGTTGTACTTTTTGTGTGGAAAGCACGTAGCCACAAGTCTGAACCACTTCTGTATCAACAGCTGTTGCAGCAACATGGGGATCTTAAGATGCACAGCTATGCACAGTTATAATCAGGGGAGTTAGGGCTTTCAAAATGATATACAATTAGTAAAAGCTACTATGGATATTGAGGCCAGTCATGCAACCCAGGCCAAAGTGCCTGGGTGGGACAGTGAAATTTAAAAGGTGTGTGTGTGTGTGTGTGTGTGTGTGTGTGTGTGTGTGTGTGTGTGTGTGTGTGTGTGTGTGTGTGTGTGTGTGTGTGTGTGCGTGCGTGTAGGATAACCGTGCATAAACACTAACACAGAATTTCTCCAGAGAGCAGTTTGGTAACCCTCCAGAGTCTTAGGATCAGCACACATGCACACTCACATGCATGCACATGCACACACATGCACACACGCACACCCTGGACAGCATCGGCTGTGGTGACCCCTGGGGGTGGGGAATGGGGGGGGCAGTGGAATGTTGAGTGTCAAGTCAGTTGCCATAGTGACGGCCTTGAGAAAGGGACCCTGGGAAGATAGTTTTGGACTCCAAACATCCTGTGTGTCACCCATGTGTGTGGGCGTGCGCACTCAAACTGTAGATGTGTTTGTGACTGTGTGGGTGAGAGGTTGCATGGTTGCATCTGTTGCCGTGTCTGTTTGTTTGTGAGCCACTTCTATCAACAGTTTATGCCTCCTGACAAGTCTGTAAACCTGCATGAAGCAGTTGCTCCTGTGATTAGCTTTTTTTTTTATTTATTTGTTTATTTTGTCATAATAATGCACATTTAAGTTAAAACTTTTAGTTTTATTTGCCAAGAGCAGAACATCTTACTTTCAATTATTAACCTGATTGATCATTTAGTCTAAAAGATGTCAAATGTGGACAAATCTCTGTCACAGTTCATCCAGGATCCCATGATCTTTAGTTAATAATGATATAAATATATATAGAGTGCAGCCAAATGTCATTAAAACCTGCAAATCTTAACTTTAGTGTCTCTAAAGATGTTGCATACATCCACCAGTGAATAAAGCCACGGTATAATATAATAATTAAAATCCATCCTAAATAGGTAAGGTAAAGAGATAAAAATATACTCTTTATGTCGTTAACACAGATGAGATTTTTAGATTATACATGGTACTGATACACTATATTATTTGAAAAGCTTTTCATCTATGCAGCAGTATCTCTAATATCTGTATCATATTAATTTTATCAGTGTGTGTGTATGTGAAATTGAAGCATAACAGTTGACTCAACCTGAAAAGAACAGGTTGTAAAAGCTGACATTGCTGGGTCATAATACTTCCAACACAGATCGCCATTAGACTGATATTTTAAATATCAACCCACTTATATTTTAAGCTGAGTGTTGAATTGTTTAGACTATAAAATGTTATGTCATCAAACTGTAAGAGCACGCTGTGAAACCTGGTCCTCTCATAGTATTTTAACACTTGTGCCCTTTGTTAGTAAAAAGTTTTGAAGTGCATCTTTTCAGTCACTTGCATTTTCCTCCAGAGAGTGAAGTGATATGCAGTTTGTTGTGTTTCTTCCTGACTGATAAAACGTCTCTTTCTCCTGGGATCTTAAAATAGGCTTCCTCTCCCTCTCAAGGCTTTGATGCAACAATAATTTAGAGGCCAACATTTTGACATGATTTGTCGCTTAAAGGAGAGATTAAATGCTTAAAACATTGTCCTGAATAAATGATTTTAATGCACTGACACTAGGAGAAAGCAGTAACCTTTTTGAGCTTTTGTGGTGCTTTCAGTGTTGCAGACTGAGTGACAGTTGAATTTTAAACCCAGAGACTTGAAACAAAGAGCAACAGTCATTTAGGACAGTGATGAAAAGCTTTTCTATATTTCTAGACTCATTATGGTCACTCTCTGTTGTTGTGCATGGATGTTGTCTGTTTTCTCAACGTCCTCTCTCTCCTATCTTTTGTTTTAAAGTAAAAGATTAATCCCTCAGTGTGTAGTTACCCAAAAACCAAAAACTTGCCACGCACACACCTGTACACTACTCCTACTACACAGGACCATGCCCCTTTTTGTCTCTTTCTGTTCATTTTTGTGGTTGTTTTTAACTCTTTATCTGAGTCGTCTGAGTGATGTTGCTTTTGCATCTTTCTCGTCGTGTTGGATCTAATTTTGCATCACATTTTGTGTATTTTGTGGTTGTTTTTACATGTCTTTGTGTTATATTGTTTGGTCCCTGCATACAGAAGCTATGATCCAGGACTCCTGGACCTGTACCCATTGGGCCTACTGGGTAATCCATCCATGATGCTACAAGCCAACTACAGTGGAGTATTCAGAAAGTATTCAGACCCCTTCTATTTTTGCAGTTTGTTTTGTAGATTTGATTGTAAATCTAAATTGTTGTGAAGCATAGATTGGAGCAAGGGTATAAAACCATTTCTAAAGCTTTGAGTGTTTTCTGAAAACCAGTGGCCTCAATAATTGTAAAATTGGACTCTTCTTGGTCGGGGAGGTGATCAACAACCCAATAGTTACTGTAATGAAAACTCCAGAGACAAAAATTGACCCCAAACACTAAACACCAAACACTCATCATCTGGCTAATAAAATCACTATGGTGAGGCATGGTGGGGGCAGCATCATGCTGTGGGGGTTCTTCTCAGCAGCAGCAGGGACAAGGGAGACTGGTCAGAGGGCCAGTCAGCCAAATATTGAACCTGAATATTCAACCTGAGCCAGAGGCAACAGTTCGCTTTTCATTGCAACAATGACCTGAAGCAAATAGCCAAGACAATGCTGGAGTAGCTTCAGGACATGTTTCTGAATGTCATTCAGTGGTGCAGCCAAAGCCCAGACTTAAACCCAGAACATCTGTGGAGAGACCTGAGCATCGCAGCTTACAGAAACTTTCCTTCAATCTGGTGGAGCACGAATGGATCTGCCTGGAAGAATGGGATAAACGACCCATATCCAGGTGTGCTAAGCTTATAGAAGACTTTAGACATATACAGCATATGAAGCTGTAACTGCTGCCAAAGGGGCTTCAACAAAGTTCTTAATTAAAGGCCTGAGTACTTTTGTAAATAAGAGATTTAAATTTTTGGTTTCCACTTTGCCATCATGGTTTACAGAGCATAGAGGGATGGGCAAAAACTTTTTTTTTAATTCATTTACAACGGTCAGCATGTCTTAACACTTACTGAGGCCACTGAACGTACCTTGTCAAACCTGAACACACACATACAGTTGATGAATGCTCCAAGTTTTCCCACATTGCTTGGTGGTGCTGTTGAGGGAAATACTTATTTGCAGATTACAAAATGAAGGAAGAAAAAGGTCAAAGGCCTGTGTGTGCTTGTGTGTTTGCGTGCATGTGTGCGTGTGTGTGTTCTTCAGGGAGTATTACAGATTACAGTTTGCAATAATAGGAAATGTGCTGTAAGCTTGAACTTGCTCCCCTGATGCAGTTGATTCACAGAAATCAGGCCTGTTATGTTGTTGCTCAAGTCAGACATCTGCTCTGTGTTTTTTTTCTTTTCTTCCCTCCAAAGACACATATGGTTCCTCAAAGATGCTCTTAGTCACAAACTCATTCACATTTTCACTATAAATTCCTCTCAATGAGTCATTCTCATCTCGAATGCTCACCAACATGTACACATACACACACACGCGCACAAAGTACCACATCTCATTAGCTCTTGCATATCCTGTGTAGTTGATGGTTTAACTCACATCCTTTATCTTTATCTCTATGTTCTCCTCTTCCTGGCATAAAATGGATACATAGATATTCATTGATAAACAATGTCCAAGTGGAAGGAATCTGGTTTTCACTCAAAGTTTTAGAAATGTCACAAGAAACTGAACAACCACTTCTTATATCCACAAGGTAACGTCTTTGAATGTTTTGTTCAACCCACAGATAATCAATTAACTATAATGTGAAACAGAAAAAAATCAGCAGAGCCTCACAATTTGAGAAGGTGACACAAAAAATGCTTAATGTTTAACGATAATATATTGGACCACTGATCCACCCTAGTGTTGGGTAATGACTTCTTCTGTATGTGGTCCAGTTTCTTCTAGTCAGGAGCAAACAATTAACACATATCAAATGTAGAAAGTTAGAGCAGATTTCAAAAGACAAACACATTAAAGATAAACACTAAGGAAATTAAAAAAGATGATGCAGTGGACAAGTGTAAATTTAGCTTTTGTTGACAGTGTGAAAAGGGTTTGCTCGTTGAATCGGCAGGCTGAAGCAGAACTTTTTTGTCCTTGTGTTCGCTCTCATCTCTTTTCAGCCACAGCAGGCTGCTGTTTTCAACATAAAAACTCAGACAACAGCAGACAGACACCGTTAGTGACTAGCCGGTGAACATAGTGGAGCATTTAAGGAACCAGATGTTTCCTCAGGAGTTGGGAGAGACTAAAAAAAAAAAAAAAAAAAAAGCTTTATACCTGCTGGATGTGTAAATAATGATAATAATAATGAGATGTTGGTGTTGTGTCCAACCTCTGCTGCCCCCAAATGCCTAAAAGACTTCAGTTATTGCAGATCTGAGGCTCATTTATTGTGTTGTATTATTCGTTACAGAGCTTTTCATGGTGTTGTAGATGTTTTTTCTGAGTACTTTCTAGATTTCTCACCCATGTTAGCTTGAAATTTGAGGTTTGCATACTTGATCGTGGAAACATGAGTCGATGAGACCAACTCACAAACACCACAATCCTCTGATGATGATCATGTGATGGAAAGCTACAGAACAGCTACTCAGTTGATCTTGAAGTGCTATTTTCAACTGTACTGGTTTGCAAACACTCTGCAACCTCTGCAGAATCAATTAGTCTAAAATCAACAAGTTAGGAATATATAGATCTTTTTTTTTTTTAATCTGAAAACTATCTAAGACCTATCTATTATCTAAGACCTAAAACCTGAATTAGAAGAAGCAGAAACAGCCTTAATTCTGTGAACATGCTAGACTAAAATTCAGCTGTGATAGCAATTTGGTGCAAATTCACTTTCAGTCAGTTCCTCATTCACTGACTCAGATCTTACTAAATGAGTCATATCCCCCTCATCTGTGCGTCAGAGTGCTGCTTTATTGATATTTTTTAACACTGTGGGTAAATAGAGAGCGTTTGGAGATATGAGGTTGATTCACAAAACTAGCAAGCTGAGGAAATTGGGCAGGTGAGAGGGGGTTAATCTCTGCTTTTGATGTGCGTGTGTGTTCCTGTCTGTTTTTATGTGTGTGTAGGATTAACATAGACATTCCTCAGGCTCACTCACTGTCACATAGACTCAGACTCATCCGGTGAACAAAGCCCTGGAATCCGTCCTCCCTGCTTTTTCTTCTGCTCCTCATCCTTCTTGTCTCTCCTACCCAACCCAACAGTTTCCTTTTGCTCCCTCACGCTACACTCTACTGTTTTCTGCTCTGTTGCATATGTTTGATGCCCATCCAGCAGTAACTGGTTAGCTTCTACCGTGAGCTTTTTTGTTGTCTACCATGAACATTTTAGTTGCTGGTTGATTAAATAGATGAAGTTTAGGAGACTCTAGTCCTGGGCTGGGTGATAATGTTTATCATCCCTCTACATTATTATATTGTGAAAAAGTAAAGATATTGTGGTTCGTTGTTAAAATGAATCTGTAACAGTGTCAAGATCCTGTATTCTCAAACACAGTGGAGGGTTTATCAGCTCGTGACAGATATTTCCCTCCAGAGTAGGTGGTGATCAGAGTGGAGACCCAAAAAGGAGCTGAAAGCTAAGAGTCATGGACAGAAACACAACTCCAAGTGATAATGTTGCTCTATAACTGCAGGATGTGTAAATAAATGCAAGTAAGTTCAACATATCAACTAAAAATGCGGTGGCGATGACATTAATGTTGTCTTTGCTGCCCCCACATGGTCTAATAATCAATAATATGCAGGTTCAAGATCATGTGTCTATCTATCTTTCTATCTATCTATCAATCTATCGATCTATCGATATATATAGATATATATAGATATGTGTGTGTGTGTGTGGTATATTTATATTCTCCCTGTGCCTGCATAGGTTCCTTCCAGGTACTCCCACTTCCAACTTCCTCCCCCAGTCCAAAGGCATATACATTGGGTTAATTGGTGACTCTAAATGGTCCGACAGTGTAAATGTGAGTGTGAATGGTGATTGGCCCTGGATAATGGACATATTGAGTTGATTGATTGTTCAGTCCATCTTCACAAAATTAACTAGCAACTCTTTTGATAATTGTTTTCATGCAGAAATTCCATTGTTCCAGCTTGTGAGACTGAATTTGCTGCTTGTCTTATTGTCCTAACTGTGTTTTGGAGTGATGGTCAAAATATTTAGCAATGTCACCTTCCACCTGTTCAGGGATTGGTCGATAATGAAAGTAATTGTTCATTGCAGCCCTCTACTTGCACTTACCAGCTAGTTTTTAAACTCTCAATCAGAGTTGCTGAGTCTTCTATCTCTCCGTGTTTCTATCAGCTGTCGCACAGGCTTCATTTCAGAGGTGACTTCTGACCCAGCATGCCACAGGCCTGTACACATGGCTGACCAAATCATCCATCCGTGTGTGTATGTGTGGGTCTGTGGGTCTGCGTTTTGTTTATGCCAGTGGCTCCGCTAGCGCTGGTTTTGTATCTGGGGGCTTGGAGGCTCTGCATAGCTACGTTAGTGACGTATGATTAGTTTGAGTGCATGTGTCTGTCGATGTGCACCCATGGATGTGCACACACCATCATTCTTCTGTCCAACTGGGTTTCAGGCTCACCTGCATGGGACAGGACAATAATAGAGGCCTTACATCTGTAGAACGTACCTGCATGTGTACCTGCTCTCAGTGTGTCTTTTGTTAAGTGCGTGATAGTTTGGTTTTGTTGGTGATTTAAATACAGAAAAGGCCAAAGAGCCTCCAGGAAGCCCCTCATATCTCATTTAACATTCTTCAAATACACAGTTTGTCCTGGTGGGGTCGACCTTGGAGCTCTGCCATGGGAGCTCCCATCATGCTCTCCTTCCTGCGATTCACTGCCTTTTCTTCCACTGCGGGAGGCTCAAGTTTCTGCTACATACTTGCATCACTCACACATGCACACACATACGGAGACCGCAAAAACTCCAAGGACTAGTTATTTAACCTATTAGTCCACTTTACTGACTGATATTTTATGTTAAGTTTTTATCAACAGTAATAACAAGATGGTTGAGTTGCAGTTTCTCTAAATGTCTGATTGTTTTACATCATCGTAGACTGAAGGTCTGCCACAACAAAAAACGTTAATGTGATGGATTCACTTTTAATACTTTATATTTTATTTTTCTGCCCCTTTTCTGACTTGTCTGACAATCATGTGTTGTGTTTTTCAGGCCTCCAGTCCCAAGCTGACAACTCAGTGCTGTGATATCCAAGAAGTCCGTCGTTGCAACCGACTGGAGATGCCTGACAACTTAAACACATTTGTTTTAAAGGTACAGGTTTTTTCCTCAGTGAATATCTGAACTCATTCTATTTGAAAATACTTTTGCTTCACACCGAGTTGCTGACATCCACTGTGTTTAGATCTTCAACCCTCAATCCAAAATAGAGAAGAAACAAGACAATCAGTGCGTCATATAATTTAATAACATAACACAACTCACCACTTAGATTTAATTTAGGCCTGGATGAGAAAACGCAAAGGATACTTCACCCACACCTGGTCTCATGAGTATCAAACAGTGGAACAGCGTCATCAAAACATCATCAGAAACCTGTTAAACCTCTCTTGCAGCATATTCCATTTTTCAGTTTTTCATCCATATGTTCAGTGTGTTTCAAATAATCACTGTTTCACCAAGTTAAGACTTCCTGCACTGCTTCTGAGTTGGGTTCTCTGCACTATTTTAAAGTTTTGCCCTGAAGCTTTTCAAACAAACTAATAAAACTGCATTTTCACACAATTTTGGGCCATTATTGTCATGAAAAACAGCACAGGTTGGAATAAGAAAAGTAAAACAAATATGCTTACTAGTAAAGTAAGTGTTTCAAGATTTATTTGTCTTCCTATAGCCACTTGACAATGTCAGGGTTTAGCGACTAAAAGAGATTTGTGTTTAGTTGGATGTCTGTAGGCAGGTCAAGTCATGTCAGTGACTAACCAATCCCAGACTGAGTGGATGATGTTGAGATCAGGGATTTGGGGATGCTGGGCCATCTGTTGCAGGACTTATTGTTCCTCTTGTCTCTGAAGTTATGTCTTTATGACTCAGACTCTATGTTTGGTCCTTGTCGTGCTGCAGAGTGAACTTGGGGCTGATCAGACACTTACCTGATGAGAATCTAAAACCTTTGCACAGTATGCCTACTGTACATGTAAAGTCACATTCCTGGTGGGTTATTAATAATTTCTCTTGGGAGTTTCCAGAGTTGTAAAATCCTGTGTCCTAGTATCATAAACAGCTGCCCTCTTTGGCGTCCGATAAAGTCCCAAGACCACAAAAAAAAAAAAAAAATTTAAAACAATGAAAAGAACACCAATAACATCACAGCTTTTATTGTGATGCCATTAATTCAGAAGCTTGTGAATGGTGTATAACTTAAAATCGTCATGGTTAATTAGAATATACAGCAAAAAAGTTTCTATTTTTTTCTTGCATTTTCATTAAAAAAAAAAAAAAAAATACAGACATTGGACATTGAAGTTCAGTGTCTGTATAATCTGGATGGTGTATTTGAATGCATCCTTGTCTCTGCAGGTTAATCGAGGTAGTCTGATATTTGAGACCGACAACGACCAGCAGGTCAGCTCCTGGACCACAGAGCTAAAAGAATGTATCAGCAACAGGTGAGAAACACAAAGGCAGACTCATTTTATTTTATTTCTTTGGCCATTTTATGACTTTAGTATTTGATAGAACAGTGTAGAGAGAGTAGTAAAAGGAACCGAGAGAGTAAAGAGTGGGAATCGAACCAGCTACTCGCTGAGACCATTTGCGCAAACCAAAGTTAACCAAACAAATGTAACAAATGTCTAGTTCGGGGCCTCTTGCTGACTAAAGATTCCTCTAAACCTGTGACATGGTTTAATTTTAATAACTGTTTTACAAAGAGGTAAAACTTTTAGCAAATAAATAAAAAGGTGGCTGAGTGTTCATTAGATTACTTCCCCAAAGCTGTTTAGCTCAATCTCACACACACCCACGATACAGCAGCCTGCATCGCCCTTGTCCAGCTCTCCTTACACAGCTTTTTCCATGAGATTCTGAGTGGAAATATTTAACACTTGGACTCTTGGCTGTTTTTAGTGTTTGTGGGTTTGCTGGATGTTTACTTCTGCTGAGGTATGTGTTTGCAAATGCAAGTGAGAATATTTTGTAGCGTATGTGTATATATGACAAACATTTGTGTGTGTGAGAGAGAGTGTGTGCGCTCATGCATTTGTTTGCTTTAGAGCTCTACACACTGGAGCAGGTTTCAATTTGTTATATTTGGAATATTCCTAGAAATAATAATTCATCAAACTCATCAGTCAACTTAATATTTGCACTCAACCTTTCAGAGGTACTGACTCTACTTGTGTGCATGATATTCTGTTAAGGCTTGTCAGGTCTGTCAATAAATGTAGATTTAAAACTGAGCTGACCTTTTATGTTTGTTTTAAAGCAGTGTAACTTTTAAAGTTAAACTTGAAAAGAAAAGAAAAGAAAAAAAAAAGTCATTTCAGCACTCAGACTTTCATTGAACAAAACACATGGAGATAGCATCATACATATCTGGAAAAACCCATCAATCTGAGGATGCCAGCGATGTAAATTGCATATAAATCAAGGTCAGTGAGCTCCTCAAATATGAAAACAAACGTAATACTGAGCTCATCCAATTGTGCCCATTCTGAATGTTATTGTAGAAAATAGTCACATTATACAATAGGGCCCTCTAGGGACATTAGATAAGAACATTTTTTGAAATCATTTCTACATTAGTGTAGTCTGTAAAAAAAAAAAAACAACAAAAAAACAAACAAACAAATGGTGTGTTCTTACTTTATACTGTGATCTCAATGTCCCCGGTTTGATTCTGGCTGGAGCACTTTGTTGCGTGTTCCTCCATTCCCTGTCACCTCTCTACTCTCTCCACCTTTGGATAAAGCTGGTAAAATTGACACAAAATGCTTTAGAGGAAAGGGACGAGTGTTTTCTTCTCTTCATTTTTGGTAGATCAGAATGACTAATAATAAATAACAGTAATATTTTGATTAGGAAAATTAGCAACGCAATTAATAAAACATCAAAATGGGCTTTACATTCACAGTTGTTTGACAGCTGTGAAATTTTATGGGAAGTCATGAAAGAAGGCAACACTTAAACACTGTAAGTAATACTCGTAGGAAAACTCAAAGCTGTAATACAAATAGAGTTATACTTTTCTGTCTTTTTATGTGTGTTTGTGCGTGTATTTGTGTCAGTGTGTGTTGCTCTGTGAAAGGAAGTGTGTGGGAGGTCTGAGACTCAGGAGAATCTCAGGACCTTTCTCATTTCTGCAGATGTCTGGAATGCAATGCACACACGCACACACACACACACACACACACACACACACACACACACACACACACACACACACACACACACACACACACACACACACATATCAAGGGAAGGTCAGAGTTCATTCTTGACAGTGGTGTTTATTCAGATACCTCACAAACCACCTTCTTGATGCCACATCATCATTACATGTGCAGGCATTCATTAAAGTACAAGTGTGCTATTTTTAGTATGAGTGTGTGTGTGTGTGTGTGTGTGTGTGTGTGTGTGTGTGTGTGTGTGTGTGTGTGTGTGTGTGTGTGAGAGAAAAATACACAATGCCTTCAGGCTTTCTGATTTTTGATCAAAATTTGCCTCTGCAATTTCTCATTACATTATTTTCTTGTTACTTCTTATCAGCCGACGTATACACCAGTACCAATTCCATAATGACAAAGTGAAAACATGTTTTCAGAAAGTTTTAGCAATGCAGTTGTATCCATTTACAATTACATTTACAACACAGTGGCTTCAGCAGTAATCTGCAGTCATCTAATATCGGCCTATACACAGTATAGTTCCTCTTGAATTTAGAGGAATATATGCAGAGACATTGTGTGGCTCTACATATAAACTGTTAACATCACAACCTCATGCCTGTTCATGCATACATACCCACAGTGCCTCAGGATGCCTCAGATCAAGCACTTGTCACAATGATTGTAGCCCAGTGTGAAAAACCCCAGATCTCCAATTCACTTAAATGTCAGCACAGCGGCGGCGCTAACACATGGTGCTCCAGCAAAAGAACACAATGTTGTCTGGCAATAAAAGTTTGCAGCACAAATTCATCCAGCACAGTCCTGCATTGGTCAGTCATACACGCAGGCAAATATTCCTGGTGCATTACTTTACAACATTTCTACTGTTCACTATGCAATTGTCCTGACAAAAGATAAAGTAACTGCCAGCGTGACCTAGTTCCATCTGCATTGATCTGTCACCATATCTGGACTTCTTGGATTGTATTTCATGTCACACTACACCTCCCTCCACCGCAGGCCCCCTGCATTGTTTTAACACTGGCCTGTTTTTGGTCTGAATCACTGCTAACAGCATCTGAAACCACTCAGACATTGGAGTGGTAACATTTCTGGAAATGACAATCCAAAAATCATGACCACTGTATGCTGCAATTTTCCAGTCATGGAGCTCGCTCAAGATTTTCTTTTATCCTTCAAATAACTACGTCTGGTACAACTGTGCGAACACAGCGAAAAGAAAAGAGGGACCTTTTTCACAACAAACATTGTAGAATGTCATGGTGGGAAAAGCACAGGGGTGAATGATGAAATGAATAATGACTGCTTCAGTTTCAGGGTCCTGGTGTTGTTTATGCTGGCTCACTGTCACAGTCAGGGCTCACAGGGACACTTGAATAGAGCCGAGCCATCACTGATATTATTAGAAACACCTGTGCTTTTCCTGCTGCGACAAGTCAAAAAGTCTGCTGGGGGAAAAAAGAACCATTGTCTGAGAGCGTGCGCCATTATTCCCCGGTTGCATGACTCATCACGCTGAGACTACAAAGGCCTGCAAAAGAGAGACCAGGGAGGCCATATGATGCAGCCAGGAGGATGCTATGATGTCAGGATGTTCGCCATTTGGAATGAGTATAAACGCTTTTCCCCTTAGATGTGGTTGGGTGTGGTTGGTGTAGTTTGTTTCAAGCAGACCGAGCCCTTTACCTCTAACCCATGCAACACTGCTGACTGTCTGAAATGTCCTCACTTGGATGAAGTAAAACACGATTCTCACAAAGATAGAAGAACAGAAACACAAAAACAAGGAGAAAGGAGGCTTGTCTTCCTGTTATTCAGATCTCTGATAATTCAAGTCAGCATTTTAGCAGGATTTGTTCTGGCTTCCCAGTTTAACCTTCCCTTTCTCATCTGTGTCTGTACACTCACATACTGTCTGTATGTCAGTGTGTGTACTCATGCTTGTGTGGTTTTGTGTGTGTGTGTCTAAGCAGTGAAACAGAAAAACAAGTCTTGGTTCACATCTGAACTGGTGAACTGGACACACTTCCTGTCTGTACTCAGTGTCTTTGTGTTACTTCAGCCTGCTGTTTCCTCAAAGTTCACAAGACTCACCCTAACACACACACACACACAAACACACATACACAAACACACATACACTCACACTCATTGACATAGTGCATTCCCTAACCCCATTAGCTTATCTTAACCTTAACCATCAAAACTAAATATCTAACTCCAAACATCACTCTTACTTATTTTAACCTGATGAATGATGAATGGAAGTCCCAACCATCAAACAACAGGAGCTGCTCAAATGTCCTCACAATACCAAAATACTGTCGCGGCTTCAAACCAAATTTTGTCCACACAACTACAGAAAGACATTTGTACACACAAACAGACACACACACACACACAAGGTTGTTTTTCCATCACTTCAGAGGGCATTATTTTTTTGACATTATTTTACATTTCCTGGGGACCTACCCTACTCACTGATGCACTGATTTACATTTCAGGTTTTTTGTCTCTAACAGGAAATCAGGTTCCCACGCTGTGTGAACCTGAAACAAAAGCCCACGAAACATGCACATACGCACACATACACGCACCTTCTTCAATGGTGAAATGTTACTTAGGACATTTTAAGTTTGTGGGTCTTTCCTTCTTTTTAATTGTTTTTTTTTTTTTTTTTTAATGTTTGTTTTTATTCATTTTGAAGTTGAACAAAACCAACATTATGAATGTGTCACTGTTTTTGCAAGAAACACAATAAGTCAATTAATTATAAATTGGTATAATAAAAAATTAAGCGGCAGATTAATTACAAAATGAAAATGATAAATAATAATAAAATAATTTTAAAAAAGTTTAAAAACCTCACCCATCTGCAACAGTAAAATGCTAATAACACATGAATAATAATAATATAATGACATAAGATAGTATATATCATATAAGAGTTCATTTTTCTGCTTTGAGTACTTTTACTTTTAATACTCAAGCTCTATTTTCCTTATTATAGTTACATACATTCACTTAAGTCATATTTTAAATGCTGAATTTAACATAATATGGAGCATGTTTTACAGCGTGGTAAAACATCTGAAAGCTTCCTCCATCACCACCTCCCTTTCTCTCTCCATCCATCTCTGTCCCCCTCCCTCCTGCTCATGACAGAAGTGCAGGGTGTAGCATCGATGAGTTATTAATATTGGTGTAGTCATAGTTTCTAAATGTGAATTGTGAAAACTCTGCAACCTAATAGTGTTTCAGCTGAAGCTCTGGTTGCGCTCTGCTTCTCATAAAGACAGATGGTGGAGCCCAACTTTGAAAATGATTTAAAATGAAGTGAAATAATGATGATGAAATTGACCCATTTCTTTCTTCTGGTGGTCCACAATGAAAATAACATACGGTGCATGTGTTGATGATAGACGATACAGTGCGTGTAACCTGAGTCTGTTGTCATCCTCCAGGTCAGGCAGTGTGGATCTGGAGCCCCTCCCCTTCCCAGCTGATAGCTCCGCTCCAGCCAATCGCAGAGGAAGTGCAGCATCAGCAAGTCAAAGTGAGTGGCGAGATGTGAGACGATGGCTGTGCTCCCACAACTTGTTGAATACAGCGTTGTCATCACCAAATAAATGGCCAAATATGGAGAATGTGTTAATGAACAGATGCCTGTTTACATTACGATTCATTATTTGTATTATTGTATTTATTAATCCAGCTTCATGATTTAGAATTAAAACATTTGGTTCCTCTGTGCATCCCTCCAGGCCCACTCACTTTCACCTCGCCAGAGCAGGTTATCCAGAAGACGGATCACTTCCTCTTCTCCTACCCCTGGTTCCATGGGCCCATCTCCCGTGTCAAGGCAGCCCATCTGGTCCAGAGCTCTGGACCTGAGGGACATGGAGTGTTTCTGGTCCGACAGAGTGAGACACGCAGGGGAGACTACGTCCTGACGTTTAACTACCAGGGAAAAGCAAAGGTACGTCTCACAATGTCTGATCAAACAAACAGTTCACACACAGTAACAGTTCAGTTAATCTGCTTAAGTATTTCCCTAAAACATTTAATAACATGAGATAACACTTTTTCCAAGCCCGCATTGCTCTTATTTTTTGCCTGCAAATTGGTGCTGACCTAATTTCCTGGCATCAGTGGCAAACACTTGAATGAGGAAGCACGATGCGATGGGAATGACCATACAGAAGTTTGGACACACCACAAAACAGGAGGGGGAAGGATTCAGCTCTCACTCACTTGCATTGTGTGAAATGAGAGTCTCTTTTTGATGTTTTTTTTTTTTCTTCATGCTCTGTCTCTTTGTCTCGACAGCACCTGCGCCTCTCTCTAACAGAATGGGGTCAGTGCAGGGTGCAGCACCTGCGCTTCCCCTCTGTTATGGACATGCTCAGTCACTTCCGCCTCTTCCCCATCCCACTGGAGTGTGGTGCCGCCGGTGCCGTCACGTTGTCCAGCTTCGTAGTGGCAGGCTCCAGCCCTCCATCACAGGGTGAGTCTCTCTCGTTCAGCTCTCATTCATATTGCTTTGTCAAATGGAAGACAGTGTTGACGTCTGAGTGTGAAACATGTAATAATCGGATTGTATGAAGGGAGGAAGTTGGGAGATTTTGCTTGATGTTGTCACTGGAGTGCTCATTCCTTCTCTTTGTTTGTTAGGTCAGCTCTCAGGCGCTTTCCTTGTCCCTTTCTCCCTCCATCGGTGGAGCTCTGAGCCCAGCTTGGCTCACTGCAGCTTGGCTCGTAGCTCCAGTCAGCCCCCTTCCTCCTGCTCCACCACCAGCAACACCTCCAGTCCCAGCTCTGCTGCCCAGACAGGGAACCACCCGCCCATTCGCACCAACCCCATCGCTGACCCTCCTTCGTTGGTCCCCGCTCCTCTGCGTCGAAGCGAATCCGTGGGGAGGAGGCCTCTGCTAGCTCGTCACCCCAACTCCCACACACCCATCTTCCCTCAACGGGACTCGGACTATGAGCTGGAGCCAGAGCGGGGCCGGAAGCGGGCAATAGACAACCAGTACATGTTACTCTGACCAGCCATCACCTCTGAAGGACAGGAGTCACCTGTGAAGCCAGCTGGCTCACACATACACACACACACACACACACACACACACACACACACATATACACACAAACACGCGCACACAATAGTGTGTACTGACACATTTTGTCACCCCACCCATCCAGCCTCAGGTGGGTGTGAATCGTATATACAGCAGACTCATGAACTTGAGCGAACAAGTCTTTGTCTGATGAATGCATAGCACTGTGTATATCAAAACATACACACACTCACTATGCTTGAGCGGAGTGTGTGTTTACCGGTGTCAGACCCTCACAACCTCCAACCCCGAGTGTCCACAGTGAATGTATTTCTGGGAGTTTTATTACAGTGTTGACAATGATGATTATTCCTGTTTTATTGATGTTGAGGGTATGTGTGAGAGGGGGGAAGCCACACGTGTGGCTGCCCTCACGCCCGAAAAAATATTTGAAAAGATTTCTCTTCTGATGAATTCAACGAGGTGCGCTTGATTTGACTCCTTTGGCACTTAATCTAAACTAATGGGAAAGCACTGCCTGCAGAAGTGGTGAAATCTTAGTGCCTCTTTTAAATATTTAAGACATTTACTCTTCACACAAAGTTCCCAGTTTGGAAAAAAAACTCCAATGTTTTTTATAAACACAAACAAAAAGCACTCTATTTTAGAGTGTTATTACGTTCTATTAGATATTTCTCTTCTTGCGCATTATTATATATTTAAGTGCACATCGCTTTCAGTGCACTTTGGAAACAATGTGTATTTTTCTATACACAGATTTTTTGTAGAAAAACAAAGAAAATAAAGTAAAAAGGGGAAACGTGGTTAAAATCAGTCAGGGCAGCATTTTCTAGAAACCTATCAAGCACTGCCTCCACTCCTTCAAAACTTTGCTGAAACAGAGATGATTCAAGATCAGCTTTCGTCAGCACTGTTTTTGCCTGAAACAGTGGGATCCCGTTGCTGTTTGTGTCTATCCATGTGTCTGGACGTGTGTGTTGGGATGTATGTGAGTGAAAGTGTAGTTTGTCAGCATGTTTGTGCTGATCTCAGTGTGGTACAGAGTCTGTGTGTGATTTTGTCTCACAATAGTTACTGCTGGGTTTTCCACACTTGTCAGCTTCAAGTGTCTTTGTAATAGCACGTTACATTTTAAGCACCAAAGGCATCATGTGCACTAAAGTGACTTTGTCTGACAGAAATCATTTCTGCCACTAAATCAAAGAATTGAATGATGTTATAGTTGCCATCTAACATCCCTGGTGTAGAAAATGGAGTATTACCAAAAAGCAAGTCATCTTTCAAAACATGTTTTGTGATACTATATTATTGGAAATGAAGAACTGAAGAATACACACTCGGGAACTGAAACTTGCAATTCAGCACCTGAGAATGGACAACATCGGCCTGCATGTGGTCATGAACTATGTCAGTCTCGAGGACTTATCGCCCAATCACCCTAGGACATGGTGGCACCCTGCTGTGAGAAGGACCACCCTCCTTCTTACAGCAGGCTATAAGAAGGAGGCTGCTGAATTCGAACATAGCAGAGAGAGAGAGAGACAGTCTGGAAGGCTGGTGACTTGCAAGATTCAATTACCCAAAACAGAAATGCCACAAAAGTTATTGTAAAAGTTATTAACTTCAAACCTTCTGCATGATCACTCAAGGAGTTGAAATTAAAGTGATAACATTGATTATACTACAGTGGTCCCAGTCCATCCCCATTGATTCTGTGGTATAAAGAGTGTCACCAAAATGAGACTTAGCACCAAGATGTTTTCTTTTTACACATAAAGCAAAAAACAGGCGTCCAAAAGACAAAGACATAAACTTGAAAGGCTTTGCTCCAAAGAGAGGAGGGAAACGTTCGATACAAACCAAAAACAAAGAGGGTCAGTAAATGAAGTGTTTTTGGACTCTCAATTAGAAGTGACCAGAAACCTCAGTCCAGGTTTGAAGTGTTGTGGTGATTTGATGATCTAGATTTAAACCTTGAGGGGCTTTAAAAAAAAAAAAAAAAAGTGGACAGTGACGTGATGCAACTGCTGAAATGACACTGAAATCACACAGGTGCCTCTGTAGATATTGTAGTATTTTCTTAGCTTCAGGCAAATTTTGATTCTGGGAGTAGCATCATGTCTCCAGCTCCATCGTTTACACTCATCCATCCGCTTATCTGTCAGGATTGCTGGGGGGGGGGGGGTGCAATCCCAGCATCTCATCATAGGGCAAGGGTGGGGTAACAAGCGAGTCTGTCGCGGACATATAGAGACTTACAGAGACAAACAACTATTCACGCGCATATCTATGGGCAATTAACCTACATTTGCATGTGTTTGGACTGTGGGACGAAGGCACAGGGAGAACATGCAAACTCCACACAGAATCAAACCCAGAACCTTCCTGCTGTGAGGCAACAGTGCTAACCACCAGACCACCGTGTCGCCCACACTCATAGCATTAGTTTTCTGTACAACCTCACCACAGCAGCCAATGGAAAAAAAAACAAGGCTGGACTCGGAACATAATGCATTTTTACACTCAGTGTTTTTAATTAAAGCCTTTGTGAGGAAAGGTTTGGTCTCAGTCAGCGAAGCTTTGACTGATTTGTGTAAAAATGCGAGATGTCACACACCAACGATCAAGCATTCGTCACACTTCTGTGCTTTTTAACTCGATTTGATGACCAGTCATCTGTTTTAAGGTGCCTTCTGAGTTTGTCATCATTCTTCTAAATGTTTAAAGCACCAGTTTAAAGCTGCACTGAACATATACTGAACAACAGATAATAGATAGTACATCTTTTCTGCAGAAAAACACCAAACAAACAAGACTTTATCCAAGAAAGCAACTCTCATCTGGTGTCCAGTTTGTTTGCAGTGTTCCTCATACGCTATCAGGTCCGAGTTTCATCTAAAAAGCCAAACTGATCCTAACCTTATGCCGATTTTTTTTTTTTTTTTGTCCTTGAGCCTGAAATGAAAAGATTAGCTTGTGGCTGCATCACGTTTCTCAGTTTCGCTCTCTGTCTCAAACCTCGTATCTCCTCTTAAACATCTTCAAAAACTTTTTATTTTTGGAAAACAGATGCAGAATATCCAGTTAACAGGGATCATTTGTTTACATAAAAGCAGTAATAATCTAATTTGCCCAAAGATGAATTGTCAAATTTCCTGTTATTTAGTTTCAATAACCGAAGCTTCACTTTGATGAGCAGCAGGGCGCCTGTGGGAAATAGTGTGATGGGACTTGTCCGTTTGTCTTCTAACCTTGCTTTAACACTAACTTCAGCAGATGATTTTAGATTTACTTTCAGTAAACCTTTGCTTAACATATTGTTTAGCCCTGATTCTGCCTCTCTGCCCTCTTTTTCCTAGTGTAATAACCTGTTTTGTTTTTTGTTTTGTTTTTTTTAAAGAGAAATACATTAATGCAACTTTGTTTCCTCATGAGCATTACCAGAGTCAGTTGGCTGTGATTACTCCTCTTGTTACGCAGTTTTGTCTACCAAAGGAACATTTTTTCAATGGTTGTGTAGTTCTCTTTAATGTATCATCACGATCAAGACTGACATCTTTGAAGTGTTTATAAGGGGAACAAAAACAAGGACGTTTTTGGCAAAAGTACGGTTGGTCTTCCTGCCTTTTTATGCGGCCAAATCGAAACAAATTCCTCATCACCTCTTTTTTATTTCTGCTAAACAAAAGCAACGGTAACAATAACTATTTTGGCTATATATTATTTTTTTCTCTTTGAGGGAGAATGACTGTGCCTTTGCCAGAAAGCTGCTGTTGCTTTTCCCCTTTCTGAAAGCTCAGGGTGTGATGTGGTGCAGAACTTGTGTAGTGCAATATCTGAGAGATGCCCAGTGCTTCACACCTTTTTTTTTTTTTTAAATGTTCATAGGAAGTGATCACAGGCTTCTAGATGAATAAATTAATTGTGTGAGAATTCAATGTTTAAAAAAAGCATTTGACAATACCACAGTTACCAGAAAAAAAATTTGCTTTTTGCTCTATATTCTCTGATTTTGTTTCATGGTTCGCCCCAGTTTGTCTCCAGAATCGGGTTAATGCAAGAGAAGATCCCCGTGTACCTCAGGTGTCTTAAATCCTCAGCATCCACTCCAGCAACACTTTTAGTGCCCCCGCCCCCATGTGTACATTAAAATGTCCAGTTGATGAATGTAATGTGTTCTCAATACTGTTCATTGTTTCCTTTTTTTTTTTTTTTTACATAGCACTGTAAACATTCCAGTTTAACTCGACATGACTTCAACAATGAAATTGTGGAACGATGAAAATTAATGAAAACAAAAACAGCTTTTACAATCTGTCATTGTGTTTGCATTCCTTTCAGTTATAAGCATTTAAATTATATTAAATATATATCAACTGTATATTTGACTTTTTGTAAAATAAACCTAACCAAAAAAAAATGATGAGTTCATGATCAGTTTATTTGCATTTGTGTGCGCTGCAACATCTTGATCTTCTAGTATTTGCCGTACAAAATAATGAGCATGTGATGAACCAGCATTGCATTTTCACAGTTCAGGTGATGGATAAATAGCAGATAAATACAACTGTTCTTACCTGGTGTTTTTTGCCTTTAGCTCCTTTATAAAACACTGGTGGATTCACTCAAAGGCAACTCAAATCCAACCAACAGAACTGTAGCCTCCACTATCAAGTCTAAGTTTATCAATGTTACTGTTGTAAAAAGCTGTAATTAACGGCAACATCAATGGTTAACAAATCATTTACAACTGTTTTACAAATCAGTTATAAATCATTGATAAGAACAACTTTTGGGTTGTCAGACTGTGGAAAATCCTCCTGTGTGACACTTTTCAGGTCCTTTTTAAATGATAAGTTTATTTTGCCACACAAGCTTTTAAAAGAAAAGGCTGGTGTCAACACCCTTTTCGTTTCCACTTGAAAGAAGAGCAGAGGATGACTTTTAATTGTCCATAATCTGCTGATTATTTTGATTATTCTGTTAATTGTTTGGTCTGGCAACATTTTTGGTTTCACAATTCCCACAGCGCGATCTGATGACTTCAAATTGTTTTTATAAAACAACCAGTCGATAACTGACACATTTTTTAATGAATTACCATATAAGACAAATGGTTCCTGTGATAAGCTTTTCTACTTGATAAATTATTTAACTATTAACAGATTGTCATAGTAGTTATAAGGAAAAGACACCATGCATTTCTCCATCTCAATACTTTTTGGCTTCCCCAACCTGTTTGGCTTTTATCCTGCTGAAGATTTCAAATTAAAAGGTTTTTAGCAAATGATTGTGTGCATCTATATAAAACCTTCAACTGGAATGAAAATCAATTAGTCTGAGTCCTACTATTCTATTAGTTCTAATAGTATTACTTTTTAATTGATTACATTTTAATTAATTTGTGTACGTGATGACATATTGTGTGACTGAACCGTCATCTTGTGACCTGTGTATGTAATATTAGATATGTAATATAGAATATTTATTCGCTTGAAACTTTTTTGATAATTGAGGTTTATATACGTATTTTGGTTTGAAGCATTTGTGGCAGCAGGATAGTGTGTGATTGTGTGTGACTGAAAATCTACAGAGCCCACATTAATGGTAATGAAGGAACACGACGAGAAACCCATCAATGCAAAGCAACCACAGTAAGCCATTCAGTTTTTAAAACTTTTTTATTGTTTTTAAATTTTTTTGCTCGTTTTTTAAATTATTTATATTATCTACAAAGTAAAAGTTTTAACTTAAAAGTTACATAAGGGTCAGGTGAGAAGTGGGATCTGATCACCTCAGCCATTATAATTTCATAAATAACATTTCTCCTGTCCTCTTGGCTGCCAAAACGTGTTTATTTCACAGGAAGCTTCTTGTCATGTTTCATTTTTAGTTTGGTTAGAAACCTGTCATGTACTCTGGAAACAAACGCAGCACAAAGCAGCAGCAATAAACAGTAAGATTAATACTGTCTAAAAGTTGGAAGATTTTTTTTTTTTCCCCAAAACAAGGTGCAGACAAAATACAAGTTCCAGTTGAATTTTCTGCTTCACTCTCACTGATTAGTTACTCTCAATCTCTCTTTCTGTCTTACTTGGCAAGCTGACTCAAATTGCAAATTGGGACCCCTGTAATTGTGTGTATTTGTTTGCGTGTGTCTGTGTGTGTGTGTGTGTCTGTGTGTGTATGATAATGTCTGCATGTGTACAGGGGCTGAATAGGAGCAGTCTTGTCCGTTAAAAATCTCTAGCTTGTTAAAACATGTCACTGCAACAACCTGTTAACATTCTCTTATTGCCTAGTCTGGGAGGGAGGAAGGGAGGAAGGGAGGGAGGAAAGGGGGTAAGAGAAAAGCTGATGTGAAGCATGTCTGGTGAGGATGAGGAAAGAGAGGAGAGGGAGGGCTCTCATTCTCTTCATCGCCTGGTTATGAAGGCTCTGGTTGAGAAGCGCGACACAGAGCGGGTCCCTCAGCTCACTGGCGCCCTCTATCTACAGCTGCTGCTGATGATGAGGCTGCACTGCAGAGACGAGACAAAATGGGGGAAATGTAAAGTTCATGGATTTTAGGATTGTTCAGTTACACAGTAAAATGGTACAGGAGAAGTAAAAGGTTGGATGATGTGGTCAAAACTATTAAATTAAATTAAAAAACTATTAAAAGCTTGTTTTTCCCACCTAAGATAAGTTCTAATTCTTTTCATGTGTCTTAACTAGTAAGAATAATAATTATTTTGTTTGCAGTAATCATTACTCCAGATCATAAATACAGAGATCTAATGTGTCTAATGTGCATGTAGACACTCAAAAAGTAGCTAGTATGGTACAAATGACTAATCACTGGATCTTCTTACTTCAGAGAGAAAAAAAATGAAGAGTATATATCCCTGACTCCACCTTGCAAGAGTGTGCTAGTTAATAAAATAAGCATACCTTGTGGATGTGTCAGGTAGGAGAAATGTGTGGTGGAGGAAACGGGGATGGGGTTGAGGGCAGTCTGGGGCATGGGTGGCTGTGGACCCCCTGGAGGACCCTGGGTAGCCATCAGCATCATCGGAGGGTGGGTGGGTGCCGGGTGGTGAGACGGTACTATACCAGACTGCATATGGGCCTGTGTGTGTGTGTGTGTGTGTGTGTGTGTGTGTGTGTGTGTGTGTGAGAGAGACGGCAAAGGTGTGATAGAAAGTGAGAATGACATTGAGACAGAAACAGATGGACAAGAGAATAAGTTCATTCAACAGCATGAACATCAGTGCCACAACATCCACAGCTCCTGCCTGTGTGTTATCAGCAGGAGTAGCATGAAAAGGTAAATCTGTGTTTCTGACCAGGGGAGGATGGATGGAACAAACCCTAAAACACTGCATCCTTATGGCAAACACGATGATTAAACTTCTCGTTGCTCAAACTGCCATCAAGCTCTTGAATACAATCAGAGGAACTTTGAACATTCTGCTTATTTTTAACCACAGAAAAACCAGACATGGACACAGAAGCTGTCTCTAGGCTTTAATACAACAGGTGATAACATAAATGAGCTATGAAGGCAACAATATTTCTCACAATAGTGTGAGTTGCATGATAAAGTCAGTGAGCACATATAAATGGTCTCTGTATAGATGTGACTGAGCCTGGTAACATCATTGTGATGACAACTCTTCAGGTTTCTGTAAACAGTCAGTCTGTTGTGGCTTTTTGTCAAGAATTGTTTATACCACTTGTCAGTTTTATATTTGTAGTCCTAACTCAAGCTCCACAATTTACGTTCTCATCAATTTCTGAAACAAAGCAAATAAGTGTCCTTTCCAAGATAGTGAACTATTCTCATAAAGGAGAGGAAAAGGCCAAACCCCACAAGTTATCATTGCATATTTCCTGGAATTATCATGGTTGGGTCGTTTGGCTCAATTAAAAAAAAAGTTTTTTTTTCCTCCTACAATTTAAACCACTTAACTTACACACTCGCACTGCCATAAAAATATACAGTGCACTTGCAGCTTATCGACAGCCAAATATGACCCATTCATAAACTCAAACACCTGCTGGAACTGATCCCAGATCTCCTCGCTACCACATTTAAAATCCCATACAGAAAGCACTGCCAATCTAATTACTTGGCTGGAGCTATTGTGGTTGTAGTCCAGTCAGCTGATAGCAGGTTGGGACCTACCTGCTGCACGTGTGCCATGTGGTTGGGGTTGTAGCCGTGCTGCACCTGCTGCGGGTGGATGTAGACAGTCTGCTGGGCAGAGGGGAACGATGCCTGGGGAGACTGAGGGTTGGGCCCTGGGGTCATAGAAGGGGGTGTGGGGGCCAAGGCCGAATACATCTGCTGCTGTGGGGGCTGGTTGGCCAGGTGGAGGGCCTGGGCTGCTGCTGCCGCTATGACACACGGAAACACACACATGACTATGGTGCTTCATTTTGAAAATGTCCAGCTCCAAAACTGATGGGCATCAAAATAAGAGAAAAATCACAGCGTCCAACTGACCTGCCGCCGCCTGCGGGTGCTGAGGGTGCTGAACTGGGCTGGCAGCTGGATGACTAGGAGGACCTCCATGTTGTGGAGGTCCTCCCTGCTGGGCTTGGCCTGTGGGCGTGGCAGAGGGCTGGGGGTGCTGTGGGTGAGGGTGCAAGGTGGCACTAGGGTGGGGGTATTGTTGAGGCATCGGCCCTGGAGACACTGTGAGACAGGAAACAGAGTTAGCAAAAATGAAAGCACCACAATAGTGTATATAAAACAATGCCAGCACATTCTAGCCTGTTGCAGGCTCATATGTACATACCCAAGTGGTGGGCTGACATACCATACATGGTGTGTGTCTGCTCTGGGTACTGTGTAGTTGAGGAAGAGACAAGGCTGGGCTGGCCATGTGTGGGAGGAGCCATCATCCTGGCACTCCCCTGCATTACTGGACTGAACACATGCTGTGCCTGGAGGACACATAAGGACAATCAGGAGATTGACAACGTTGGCATTACACTCTGTGTTTGTGTAACCTTTTTAGTATTAACAGTAATATAGCATCAAGTGCCAAAAGCTGGCATCAATGTCTGGTCTGATCAGTTATTTTCTGATTTAAATATGATATGTTGTCTATTTTAGACAGAACATCATTACGTCAAAGTTCATGTGAGGCGCCCCATGTTAAAAGTAACTGCAGTAAAATTAGCACCTAATAAAGTTGTTCTTGGGCTGTTATTTTCATTAACTAACCCTAATAAAATTCCCATTTCTTATCTTGAGACTTAAGTCAGTTTGGATGAGTCAATGAAAATATTATCAGTATGTGCTCATTATGTTAACCTTTAACACCCTGAAGCCAACCTCCTGACTGCTTCTGTTTTCCTGCCGTTGTTGTATCACAGCTTGTTTGCGAATAGGCAACAACACTTCAGGTGTTTAGGGGCAGCAGCCCACAGTCAGCTCCACAAGTCAAAAGTGATGAAACACTGGCATCAGCCCAGCTCCCTGTCAAACTGCTGGACTGTAGGCATCTGTCAGATAAACGGCTGACTAGTGAACAGCTGGGAAAGATGAAGACCGCCAGCACTACTGATGTTACAGTAAGTACAGTCATTTTTACGTACATTTCTTACGCAAGGAGCTGCCTGGGTTGATCATTGCTTGAATATTGCTGCTGTTCTGATACTGGTAGGGACAATAAATCTTACCTGTGATTGGTAGTGAGTCATCTGCTGGACCAGAGGCTGACTGGTGAACTGCTGTGGGCTGCAGGTGAAGTACTGGGCAGAGTATGCGGGGCTAGGTGCTACAATAGGTGGTCCCGCTGCCGTTGCTGGGTGCATCATGGTGGGCGTGCCTGGCGGGTGGTGCTGGTCTGACCTCTGCTGGGGCATGTTGGGTACTGGAGATTCAAGTCAAGAGATTATATTAACATCCTGTAAATTTTAACTAAACAAAATCACGTGGGGGTGAGAAAAATTACTGCTAATTTTAAAAGAAATTTTTCACTGAATTGGCCCCAGTAGACAACCCTGTTTAACAAGAAACACTTAGACACATTAGATTAGTGCTAATGGGTAATGGCTGTAGTAAATGCTACCTTAATGTCGCTAATCGAAGTTGATAGTGTTTAGTGAATGTTGACGTAGGCTGTGGATATATAGAGATCCTTGAATAAAATGACTTAATGACTTTTAATGTCTAGAAAAAGTAATTTTTCTCAACCAGGTTTATTAAGTAAGCTGCAGTGGGAGAGAGAGGGAGAAAGAGAAAAAAGGGGGAGGGAAATGAGGCAAAGTGGTTATTCTCACCTTTACCTGGTCTGTAGGGTTTAGACTGGCTGACTGTCATATGAGGCATCTGAACCTGGTACATAGCTGGAGACTGGAGAGAGGAAGGAATGAGGACGGCAGATGAAGAAAACATGTTTATGCTCAATTTTCCCAGGGGACTTCAGCATTATGTCAATGAGAATGAAAACCAGCCCCAACTAAAAAAAAAAAAAAAAAAAACTGGTGAATTTGTGCCGTTGGTGAGGGAGAACTCTGATTATGTGTCTCTGGGGCTGGACACAAACTATTCAGCTTTAAAGTGTTGCTTAAGTTACACATACCAACACAAAAAAAACATTTAAAAAAAAAAAACATATGTGCCTTTGAAATTGTGGGAATTATCTCTTACCTGGGGCAACATGCATGTTCAATATCTGTCTATCATTAGATGCTTTACAGCTATGAGTATAACCCAAACACTGCTTGTCATCCTTCATTCCTTAACTCCTTATTATTGTATACCATGCATTTCTATTACAAGCAGTACTGCAGTAAAAACAAATGCTTTAACTCCAATTACAGACATTTGTTTGGTAAACAGAAAAAGCCAATAGAAATAAGATGAGGTTATAAGTCCATCTGTGATGACAGTTTGAATGAATTGCAATAAGAAGTTGGCAAACCAACATCTGATGGCATTAATTCAACAAGCAAGCAAAACATCTCAGTATTGATTGGGCTAAAAAAAACAAAAAACCAAAACAAAACAAAAATAAAGAAACAAAAAAAAAAAAGTATTTAAAAAATAGAAATCTTCACAAACCTTCCATATTATGCTTTTCTAATGGAGCGAGAGAGAGAGGAGGAGGGGGAGAAAGGGAAAAAAGAACCACTCTTTAGTTGTCACCAAGGTATTTTCTTTTACACGTGTCTGATGTTGGATCACCAAGTTTTTCTTAAAGCAAAACAAGCAATAATATAGATTTATGACAAAAAAATTGAATAGCTTTCATCAAATATGATGAATAATAAATATTACAAATACTACTATTACTATTACTCTGACATGAAATTGTATAACAAATATATATACTTTATCTTCTCTTTAAACATTTCCAAGCTTGTTTTGCCTAAGCGTTTTTCAGATAATTTAAAAAAAATATATTAAAAATTCAGACAATTAACAATGTCTGGAAGATGACAGGAGAAAGGGATGACGAAGGATGCACATGTTCTGTACGTTAGTGTACAAGAAAACATTACAAAAATTGTGAGATGTCCTCCTAAAAGGATGAAAATGAATATGGAGACAATAATAATGATATGCCTTAGAGATGAATCAAAGACAGGAAAAGGGAAAGAAAAATAAGAAATGGGCAGATTTCAAGGTGATGGTTGTTAGAGATTTTCATGAGCTTTGAATTTTGTATCAATTCAATGTGATACTGAACTGAAAAAAGTACATCTGTCTATCTGTACAGGTTTCACCATGCAGCTGTGTTTCTCACCTGCACTCCAGGGCTGACTGGTGTGAGAGGATACATCTGGGGGAAGCAGACTGTCTGGCTGTAAACAGCCGGGGGCTGCTGGACAACGATGGAGGGGCTTGGCTGGCCCTGAGGCCGCGGGGGCGTCGGGGTGTTGGCTGGTTTGGGCTGATAAAAGTAGCATAATAAGAAGCAAAATTGATGTGTCATCAATCTCAGTTTGTGGTATTGAAAGTTTGCAGTCTGGCAGCATGGCATACTGACCTGTGTATTGAACCTTGGCTTGAACTCATTGGCATTTGGGTTCAGGGTTGATTTTCTCACTTGACTGCAGGAGGAGAACCAACAGTGAAATGACATTAACAAGTAACAAGCAAACTTTGGCAAATGTTACTCAAACAGGAGTAAATTGTGTATTTGTTGAATTAATACATATCTGAGGCTCTAGTCAGTATTTCTGGTGTTTCTGGCATCAGAATAAATTGACAGGATTAAATAAACTACAATTCCCCTGTCTATGGTGATGAAGGAGCTTGTCACCCAGTGTAAAGGTGTAGCACAATGATGTCTAGTTTTTGAACTATAGTGGAGCTCTATGGTATGGAAGAACAAAAGTCAGTGTTGATTTTGGTCTTTTAAATGAACCTGCTGATAATAAGAGACATACAGCTCATCACCAAGCAAAATCTGTACAATCTCCCTTCTAAACCATACTGTCCCTTCCACTCACTCCTGCACAGCCTCCTTTTTCTCTTCCTTCTCTTCATGCTTGGGTCCGCTGAATGTGGATGTGGACGTCGTCTGGACTCCCTGCGATGTCACATCTAACCCCGCCCTCTTTTGGTCTGGGGCAGAGGGAGACGGGGACAGTGCAGCAGGGCTGCCAGGCTTACTGGTGTTTGTGGTATTGGCAGATGGAGCAGGGGCACCACCGGGGGTGCCAGCAGCAACGCCTACACCCTCTTCAGTGCCCTCCCGCCCCACTGTGGAGGTTTTGTCCAAGGGAAGGTCTTTAGGCTTGTCTGCTGGATCTCTGGGTGTCTTGGTCATCATCTGGTCAAAGGCAGGGTCTGGGTTTGAACTAGACTGCAACTGGATGAGGGAATAGTTCAAAAGTTCAAGGAAGCACACATAAGCTCTGGTGCAGGCTCATAAAAATTAGCATTTCTATACAATATAAATGAAAGAGATACTCACCCTAAAATCTACACTAAATTTCTTTAAATTATCTATTTGTTTTCTGTGGTCTGGTGCCATAGAAGGGGGTCCTGTGAGGTGAATAGAGATACAGACATGTCTTGAAAGTTTCTGTTGTTACAGAAATGGTTTATGGAAATATCAATTTTTAAGAACAACAACCTAAATTATACAGGCATTGCAGCACAAAGTCTCTTCATCAGAATATTGGTGATAAAGCCTCACAGTACTCAAATGTCTGAGACAGTGTTTTCTGAAGCAAATACTGCAGTCCAGTGTATACTGTACCTTTACAGACTGGTCTAGTGATACTAGGTGAGCTGTCCAAGGGCTTGATGTTCTCCTTGTTTGCCGTGGGGGATGTTTGTCTTGTCTCCTGAACACGACACTCTTTTGCTATACAGAACAGAAAAAAAACTGTTTACTCCTAGCATAAAAACAGAGCAAGCATTTGTAAACAGTGCTCCTGACAGTGACAGGACCTGCACTGAGACAAAAAAAAATCCAAGTGCATACAAATCAGGTTCAAATCAGCATTTTTTATTCCCTCAAACATTCTCGGTGAAAGTGTGGGTTCATTTCAAGCTTACCATCTCCGGACGGAGATGCGACCATGTTGGGAGCGGGACTAGCAGCAGTAGGAGAGGAAACTGAGGTGGGTGGAGCTACAGTTTCCACAGGCGTAGTTCCTGTTTGGGTTGAAGGGAGGGAAGAGGAGCCAGGTGAGGCTCCACCCAAACTATTCTGTCGGGGGGAGCGAGGTCTGTGAGCTAAGGAGGGGAACCAGACATAAAATTTGAATGATCACAGATTAGAAACCTGTAAGTTAAGTAAGTAAGTTAATCATTTTGATTTCCTAGCTAACATTAGAGAACACTACTCAAAGAATTACTACTACTGTGTTTTAATAATTCTATGATATGAAAAATATGGATAAAATGAGTAAGGTGATTTTTTTTACAATAATCCCAAACCCTTCAAAACAAGCCATCCAGTGATGCTTAATAATATGCCCTTCTTTGCAGAGACTTTCCATTGTGGGCCTGTGTTTCCTTTAAAACAAAAATAAAGAAATTTAAAGAAAAGAAGGAAAGAACTATTCTACCTCCGCTAACCACTGAGGACCATGTCCCTCCAGAAGAGTTGCTCCTGGTTGGTGGAGTCACTGGTACCTCTCCAGGGGCATTGTGGGAAATTAAGTCCACTCCAGGAGGGACACCAGTGGTCCGGCAGGGTGGCACTCTGTGAGCACGAGGCGTCCGCTGGGATTTTGGAGACATCCTGGGTGGACCTGGAGGTGATGACAGACAGAATTCCATAAACAGACAGATTCTCTCTGAAGCTCATTTGTGTCTCTCAAAAGCTTTTAAAAACCTAAGCATCTGTACCAACTTCATTTTTATCTAATGTTTAAATATCACATCATACAGCGATGTTAATTGGTGACATGCATGTTAGTGGAGAAACTACAAATGATAAAGTGACCAAACCACACTTTTCAAACCATGTCTGAGTGAAGTGAGAGATGAGAAATGAGGAAACAGAAGAAAGCAGGGGAGGTGAAAACTTGTCTTTTAAAGACTTCACTGTTAAGCAGAGTTTGTGCAGTTACATGAATAGTTTCTGTCTTGCACGCAGCAGCCCAGTGAAAAACCTTGAGCTAAACAGTGAATATTTTGCCATTTCACTGCATAAACATTGAAAAGAATATCAATATGATCCACAGGTACTTAGCTAGGAGCACTTATTTATTTTAGTTCAGTGATCCAGCTTATTGGATTACATGAAACATGGACCAAGCGGTTAAAAGTTTGCTTACTCTTTTCAGTGATGAGTGATGTTTAATGAACATAGGACTTCAAACACAAATCTGGTGGCACAACTCTTGCTAAACAGAAAGCACAGCACACACAGTGATGCACCCACATGCCAAGGTGAAACTGCCTGATGCACTGACAAAGGATCAGCTTTGTGATTTACTAAATCCTCACAATTTGTGCGGAAATTGTAAATCTGACCCCATGTCAGTCTGAAGAGCCAACTTCACCTAATTGTGTTGATCCACACTAGACCTGGGCAAATGTATTTTTGAAAGTAGTTTCCATATTTAACTTTTAAGACATCACAGCTTTCAAAATGATTAGAAATATCAATTCCATATTGAGCTCATTCCATCCACCTTCAACTCATGCCTTGCCCAGGTCTACTCCACACTGATGTGGGTACCTTCTGAAGACATGCGTTTGGGCAGAGTGGAGACTGGCGACGTGGGCCCATGGTGGGAAAAGGAGGATGAAGAGGAGGGATAGGAGGGATGGGATGAATGAGAGGGAGGCCTGGAAGGTCGAGAGGGGGGTCTGGAGGGTGGCCGTGTGGGCGTGGTTGCCCGAGGAGGCAGGGAGGAGGGGCCAGACTGGTAACGAGAGGGGGGGCGGGAGGAAGGAGACGGACAGGGTGAGGGCCAATGGGATGAACCTAAGAGAGGGAAGGACAAATGAACATGGATGACAAAGAGCAGATGATAACCAGCTAAAGTGAGGAAACAAAGATACAGCAGGGATGGAAAGAGGGGGGCAACTGATAAACATGAGAAAGTATAGCAAGGCAGGAATAAAATAATGTAATTGACATAACTTAAGTAAAATAAATGTGTAAAAAGTGTTACCAGCTCAACAGTTCTGGACAACCCAGAGACCCTTACAATAAGTCACCCTCAACATTATATCAGGGGAGATAAAATGAGTGGGGAAATCACTATGTCCACTAACCTCACCATCCAATACACCTCAGTACATTACAGAGGCAAGCAACACTGCATGTTTGTGTATAATGCATTTAAGTGTACCTCCGTTAACCACCCTCTGGTCGGTCCCAGAGCTGGGACTGTAGTCATGAGGCCCTGATCGAGGAGTTGAGGGCCCAGCTGAGCTCTGAGCCAGACGAGGTGAATTCTGACGTCCCGGCCCCCATGACATCACCTCCCTGTTCCTTTGACCTGGAGGAATGTACTTGTTCTCTCTGCGGGCGGGCACACACACACACACACACACACACACACACACACACACACACACACAATACAGGCAGATGGTTTAGTTAAATATACACGAGACAATCATCAAGATAACAAAGGGCAGGCATTCAATATTTTTCATCAGCCAAAATGAGCATGTTTTAGTATTTGTTCTGGGAACAGCTGCTGTCTACTTAGTGAATTTGCTGGAACTACTCTGTCTCCCTTTAAGGCTTGAATACACTTCTAGAGCGTGTGTTTGAAGCATCCTACTCCAGGCCCATGCCAACTCCAAGCATATGCAGTATGTGTGTGTGTGTGTGTATATATATATAAATTACCCCTGTAGTTTGTTACATGACAAAAGTGCTTTTAAAATACTTCTGATATGTGATGTATCATATGCTAGTATAAAGAAAATTGACAGAAATATAGAATATACATGCTGATATACAGAACATTTATAAAATATCAGGCACTGGGAATTTAGCATGTAGAGTGATACCAGTATGTAATTGCACCTCTTTTATGGAAACTCCCAAAAGATAAATCACCTCTGATGTCGTTTATAATCAGTTTTACTGCATGAGCATGTTCTAGCTTGTTTATAAAAAGGTGAGAGGAATATTTTACCAAATCATTTATAACAAGAAAATATGAATGATTTAGGTTCCAACAGACCTGAAGGTGATTTCAAAAATTAACATAAAAAAAGCTGATGACTTATTTAATTGCCAGATAAACACTAGGACTTCGCAGTAAACACATCTAATCATAATATTTAGAAGCATAAACAAAAATTTACAATGGATATGTACATTTTGCAGTGTTGTATGCCTCTGTGTTTTAAATAAGCTGGTATTATAGCACACATCAAGAAGCAATTACCAACAATCAAAATGAATGAAATTTGATAGGCACATGCTGGTTATGAACACAATCTGAAATTATGTTATTACAAGTTATGCACTGACACATACTTACCAGCACAAGAATGTGTACTGACCATAGGTTTGTATGCATTTCCTGGTCTCACCTGCTAAGAGTGTGAGTCTCCCTTTCCCCTCGCACCACAGCAGTATATTTCTCCTCCTCAGACCGGTCATCATTCTCCAGGGCCACACGAGCCTTGTATGTGGCACTGGCCTCAATCTCCTCAGCCAGCTGGGCAGCGCGTGCTTCCCTCTTGAGAAACTCCTCTGAGTTGTCTCGCTCCAGGGGGACCCTGGGAAACAAGCTCAGGTCAGACAAGGGCAGCAGGGTAATGGAGTGACTACAGAAGGTCTGATTTCAAGTTTTTACTTGTATCATATGAGGTCGCACTAAAGAAAGTGATGAAGTACAAGTTAATGACCAGAAACAACAAATACTGAGGATGTTCATTTTGGGAGTGCACAGTAAAACTTTTCGTAAAACTTACGTATATGTGGACAGGCTGCTGTCATATGTAGACAAGACTCCATATTTCTCCTCATTGTACTTGAACATGTCATTGGGGTCCCACCCATTTGACTAATATTAACAGAGAGAAAAGAGCAGAGACACATCTTCAGTAAAGGCCTATAAACAAATTATCAATGTTGTGGATCAGATGACACAACCTCTGTTTACTTCTATTACTGTTAAATTCAAAGTCATCATATGAAGGCCTGTGTGGATTTCATGCTGCACAGAGCATCAAATGTGTTTGTGTTTTCTTACCACATCTGTATCCAGAGACTCGAGGCTGTCAGAGTTGTGGGTCTCTCCTCCATCCCAGGGTTCTAGATCTTTTTCTTTATGCTCGCCATTGATCCTTCCACTCACAGCTGCATCTGTGAAGTTGTCTGCGACACACATAAAGAATACATTTTTATGTACAGTAGACTGTAACACAGAAGCACACACATCCAAAGCCACACATACACAGAAACTCATGATGGTATACAGTCACATGTCTGCACTTTTCACTGTTTATGCAGGGAAGCGCTCATGCCTCAAGAGCTTCTGCCACAAGCTCTCACAGCAAAGGAATTTATGGAGGTAGTGGTGGTTCACCAGACACACCCACTCACAACCAGACATGGGTCCAACTGGATTGGGAAAAAATCCTTTCAAAAAAAATTTGAGCTATTGCTTGAGCTGGCCATGGTAAAGCTAAAAGGGTTCTGACAAGAGCATGAAAACAGCCTAGTAAGGAAAGGGGAAAAGTAATCCGCAATCACTGTTTTAGCTTGTGAAAGTATGCACTGATTAAATCAAGAAGTAATGTGCTACCATATTTTTGGCTTAGCTGACTTTCATTGAAAATTAAATGCATGTGTCACAGAGTTTCTACAATGCCAACCTTCCACTTCATTTATTTTGCATCACCATGGTAGCATCATGACAAATTTAAATGTTAAAAAAAGGCTGCTTGGAGCTGATGATCGCCCATACATTCAGGGCAACTCACTATATTTAAGTAAACTACCAGAATAATTTGGTTGGCTCAACTAAAACCAGGGACAGGCATGCTCAAAGAAACTCCTCAATTATGTTTGAAAGGAAACCTAATCTCGTGTCAGCCCAAGTCTGCTCTCACATTCTCAGAGCTGGCATTAATAGACAATGTGCATAAAGCATATCAACCACCTGGAGTAACATAACTCAGTCATACCAGCTCATCCTACAGTACAAAGTGCATCATAGCATTTCTAGCATGAAACAAGTTCAGAAATACTAGATTGGTACCACACAGTTGGGCTGACAGGCCTGAATCACATTAGTAGAACTGGTTGGTATGCTTTGTGCAAACTGTCCATCAAGGGAATTGTACATAAAATAAGGAACATTTAAAAATACATTTATGAGCATAGTGAGGGGTAAGCAAACATGCATTTAGACTGCAGTCAATTATGACCTCAAAGCACTTCAGGGCCAAACCAAATGAAAAACTCTGACATAATTTAATTTTTAATACAATGACCAAAAAGCAAATTAAGGTGCTAGTGCTCGACATGAGTTTTCAAGCTGTTGCTTTCAATGGAATCACACTCAATGCTTATTATTTCCCCTTTTCCATCCAGCTCTGATTTTATCTGAGCTCTGCTCTGGTAAGGTTAGAAATCAAATGTTGTTTTTTGGAAAATAAAATAAATGCTATTAAAGATAAGTTTGTAAAGATAAGTGTAATAACCATATCCTTCATATTCTAGTGAATGCTGTAAGGCTGCTGTTGCTGGCTGGCTATGTTATGCTTAAACCATAATAAAATTATTTAAAACTATATTTAAAATTTAACTGTAAATAATACCTTAAAACAAAAACTAATCTATTAAAACAAAATGAAATAATATAAGTATAATATAATAATATAAGTTCAAAGCAAAAGAATCAGTATTAGTTTACAACAGTTAACATTTAACACTATAAGATGCATGTCTCCTACAGATCTATAAGATAAGACGTACAGTATGTATAATGCCTTCTCCTTAAATTTTGAACCCTGCTGAACTTTTATGAAAAGTTTAATTAAACAGTGCTAGGCAAGTGGTAACTTCTTCCACCGAAAGCAACATCCTGTCTAAAGATTACAAAGGATCTGGTGAAACGATGGAGCGAGACTGAGCTGAATAATTCTTATTTTCAGGCTATATAAAAGATGTTATCCTAAAATTGTATCAGTTTGATTTCAGATTATCAGTAATCTTATTTATAATACATTTCTAATAATAAACTTATAAGTGTGTGTATGTCTGAGCGTGTACAGAGATGTGCGAGAGGAGAAAACAGCCATATATTACCTGTATCAGAGGAGACTAGACCATTGAAGAGGAGAGACACACAGATGACAGACAGTCAGAAGATGGACTGACAAATAGAATGACTGACTGGCAATCACACCAACAATTGACTTCCTATTTAACAACCTTGGGATAAAGCTCAATAAGGAGCATGTTTTAAAGAAAAACTGCTTCCGTTTTTGTAGATTTGGTTAAGCCATGTATAGCAGACTTCTCTCACCTTTTAACTGGGGCCAAGCAGCAAAGCTGCATAGGCACCCTTTGTGCCTCTACCTTTTCTCCCTCTTCTTCTGTCATGGGAGTCTATTGGCCCTAGAACTATATAGTAAAAGGTTTGGAATCTGCCATGAATAATACAAGTACAGTATTATTTAAAACACGGAAGTTAACATCCATGTCAACATCTTGACATTTTAACTTTTCTGCGAAACACTGAAATTTCCAGTAAATCCACGATGAGTCGATTTAACAGTAAAACAATTTGGATACAGAAAATAACCCCCCACCCACAGTCTTATTGTTCAGCAGAGGATTGTATGGGTCAAGATTAAAAAGATGAAGAAGACTCATTCAGCCTTTATGTAGTGTCCTTGTTGTGCTGGACCAATCAACAGATCACATTAGTCTTCAATGGCTGACCAATAAGAGCAGACACACAAGATTTAACTCATGACAAAGCCTATATGACATCAAGGTAGTGAAAACAGTCTGAAAAAGATCAATAATTGTGCATGCACTGATGGGCATTCATTTCAGCATATCTTTATTTGTTTGTGTGTGTGTCCTATGCAGCCTGTGTGTGCAATTGAATACTAAGTGACACACTCAATTAGTTTTATTGTGTATTTTTCAAGAATTTTAGTGTGTATAGATCTACATTAGTAGTATAAAGACTGATATCTATGTACCTAGATAAAATCTGTCAACACAAATGTCCTCAGTACCTTTCCTGGCGAAATTCAGGTCCACATCTTTGAAAGTCACCACTACCACATCTGAGGCCTTGAAGATGATGCTCTCCACAATATCCTCTTTCCTGGGGCCTATGCTCGGCTCTGGGCTCTTTCTATGGGCTGCATCCAACACCAGGTCACACTGAGGGAGAGTTTTGTGTTAAAATGGATTTAAGGAGAATCTGAAATAGAGTAAACCTAAACCATCTACAGTAGTTATGAGAAAACATGGGACATGGAGAACTGAGAGCGTGCATTGTTTCTTCCCAATCATGTACCATTGTAGGTTGGAAAATTATTTAGGAATAGTTTTTATAATCAAATAATCTTTTCAGCAAATCTATTAAGTAAAAATGCCAAGAATGCTTTAGTTCTACTTTCTTAAGGTGTATTTGCTGTTTTTCCTCTGTGTTATATTGTGGTGAATTAATTATCTGTTAATCAGATAAAAATAAAAAATTTTTTGAAGGGTCAACTTGGGCTCTAAAAAACTAGAGTAGACTTTTGTGGAAACTTTTTGATATTTTATACAAAATCAATACAAATACAAACATCAACATGTTAACCTAAACACAAGCTAAAGGAAGGCCTTTCTAGGTTCTTTGGTTGACAGTATATTTGAGTTCTGTTCATTTAAGAGCATTCAGGCCAGATGGAGGAGCTTCTCAGTTGTAGTGGGAGCAAAATTTTCTCAAAACAAGAAGTTACAATTGTACTCATATAACACTATGGAAGAAAACTGAAAACTCAAGAACTGAAATCCAAACAGTACATTGTTGACTTAAGAGAGGGGTGGTGAATACAGCTGTGCGAATTTTTCAGGATGTTTGACTGCTCGGTTTTGCACACACTGTGGTAATGGAAGCCAAATGTGATGCTTTGTTTTGGTCTCAGAACAAAGTGGTGTGTTTGACTGTGCAAGCACACCTAATTCAATTTATTCTGCAGTCTCATGCCAGCCTTACAACCTTATGAAAGTGGTGTGGGATAAAAGATGCGTAAATACTGACCCTGTTGTTTGGTGTGAAAATAGGGTACAATGCATGTTACTGATATCTCATCAAGACCTGAAGTTAAATCCAACCTCTAGCAAATGAACTGTACAATATATTTCTACCCTCCCTCGGGTTTAACTATTCATTTGTGCAAAATGAAAATTTCCCCAAAGGTTGGGGAATACTTCAACCTAAAAGGGAAGATAAAAGACCACATACCTTCCACCCATAAAAGGAAAGCTAGAAAGAGTGATCTTTGTCCAAGCCACCTCAGGGGTAAAGTTGATACTGAGTGGTGGCAGGGCACTATCTTCCCAGCACAGTTAACCATGATCATTTAAACTGCTAAGGAAATGACATATTAGCACCTATACAGAACATCACACTATGTGTGATCCTTACCTCTGGACCATATGTCTTAAATACTCCTTCATAGACTGCTCCATTTTTCACTTTCAGCTCACACTTGGTCCCCTAAAAATAAATAGGCCTATCATTATTCACTGTATAAAATACTCACTCATTCAACAAAATGTCAATGCCAATTAACACATTAAAAAAACAGGTTCAGAAACCCATCTGCTGCAAAACAGACAAACTATTGATCAATCACTGCTTTGTTTATGCAAGCATCTGTCTCTACAAATCACAACAGGCTTTGTTTATTGCAGCATAGACATTTTGAAGAAACAGCATGTGGTGAAAGACAGGCTGCAGTACATACTGCTGTTACTAATTCATTTACAGTAAGCATGATTCACGTAGCTGTTTCAGACAAGGAATTTTTATAACCAATATTCCTGTTCATTATTGTTAGAAAACAGAACAAATTTCAGGAGAACACAACAGACATATGTGGAACATCATCTTCAAGCTATAATAAGTCAAACACACAGTGAACATACCACTACTGACGTCAAGACATGGACCATCCTCATATTTGCATATACACCATTGAAAATGACCTAAAGAAAAAAACAACAACATTATCTTCTGTAACAATGTTACCTTCTGATGTTCTCCATTTGCACAGAAAAATTGTGTAAAACAGGCTCTTGCCTAGTGGACATAATAATGCTCAACAATAAGAAACAGGTATGCAATGCAACCACTGGATTTATGCTTTCTCTGAGGCCCATACTGTTCCAACTTTTAAACCAAATTGCATTGCTTAAAAACAAGACAACATATTCAACATATTGACGGTAGAGAAAGAACAAAAAGAAGCAGTATTCCTGTGTGTGGGTTTTTCAAATAGCAATTCCACTCTTTGATAAAATACAGCACTCAGGTATATTACTTCTCACAATGTGTCATAAAAGCCATTTTCAAATGACTTATGAGAATTAGCAAGCTACTTACTGCCGCAGGACCTTTACCACTGTGTCTTCCCCTGAAACAAAAAAATATGACATCGTCAAACTCGCTGTCATCATTACCACTGAACTGAACATATTCAGACGAAGTGCTCTCTAACAGGGTAAACTGTACAAGTGAATGACAAATCTAAGGAGGTGATGAGGTAAACCTCTAAGAGGGTACAGAACTGCTGTTGCAAGAGGAACGGCAGGGAAAGCCCAAGAATCATTATCAACACGAAATATCCAATTTAATCTTCAAGGAAAGGTCTTGCAAATGTAAATTAATTTTATATTTGAATGCAATGCAAATTCTAAAATTTCCCACCGATTCCATATTTTGTTGGTCAGAATGATATGCAAAGGGCTGCCAGCCAAACACTCAGTAGCCTACATTTTTCCATGCATGTCCTAAAATGCACCTTGTTCAGCACCGGGCACATAGCCAGGCATTCACACTTTGATTCAATGTATGCAATGGCCACCTTCCCTACATAATATCCGTTGTAGTAAATGGGTTATAGCCCAGCTTGAACACACTCAGATCCTCAATATTAAAGGAAAACCAGTCCAACTCTTTTAGAGCTGACATATTCTGATTTTATATGCATGAGACTAGCTGGCCATCTAATTCTTACAATATCTTCGCTCGGCCCTGATAGATGGAACCTACGCAATGAATGGACGTAGTGTCCTAGTGACCGGTGAATAGAAACCTAACCAAAATTAAACCAAGAAAATTCACAATACGCATGCAGCTCATGCACTGACACGATGTGTTAGCTTTATCTTCAGACGACATGCACAGAAATGTCATGCTTCAAGGACACTATTTCACACGAGCAGCCACGGCAACGTCAAGGTTGAAAGCTCGTTCGTCTAAAATTCCCCCTTCTCCTCCTCCTCCTCCTCCTCCTCACCCCTGTTTGCACACCCGCCCCTTTCTTTCCTGCGCCCACACGCTTTTTGTCAATTTCTTGGCAAACCCGTTGCAGCAATGTTGCGGTAACGCACCGAGCAACATGACAGTCAAATGAAGACACACAGTTGTTTTATTAGGCTGAAAAGTGGCCGGGCTGTGTCCCGTTAGCTGGCTGCTCTTATACTGAATGAGGCAAGTGCACTGAATAACAAGCATGGGCTGTCAAACGGCTAATTAACGCTAGCTAAATTGACTCCAGGCTGATAGTAAACTGGTATTAGCAACTTGGCAAGCAGCTTCACCGCTACACACATGTGGGGAAAATACGGTTGTCCACCCAAACACTTCTACACATATTACCAGAGACCAGATGCTATGTTTAATTTAACGTGCAAGAGGAGGTAACGTCACGTCGAAGTTGCAACATTATAGGAGCAAGCATAAAGGCCTCGCTAGCTGAGCTGCATAACGTTACGCTGGGTGACCAACACGTCGCAAGGCCCATATAACGTTCATAAACACGTACTGGTTTTTGACCGTTTAACGGTAATGTCATCTCTCAAAACTGCCACTGCTGGAAGCGACTGTGTCCAAGGACTGAAAACCTACCACATAACCCACCCGGTACTGTGTTTTTATATCGCTATGTTAACGTTTTGATTTGACAGACCTGCCCAGATTCTGTCTTCCACCGCCGCTTCCTCCGGCACCGGAGGCAGGGGCACCAGCGGTGTTGCCACCACCGGGCTTGCTGCGATTTCCACCGGCCTTCATTGACATGGTGATCCCATAAAAGACGGCGTCTTAAAACGACCAGCGTCACACCGCAATTTCTTGACGACGAGACGGCGTGTGATTGTGTGACAGCTCGCTAACGTTAGCGATCCTAAGATCTGGCTAGCTGGCCGGCTAATGTCAACGTGCCTCTTGAAGAAGATGCTATGCTAAGAAGCTAGCTTGCTAGCAGTTGCTAGCTAAATTAGCAATCTGTACAATTCTTATTAAAACAGAAAAAAATAATATTTAAAAAAGACAACACGTGCCAGTCACTCTTCCTAAACAAACATGGGCGTTACACCTCTTGTCAATTTGTTCTGTAATCCAAACAAAAAAATTAGATTATCTCAAAATAGGGTTTACAGCTATCTCGGGTTCTTTCCGTTGCTAACAGCGAAAAGACCAAAACAGTCTGAAAGGGGACAAAAAACAGCGGAGGGATATATGAAAGACGTAACGGCTCATAACATCTAACCAAAATTTCCAAATTGCGTTCTTTTGCAACCACCAATCTGCCACAACAGGCAAATATGGTCATATTTAATGTAGACAGTCAAGAGAAACGTATAGATACTCTTTTGTTTTTAAAAATGATACCTGTAACATGGCACTATTTTCAGGAAGTCCATGAAACCTCAATGGCTGTTTTGTGGCATCCACGTGAGCCGGTGAAGATACTAGCGCACAGAGAGAAACACAATATTTACACATTGATTGTGTGTGCGTATCGAAACTAACTAACATATTATAATATGAATGCTAACAATCAATTAGCCGGCTAAAGATGGCCCTTTTCCGGAATATTCGTATAATGCAGACATAAATTATCATTTTTATTGATATTTTATTTTATTTTTGAGGTGAAAAGAAGAAACTACATCTGCAGCAAACAGGCATTAAAAATGAACCCTCCTCAACTGGGAATGCAGTGTTATCATTATTACTATTTTCTCTTAATTTTATGCCTTTATGTTGTCCTTTTAATATACTGTATCATATTATCGACAGATCTTTTTTCTTTAAAGATAACATTCAAAGAGCTACAAAATAGAGTGAATTATATAATAAATAGGTATTAATAGTAGATTAAATCAAAAATTAAAAAAAAATTGAAATGAGAGCACAACAAGAAATGTCTGCAAATCTTAAAATAACTGACTACAGAATTCCATAGTTTTATGGCATATTAATCATCATTGTCCTTCTTTCCAGGCTCAAATTTTAATCAAATTTTCTACTCAAATTCAACCAGTTAGTCTAATTTAAGACCCTATTAGCTGCAAACTTCATAGGAGAAAATGTCCATATTTCAGATGTATTTCATTTTTTTTGTCATCCTAACTACATGATCTGTAATAGTTTATTGTTTTGTTCAAAACATATTCATCATGGCTTACATTAGCATGAGACGTTGGAAAAGTCCAAAAATAAATTTAAAAAAATGAATCAATACAGTTAATATTGACCGAGAATTGACAACTCAGATTCAATTCAAATAGAATAACAACTGGTCACACACATATTTTGTTCTCCTAATGTGGAAACAAAGGGGGTGGACAGAATAATAGAGACATGATAGGATTTATTGTGAGTACTGGGTGAAGTTTCAGATATTTTTTATTTCAACCTGTAATACATCATCATTTAGTTGTTGATCACAAAAACTAAAGTTATTCAACAAGATAACATTTTATTGATCAGGATAATCGGGTGTTACAGCAGCACAAAAAGAATATGGCTGTGTACATAACATACAAAATGATGGAGCAAGCACAGAAATAAATAATGATAAAAAGTCTCCAATGTTACTATATCAATTAGGTGATCAGAAAAAAAAGCTGATTTTAGCCCAAATGTTTGTTGTGCACAGCTTCTGCTTTTTTTGTCATATCTGATGTAAACTAAATATTTTGGGGGTTTGGACTATTGGTCGAATAAAACAACTTAAATAGTTGAATTTTTAAGTTTCACCTATTTCTGACATTTTTTAAAATCATTATTTATATTTTTTCTTATTCTTATACTAGTTCAAATTAGTCATATGTAATTTTGCCTTACCAACCCCATTGTCTTGAGAATGAGAAGTGGCTCCTGCAACACTGCAATTAAATTTTGTGATTATTAACATCTTTTTTATCGACAATATAATTAATTGATCAATTGTGATCATGAGCAGATTAATCGATATTTTTTTTTTTTCTAAAAGTGCATTAATTATCCCTAAATTGGAGTGGAACACAAGTATAATATATAATGCAGGAGACAATGCCAATATTCATATGAGTTACATTACCTCAAAATTGTACTTAAGCAAAGAGGAATAAATGTAGTGTTCGTTACTAATACGTTGTTTAAGTGTAACACAAGGTAACAAAAAAAGATAAGTTTGTGAGATGTCCTGATTAAATGTGATTTATCCTATGCAATATGCTCTGAATATTTTGCCATCAGGTTTTTTTTAACCCTTCAGTCTGCAACCTGGGACCTTATAAGGACCCACTAGACTCTGTCCACTCCAAATTTATTTGAACAATATTATGAACAGTTCCGTTTAACAGTGCACCAGACCCACCACGCCGCGCTTAACGTGCGTCCGAAATGCATTTATCAATAGGGGAAAATAATGCACGTGCGCATTTTTTCCTGAATTTACTAAAAGTGTGGTTGATTTTAATCAGGCGTTCTCCGTGAACCGCTATTGCGTAGTGCCGACTGTATCCCCTCTGACAAGAAGCTATGGGATTAGCAAAATAGTCCATAGATGCGTGTCTCTTCTTGGTCACCTTTCACAACAGTTATTCATCAATCCTTTCCGTTACCGAGATAGTATTATTGTTCCTTACGAAGGCTGGTAGTTGCTGTACTTTTTTTGCGGAAGAATGTTTATACCCGTGGCTTTTGAGCGGAGCTGGGAAACTAACTTACCAGCTGAGCTAGCACGTTAGCACACAGCCAGTCTCGACTCGACGACATAATAGGGTGCTGCTCTGCTTCTGGGAACACGGTGTGCTCGTTGTGTCAGATCAAGCCAGCTTCCCCCAAGGTGATTTTCTTACAGTATCTATGCTTTAGCTTCTTTTTCAACCTCACCTTTGTTGTGTGATCAACCGCCCGGACCGTGGCACTAGCTCACTTGCTAGCAACTTAGCCGGTCCATGGTGTGTTCGCAGCGTTAGCAGAGCACTGCTCTTCCTGCGCTGGCTAAAAATACACTGCTTCTCGTCCCACGCTCAGTGCCCCTCCAGAAGTGGTGGGCTAGTCCACGTTGGACTTGTCTTCGGCTTTTCTGGTCACCTTGCTCGGAGTTTGACACTCTACATGGTCACCACAGTGAAGTCAAGACGACTGGAAGAGCGAGTCGGACCCCGAGGTTGTGAGCCGAGCTGGCCTGATCTGACCGGCTGTTGGGCTCCAGATCTGTGGCTGATCGGTGGCCGAACATCACTTTGCTCTAATGGCCGTGTTTTGTCATCAGTCGTAATATAACAAGCCTTGGTCCAGCCCAGGGTTATAAGACCGAAACTTTGTAAAAGTCGAGGAAAAACACCTTGTTTCCACTGTCAACTGTCCTGAGATTGGCGAGGCAGACTTCATCTGTCCAGAGCAGGCCACCATGTCGGAGGATAACAACGCAGACAGATTCATCAAGGTAATTAAAAAAAAAAAAAAAAAAAAAAAAATTAAATGTGAATCTTCAACCAGACATTGCAGTAGTTTTTATTTTTGTTGCAAGAATCAGCTTTGGTCTTATAATGAAGTTCAACTTCAACAACTGAACCTGAAATAATTTCTGATATAATAATTTGATTAATATTCAGATTGATGTTACTTCTGTCACCATTGCCACAATTGTCTATTGCGCTGATAATGATTCTGACATAGTCTGCAAAAGTAGACTTGAAATTGCATCCATTTTTTTTTGTTTCGCTTACAAATTGTTGCAATTTTTGCAATGCAATTTATGGAAAGTTTGTCATGGAAAGATTTACACATGATAAACCTAATGTGATGCTTGGATCTATCTAGGTGGGTCATGGTCAGTAACTGGTGACTTTTCCATCCACCCTGGCTCTTGTTCCTGGCCTGCCCCCCTTAATCTGTCACTGCCCGGGCATCTATGTCAGCAGTAAAATGTGATCTCAAGTGGCCCAGGCCCCTGCTTTCACAGTTGGGAGAGAAATAGTATTTGAGAACTTGAACACACTTTGTGTCTACTGGAGCATGGGCTTTTATCATGGAAAAAGATTAGCGGTTTAGCTTTAACTGCGCGCTTAACTCAGGCTCTCTGGTGTCAAGACTCTGGCACTCTCTTAACCAAGAAATCATTATGGTAAGCTGGGCTGGTTCAGGGCTAAATTTTTCCAGAACAAGTTTGGTTCATAGGACTGGAACAAACTGTGTAAACCACCTGGGTTTTGCCCAATTGTATCTTGTATTGGATACCTTACTTCTAATGTATTAATGATGCATGTAGTTGGCATGTATTTACAAAGTTTTTCAAGCTTCCTTTTCCATGCGAGTTTGCTTATAGTTGGATTGGAAATGCTGGAATTAATCATCAATTAATAATCTGCTTTATTAGACTGGGGGAAGGAAAAGTTAGATATGAAGCCTAAAGTAACGTGTGTTGTGTAATAATCACAGCCTCTTTGTTTTTACAGAGAGCTGATTGGACAGTAGGGAGGAGACATTATGGTACCTGTTGGCAGTGGGTCATGATTAAACACACTGTGCTGAAAGGAGAAAAATGGCTTATTGAGCAATTTTTCAGTCGTAATTTGAGGTTTTGTAACTTCTTTTTTTTTTTTAACCTCACAAAGCTGGAAATGTTGACAAAGCATAAATGCATTCAAGTCTAATTGTAAGAACTTCAACTCCCTTCTTCCAGGATAGCATAACTCTCTTACTCTAATCAAAAGTCAATTGAAAAGCCTATATTATGACAAACATCCAATTCACTTCATAAGCTGTAGTAACAATGGTTGGGAGTGGGCTCATGCGTGTGGATGTTTGCTTGGGCCCTGTGATGTAAACTATGACAATTGTGGGAAGGGGATCCACAAATGTGTAAAACATTCCAGGTCTGCAGAAAAGTTGGCCCCTTTTTTCTCTTTCCCTTTCAAACATTTGAAACATTGTTGGTTTGATTTCTGTTTCTGACAGGAGACATCCATTCTGGACGAGTACAACATAAACTGGACACAAAAGTTAGGAGCTGGCATCAGTGGACCTGTCAGGTGAGTGTGAGAGAGAGTTTGTGTGTCTCCACTCTCTAAATATTATCTCTCCTCTTGATTTAACTCTGTTTGTGCTGCATCAGATTGATGAACTTTTGATGCTAGTGCACTGTTGCATAGACAAAACTAGGAACAAAATGTTTTTATTACACTAGAACCAGGACAAGTAGTATTACATAACTAGGAGACATCATCATGGTATGTGTTTGGGATTGAGCAATCATTTGCTGGGAAATAGTAAATCTTTTTTCGACTGGTTTTATTTAATGTTGTAGAAACCATACCGAGGGAAACCTGTCTGGCTTGGTTAAGCTCAGCTGTGAGAGGAGGACCAGGATCACGCAGATTATTAGCTTTGTTTAGATGTGAAAATAGTGTATTGTGACTCAGCATATTCTAATCCCATGATAGGATTAAAGAGAGATAAATATTTATTTATCGCTCAGCCTTTGCAGTGCAGAATGAAACCACTGTTGTAAATGCTGCTGAGTGCATAAGGCAAGGCAATGGCAATATTATTTGTATAGCCCATTTTTACAAACAGTTTGTTTCGAAGCGCTTTACATAGCATCATAACAACATCCTCTGCCCTTGGACCTTCACATCTACTGAGGAAAAACTAAAAAAAACTTCCCTTTTAACAGGGAAAAAAGAGAAACCTCGTGGTGAGCAACAGAGGAGGGATCCATCACCCAGGACGGGCAGATGTGCAATAGATGTTGTATACAGACAAGAAAACAGATTACAACACAGAATATGCAGAGCATGGAAATGGTGTGCATAAGATGAGGTCACAGTCACACTTTTGGCACACCAGCTGGATGATTCAAGTGTGATGTCAGATCAGATGTAGATTATTTGCTAATTGGGTTGATGAATAGAGAAACTTTCTGTCTGTTGCCAAAGAACCTTCCAACATGTTTCTCATGCTTGCAGTTTATTACTTCTCCAGTCGTTTTATTGCGTCATGTTCACTGTGGCACCAACTCACCGGCACAGTTTGACCTTATGCTTGACACATTAATTACATACTGAGAATATTAAAAATCTCACTTGACAGGGCTTTTACACCGGACCAACTTGTGTGTAACAACGTCACAACACAATATGGATGTTTTGTGACCGTTTCTGTTGTTTTTGGTGGTGGCTCAGTTTTTGACTAAATCCATGTATATGCAGTGTCTGAGGCTATGAATCAAAATGTGTGTCCCTGAAAAGTATCCTGGCTTGTTTTTGAAAGCACATCCATCCATTATCTATACCGCTTATGCAAACATGCAAACTCCGGTAATCAACCCCACAATGTTCTTGCTGTGAGACGACAGTGCTAACCACGTGTCACCCTGTTTTTGAAACCCTCCTGTGTAATTTTGCTATAGAAGAAGTGTGCAAAGTAACTAACTAAGAATAGTGGAATTTGCGAATGCACGAGGGATCAAGGAGAAACCTCGGCAGGTTTCTTTATCTGTGCACTCTTCAACTTTCTTCTCTTCAATCATTTCCACTCTAAGTAATGGGAATTAATATATCACAGGCAAGCACATATGTCTGAAATGCCAACAATAACCAGCAAAAACGTCTTTTTACGTTTAAACCATTATGCAATTTATGAAGTAATGTGGTGGATCTGAAAGATGGACTGAAGTTGTCGTCAGGCCTGAAAATTCTGCAGTGCACTTCAAGCTGAATTAACAACTGTTGGTACCAGCGTTGTTTGTAATATCTGTCATTCCTGGAACATTTGCCAATGATGAGTGCATCTGTTTCTGCTTTTTTAAAACCGCCAGTGTGCATCAGTATTCTCCTCCCTCGCTTCAGCTATTACTGGTATAATCTCTTCATATAAATAACTTCTATTTGTCTCGAGATTTATTCAGTTATTGAAAAACATTACAAAGAGGCAGTGGCTGCTCCAGTTGCTTTGCAAGTCTGTTTATGCTATGTGCAATCTTCTGTGTGTATGATAGCCCTGCTGATTCTAGTGGTAATGTATCAATGTCTGTCACTGATTCATCCTGCCCATTCTGCAGTTTAAAACTATCACATGTCTGCATCAGCATAGGGCAGCCTGTTATTTCCTAATATGTATAGTTTTGTCCTCAAGTACTGAGAAGCTGAATCATCATCAACCCTCTGTGTAAACTTACTGTTAAACTCTATGATGTACTCTTGTTTCTTTTCTGACAGCTCCTACACACCCTGTGTCTTTATTTTTTCTGACTTCTGTCTGGAGACGTTTGTCTGATATGAATCTGTTCTTGATTCACCCCTTTGCTCACCTCTCTCTGTCTCGTAACACATTCATGATTCATTAGGAAGGTATTGCTTTCCAGTGAAGTGAACTTTGGCCGAAGCAGAATGTTTCTTGCAGTAATGCTTTAATAGTGTAATCTGAGTTTAAGGGCCAGAGGTTGTTGTTTAAAGTGAATATTGGGCTTTTCAGAAAAGGAAATGTATATTTACAGTTTGTAGTTCAACTGTGTACTGTTACAACCCAAAAATTAGTTTGAAAACCATTGCTAGGGGTTTTGATTTTATATCAACCTTGTCATAATGAAAAATATACGACAGCTGAGTTTCTTTGGTTTTACTGTTGTTACAAAGATAAAGGCCTGATTTGTATTTCCCATAACACAGCTATAACGTTGACAAAATACAGTCCTGAAGTCCAGATAGTCTGCTACTGTCCTGTCTCTCTTTTATATTTGGATAAATTCAATTCAACAGCACGTCTTCATCCAGAGTTTAAGAAGGACACAAATGCGAATCAGCTGTAAAACAACAGCATTCAAAAATACAAAAACTGACATTAAAGAAATTTAAATGAAATTAAAAGTGAACCAACACTGATATCACAAACTCATGCTATACAGCTAAATATTTTTACACCCACTGGAGCTGAAATCATTAGTTCAGTACTTCAGATAATCAACAGAAAACAAATCTGCAAGTGCAATGAAAATTTAACAGAGTAATTCTTAAGCGAAAGGCAGAAAATTTTTAATTTGTGGCTTCCCAAATGAGCATATTTCCTGGTTTTCTTTTTTAGCCCGTAGGGAGAAATAAATAACAAATATTTCTGGCTAATTTTTGTGGAAATGATGCACAGCACAACCAGATAATTCCCACCTGGTGTAATGTTGCAGCCATAACAAATTATGAGTCTTGGTTTTAAATATTTCATGCTACGTCATATGATTTCAATGAAGATTTAGAACAAGCTGGTAGAGAATAATGTATTCACCCTGTTGAATTAGATCATCCTTAACGCTACCCTTTAAGGGTGAAAAGTTGCATAGCTCTGTTACTGACAGCAAAGGCGAGGGCACATTTGTTGTGGAAAAATCTGAGTAGCTACACACAGGATTACAGCTCAGAGATTTTATGAGGCTACACATTGTTCCACATGGATCTCAGTTGTGTTTTATAAAGAGCGGAGACTGGCTGGAATTTTATTTAGCACCTGATGTCCTCTGAGATTATTAAGTTATATAAATAAAACTGACTTGGCTTGATGATCATGTGCGACTGTTGGAAAAATGTGCAGCTGTGCATTTTATTTGCAGACATCAGCTTTTACAGAAATGTTTTTCAAACACATGACACTTACTGATCCTTTAATGGTCACATTAGTGACAAACATCGGGTTATCGCGTTCAGTCACATGCTTGTTGATTCTTGTTTTCTTTCCCTTCAGAGTTTGTGTGAAGAAGTCAACTCAGGAACGTCTGGCCCTGAAGATCCTCATTGATCGCCCCAAGGCCAGAAATGAGGTTAGAGGAAACACTGGCGTGGTTGTGATTAATACCTGTTGTGTGTTCCCTTTGGCCATATCAATATGCCTTGCTCTGTCTGCCTGTCTCTTATCTGTCTTTATTAATTCAAGCTTTTATTTTCTTTGTCAGCGTGTCTCCTGCACTTCTTCTCTCTGTTTGTACGAGCTTCTCTGTCCGTAACATTGTCTTCCTGTGGTGAACAGTTTGTCTAGTAGCCTTCTGTTTTGATCAAGCAGCTTACACACCAGTGGGACATGCAACAAACCAGCAATGCAAACTTGATTCACACAAGTCCTTGCTGCTCAACTGGGAGAACTATCACTGGCGAGAAAATAGACATTAATTATTACTTATTGCTTGGTCGGACGTAGTAATTATCCATCACTGTAATGAGTTAGTTGGAAGAATCCTTCTTATTGTTAGCTTCATAATTTGTAATATTTAAATCCTTAGGGCAGATTCTCGCAATTACAAGCATGACTTAATGAAGATAAAACCCATTTCTGTTACAGTTTGAGTCTCATTTACTTGAGCTTTTTAACTAAATTATCTTGAGTTTCCAGGTGTTCAGTACTCTCTTGACCTTTTCTCTAACAACTCTAACATTTACAGGAAGTAATAAAACGTTGCAAACACTAATGTGGATAATGGTAGAGTTTGGCGATAGGACAATATAGACTGGAAATGTGTGTATATATACAGTATGTATGTATACTCACACACACGTGTGTGTGTGTGTATGTATGTATATATATATATATATGTGTGTATATATATATGTGTGTGTGTGTGTGTGTGTATATATATATATACACACACACACACACACACACACATTTCACACACACAGAAATGTGTCAGCTGTTAGTGGTTTTGCTCTATAGTTACTAATGTATCACATGAACATATCTTATTGTATTTAGCCCTTGTGGGAAATGCACAAATTTATGAGTGTGGGACTTTTTTGCCAATCATTTTTGAGCAATGAGTTGAAACAACTTCACTAACACTGAATTCTCATGTTCTGTCATCTTAACTGTTGCTTAGACACTAGGGTAACTCCCTATTTATGTAACTCTGTGCACAGAGAAGTCCACACACTCAAGTTTTAAAGGGACAAACAAAATGATTGTATCGAGGATGGGATGAAAATGGAACATTGAGGTCAGTGTTTGATTCTGTTCCACGCAGGTGCGTCTCCATATGATGTGTGCAAACCACCCCAACATCGTGCAAATCCTGGAGGTTTACGCCAATAGTGTCCAGTTCCCACACGAGTCTAGCCCAAGGTAAAACCCTCAAGCCCCGTGTCTACGAATTTGTAAAATCTTGTGCCTTTTTTTCCTTTTAACAATCTATCTGTTCTCTTTCAGTGTGTCCTCTGAACATCCTCACCTTCCTTTGTTTTTCGCAGGGCGAGGCTTCTGATAGTGATGGAGATGATGGAGGGTGGTGAGCTGTTCCACAGAATCAGTCAGCACAGGCACTTTACTGAAAAGATGGCCAGCCAGGTCACTAAACAGGTAGGTGAAGAGACACATGCTACCATAAGCATACACTGCAGCCTATCAAGAGTCAACACAGCTTTTCTTTAAGTTCTGAGAATGTGATTTTGTACAGTCAATATTTAGTTCTGGTCTTTATTTCCTATCCTTTCAACTCTATCAAGATTCTGTCTGTCTGCATGTTTCTTTGTGTGAAACATTTTCTTCCTGTGGGTAACTGCCTGTCTCTCAGCCTCTCCTTGTCATTAACACCCCCCTGCTGAGATCAAGCAGCTCATGTGGCAGTTTAGCAGTGAGACACATGGTCAAAAGGACACATAGCAGCTCAAATCAAGGCTGTTTTTAGAAAATAAAATGCTCACAAATAGAGGGACGCCTGAGTCTGATATATTTTTTTTTTCCCTCCTGTAGATCAGTCAAGCCTTGGAACACTGTCACTCTCTAAATATTGCACATCGTGACCTGAAGCCAGAGAACCTGCTCTTCAAGGATAACTCTCTGGTAAGTAGCTGGAGTTGCACCGACGTTCCACGGAATAAATATAGACATGAATCTTGCAGTTTTAAAAGCATACCAGCACCATAACAGATGCTTATGCTTGGTAAGCTAGTTAATTAATTGTGCACACACAATACAGTGTATGCTACAAGGGAATGGACATTTTTTTTGCAATGTAGAAGAAGATTAAAGATTTGTAAATATCCAGCCGATAGTTGCTGTGATATACTTTATATCACATAGATTGTATAGTCTATCATATAGACTCCTTTAGTGATATTCCCAATTTCAAATATAAACCCAGTGAAGCTTCTGAAATATGAGCACCCTGAGATGTTTTACTGGGAGCTGCTAAAATATGTTTCTCTGCTTGCTCCACATTCACACTATGTGATTCTGTCTTGTCTGCAGGATGCACCTGTGAAGCTGTGTGACTTTGGCTTTGCCAAAATTGATCAAGGAGACCTGATGACCCCTCAGTTCACTCCTTACTACGTAGCACCTCAGGTAAAAAGCAAACATAGAGCAGACAAAACACGTTTGTGCCTTGGTGGCTCAGGAACATCATAAACACATCAATAATAATTGAATTCATGTTGTCTTGATGTATTCCCTCTGCAACTGTTTCTGTTCAGGTACTTGAGGCTCAAAGAAGACACCAGAAGGAAAAGTCTGGAATTATACCTACCTCACCCACTCCTTATACATATAACAAGGTGAAACCCATGTCTGTTGAATTAAGCATTCATCCTTACACTAGGGTTTTCAAGCCATGTTCCTCAGTTTGATTTTTGATTGAATAAATGTCTCTTCTCTTGTTCCAGAGCTGTGACTTGTGGTCTCTTGGTGTGATTATCTACGTAATGTTGTGTGGCTATCCCCCGTTCTACTCCAAGCACCACAGTCGCACCATCCCAAAGGACATGAGGAAGAAGATTATGACGGGCAGCTTTGACTTCCCTGAAGATGAGTGGAGCCAGATCTCAGAGATGGCCAAGGACATTGTACGCAAGTAAGTATTTTTTCTTTTTTCTTTTCCATTTTTCTTTTGAGTGACTAAAATGTATATCCAAGTTGTTTGTAATATGCAAAAACCTATCACACAGCTGCTTGCAGCATGTATTGTATTCCTGTGTTATTTTCCCTATTATCCCACTTGTCCTGCATACTCCCATATATCTTGTCTCCTGCTTCCTTATTTCATTCATGCCATCGCTCTGTCACTCTCACTCATTTGTTATTTCTCTGTCCAACAATTTCTCCCCCCTCTCCCCCTCTTCTGCTCTCCACAGGCTGCTGAAGGTGAAGCCAGAGGAAAGGCTGACTATTGAGGGAGTCTTGGCTCACCCTTGGCTCAACTGCACTGAAGCGCTTGACAACGTGCTTCCCTCCGCCCAGATGATGATGGACAAGGTGAGCGGGATGTATAAACGTGCAAAATATTGCATTGCTCCAACGTTGTGCAGCCATGTTGCGGTCCCTCAATGAGTTGACCAGCAGAGGCCACTATTTAAAGGTAGTCAACTACAATGAAATACAGTTCATTGTCCATTTCTTCTTTTTCTAACTGTCTGTCCTCCGACCTCCCAGGCGGTAGTTGCAGGTATCCAGCAGGCCCATGCAGAGCAGTTGGCCAACATGAGAATTCAGGATCTGAATGTCAGCCTGAAGCCCCTAAACTCTGTCAACAACCCAATTCTCAGGAAACGGAAACTCCTAGGGTATGATTGCTCTTCTGTCAGCTGTTCTCATCTTATGTTTTAGGTTTTGAATGTTTTAAAAGACTATTACAATACTTCCTTGATATAATGCACATTATTGAATGAAATATCAAAATTAGAGTCTGAAATGTGTTTTGGTGTCCATGTTGCAGCCCCAAGCCCAGTGACAGTTTCTTCATTCATGACCCAGAAAACGGAGGGGAAGACTCCAACGTAGCGCTGGAAAAATTACGAGATGTCATTGCACAGTGTATACTACCACAAGCTGGTCAGTAAACCCTGGTGTTTAAGAGATCTGAACTACACTGAAACAGACATGATAGCAGCATTTTTCTGGAGGAAAAAAAAATAAATGGTGTGCATATTTTGTTCGCTGAATAAACAGCTTATCAGTGTATTCTGGTGCCATTTGCTACCTAATATGTGATGTCTTCAGTAGATCTGCTTTTCAGTTGCAGATGAAAACAAAACAATGCAAAGAAACTGATGAACTATTAGTAATGTCCCCAAAGTTTAATTTGCTGCAACTTAACATTTTAATGGCAGTGTTAGGGCCAGGAAAGGCTTAGCTTCCTTAATATTACTTTTTCTAACATCGTAATGAATAATCAACAAAATAACATTAAACAAATGGTCAGTTTGTCGGACTTTATCTGCTGCAGAATTGCCTGGAACATGATTGATTCAGACATGTGCATGTTTTTTTTTCTTTTTTTTATTGTACACCTATATGCAAATGATGTACGTGGGTTTGGTGTCAAATCAGCTGCTGAGGTGAATAATTTTGTTTGTCCAGGAGAGAATGAGGATGAGAAGCTGAATGAGGTGATGTATGAAGCCTGGAGGTTCAACAGAGACTGTAAACTGCTGAGAGAAGGCCTGCAGGGGCTCAGCTGGGACGGTCAGTACCATTTCATCGAATCTCTAACTGCCAAACTTTTCTTTATTGTCCTTCATGTGAAACAACTAAAATCAAAGCATCTGTTTAACCTTTTTGCATCTAGGAAAAATGTCTCTCCTCTGTTTTTTTTTTTGCCAACAAAAAGATGAGTTGCAGTTACCAATACTGTTTGGTTTTGGATGAAATAAGTTGAAAATATACTGTTTTCTCGTCTAGTAATAGTCTGATAGCTTAATAGATTATAAAGCAAATGAAAGAGACAGACGTATGTTTTGCATGAATTATTAGATCTTTGACTTCTTTTGACTTGTAAAGACACCAATGGTTGACTGGATTTAATTACAAGTTTTGCTCATCTTATTTATTGTTAGCAGGTTTCTAACCACCAGCCTTTTCATTGCAGGACGAGTCTTCTTAGACAAAGTGGACCGCTTGAAGTTGGCTGAAATAGTGAAACAGGCCATCGAAGAAAAGACAAATCTCCAAGAATCTCATTAGCAAATGCTGTTTTTCTATCTTCTTTTTATATTGTTTATTATGACCCTTTTTAACCCATATCTGTAAAGATGCTTTTTTATGTAAAATGATGCGCAATTTTTTTTTTTTTTTTTTTTTTTTCTTCATGAATCCACTTGCAAGACCTATTGTACAGCTGTAGATATTTCAAAAAGGAAACATTGGTACTATAATGTTTTTTTAAATGGAAACTTGCAAAGAACAGTAAAAAAACTATATTTTCATTTTTGCAAAAAAAAAAAAAAAAAAAAAGATAAAAGAAGAGAAAAATCAGTGAAAGAAATTATTTTCTGGGAAGGAATTTTTATTAGCTGCTGGTCCAAGATGTCGTGTCTTTTATCCCAGTTATTCTATTGTATTTTCCTTTAACCATTCTAAGAATTTTATTTATTTAAAAAAGAGTTCCATTATTTTATACTTAACCTGTAGCCTGGCAGTAGGCTCAAAAGTCAAGAGAAGCTGTTTATGATGTGACTTTGTTCTTCCACACACTTTCTGAATCTTAGACTGAGTTTAAATTATATGAATCTTTGTTTTTTGTTTTCTTTTTTTGTGCACTTTTTCCTTGACCTTTTTGTTATATTGAGGTCAAGGCAGATTGAAAACAGAGGTAAAAGAAAGTGTCATAAAATAGAAAAATGCAGCCTTGAATTTATTCATTTTGTCACAACCCATTTCTTAAAGCTGGTATGACACTAGATCAGCATAAACACTGGCCAGTTTTCCTTCAGATTCATTTAGATCAAACAAATCTTAGGGTAAGGGCCACTTACTAGCTTTTTCTCAGAGCTTTAACTGTCTCCTGCCTTCATTAGAAGATCAGATTTTCAGACCCTAAGAGGGGATTGAAAGCTCTTTTTTAAAAAAAAAAAAAAAAAAAGCTGCTAAGTGGACCTTGACTTATGAATTTCATGCCAAGCTGTTGCTGAGGTCAAGAGTTTCCACACTCAACTGGACTCATGTAGGTTTCACAATCTCTCAGCTCAACTTCTCCACATGAAGTGATGATTGCTGAAGTTTGTCTGGCAATGAAAATGAAGTGAATCATTTCAACATTGCAACAGTTTTTCTACATCTGAGTAATTATGATGTGATCCAGAAACGTCTAAAATGCAGTCGTTGAAAGTTGTCGATGTATGGGACAGACACGATCTGAGCTGCTTTGGTGGTTTCTCCTGGAATTTGGAGCTGGGTCAGTTTATGTTGCACACAGAGAGCGCCGGACATTTTTGGTGCAGTTTTGTCATTGTCATTATGACAGAAATAATCAGTAGGAGGTTTCAGCATGAACCTTAAACAGATCTGTTAAGATTCCAGTGTCAGAAAACTTGCTGTGCTACTGAATGTGCAATGGGGCAATAATTTAATCATGTATTCATAATGCATGCATGTACATGGCAGTGAGATAGTGTGTATCAATTTGTCAGTATTGCTGTCAACACAGATCTTTTTTACTTCCTTTTAAATTGGTCTGAATATCAGCAAACACTCCCTCCCTTTGCTCATTCTTACCTTTTTAGTTGTAAGTAATCTCATATCATGGAGTAGCCAGAGTGTGATCTTCGCTGCACTGTTTGACTGTAGTGCTCCAGCCATATCTGATATAATTTCTTCAGAGAGAGGTTAAAAGAAGGGATTTGTATACAGGTTCTGAAAGAGGCCGTGGCGGCTAAAAGCCCATGTTCTCTTGTTCAGTTTATTATTTCTAACACATTTTGGTATTATTGTTATTATTATTATTATTAATTTTTTTTTTCAAAAATCCCTAAAAATTTCTTCTGAAATTCCCCTTTAAAGTCTTATCTTTATACAGCATTATTTTGTAAACATGCTCTCATGTCAAAATTACTGCATTAACCAATCTTTTTTGATCCTAGATTTTTTTTTTTTTGAGTGATTAATATGTCGTTGCTTTCCAGTGAAAACCATTTATCTCCGGTCCCAATGATAAGATACACTGGAGGATTAAGTGTTCACTTTATGGAAGAGAATTTCCTACTTGTTAAAATAAATTAACTATTTGAAATTTATTGGATTATATTAAAAATGCATTGTTTCACAGCTTTTTTTTTTAATTTTAAGAGGTCTGTTTTTCTTAACTCATGACAAGATGGAGACACGGGACAGTGACGCTATATTTGTAACTGACATGAAGACACAGTGCAAGCCTTCCTTTGTATGTCTGTGTTTCTTAAGCATATATGTTTCAAAGTTTGGCTTAAAAACTAAAATTTGAGAAATTACTAACATTAATCTGAAAAACCATTTTGACTGTGTTGATGACAGTTCGTCATATAGACTCCCTTAAAAGCTTAATGACGGCCACAGCCTGTGTTTAAAAAAGCCTTATTATTACATGTCTTAGTTCAAATGTGCCTTGTTGATATCTTCATCCTTTACTGCTGTCATCAGTAGAAATAACTCACAGGATCACTGGAAAAATCAGAATAACTGAAAGTAGTGATTAACATTTTTCCTTTCAGCAGTGATTTTCTTGTTTTCATGTGATATGAAGGTTTTAAATTCACACTGTTGGATATTGATTCTGAAATGTATGTTTCATCTATCAATGTATTTAACAGAAAGAAAAGAAACAAAAAACAGATCAATTTATTGGTTGATTTCCAAAGATATCCCCTTATTTTACAGCAAAGATGTAGTTGGACATTTTGTGAAATTTGCTGATTTTTTTTTCTTTTTTTTTTTTTTCTGAGAGTTAAATGAGACAACCATAATTGATTGTTGTAACATCGGTTTACAGTTGTCTGTGTTGAACTATGTCTTAAACAGGCAAAAACAACTTGTCTCAGCCAGTTGCCTGGCAACAGGTCCTAGCCAACAGTACATACCCCTTGTAAAAAGGTATGTTGTAGTCTGGAAATGAACAAAATTTAAAGTGTTATTGAGTCAGCATTACAAGTGCTAGTTTCTATTGCCTTGTATTTAACAGATAAATATGAGTGGGATCAATCTTCTTATATCCACCATTAAGCAAATTGATGACGCATGACTACTTTCTAATGCCGGCTCTCAAAGCTGCAATGATTAACCGATGAATGAAGTAGTCAAGTGTATTTTCTGACATTTCACAGATTAAACTACTAATTGATTAATTCGGAAAATAATAAATGTTAGTTGCAGCCCTGTTTGCTTTAATGTGCAGAAATTTGCTCTTTGATTTGCCCGACGTCATTATAGATGAGGCCTAAAATGCTGCTGTATTGTTTTACTTTGAACATGTCAGTGTGGACAGTTTGCAATGTAGTGTGTGTGTGTGTATGTGTGTGTGTGTGGTTCACAGTGCTGAACCTTTATATTTCTGGAGGCCTGTCAATGAATCAGAGCTGCTTCCTTTAATCTCTTCCCCATCCACAAATAACCAAATTTATATCCTTTGCTACCCAAGAGATCGTTATAATTAAAGGACAGTGTATTTAATAGCAATTTTGTACTTCATGTATCATGATATTGATACTCCAAACATCCCCAAAGGAAACACACAGTCATTCTCAGACACCACTTATCTGCTGTTTGCTGCTCAGCCTGGCTCAGTGTTATATGTTTGAAGATGCTACCTCCCTCCCCCTGCATCCTCTTGTTGAGTAGTTGCGGCTGCAGTATGCAGCTCTCAGACTGACACCTTTTACAAATATGAAGTAGTTTTCACTTCCTCTCTCTTATCTGCTGAGTGAAGATAGAGAAGCTTTCTGATTTTATGCAAGGAAAGAGGCCAGATTTTTTGTCTCACCTGAGCTCCCCCGGCATAGGCGCTGACTGAGGATAAATTGTCTTAATTTTAAAACCAGCTCATTAAAAATGACTTGAAAGGTAGAAATGTTTTAGTCAGCACTTTGCTCATAATAAATACCAGTTGCTTCCATCAT
>CM076654.1:9148102-9195999 GCA_038496675.1 Rachycentron canadum
TATATATATATATATATATATATATATATATATAGTTTCAAATGTTTGTTTGCTTCTTTGGGTTGGGTCTGTCATGAAACAGAGTTATGAAGAGGAAGAAGTGTATTTCACTTGAAGTAGCCATTCCTGTTTGAGTTAATAAGTCGGGGAAATGTTGAGGGAAGGGAATCATTTCAAAGTAAGGAGCCTCTTCTCTGCTTTACCAGATTTGTTTTTTTTTTTCCTTCTCTGGTCTGGCAGTTATGTAGCATGTACCTAAATCCCTCTGGAGGAACTCACTGTATTTTCTGTCAACACATCTATTTTTTGCCCTTTCTGCCTTCTCTGGAATGTCATCAACATGCTGACTTTGTAATAAAGGAATCTGAGTTTTGAACAGATTTTTTGGCGTGTAGTGTTTTTTGAGAGAAGGGTTATCAGTGTGCATTTCAGCTTGACTTAATCAACAACTGAATTACCCTACATATAAGGATAGGCTTGTTTGTACACTAGGACTTAATGAGAAGGATTTAGCTTACTATGAGATGCTTTGAGTAATTTTATGGGTTCTGTAATTTGGGCCAAATAGAAATCCTGACACAGCATTTAGTCTTAAAGTTGGCAATATGCATGCTATTTATTCAATGCCTTATAGAAATGTCTACTCAATGTGACATTAAGTTCATTACAAATCTTTTATTACAGACTGAAGACAAAGCAGATGGAAATACAGAACAAAATCATCTTAAGAAATTCATAACACGTTCACATTGATACACAACCAAAGACACATATTTAAGGCACTTTTTAATATAATTTGTTGGAAAGCAGCAATAAAACCTGAAAAAGAAAATGCTCCCAGGATGGTAATCAAACCATCAAAAGCTTGAAAAATGAAAGAGTATGTGAAGTCTGTTTTACACAGGGCATATTTTTCTTTGTTAAACCAAATTGATCGATGTCGGTAGTGGAAATGTAATAACAGACCCTAAACACATCCAGCACACAAAATAACAGGCGAGTTTCATTTTCAATGACATTAAGAAGGGGAGGGGGAAGGTTTACTCCCATTCAGTTCAGATACTTTTCCCTTCATTCCCTTAATTGACTCCCTTAATTTGACCAAGCAGATAACACAGGAAACAGCCTCATTTTGAAAGGAAATATCAACGTTCAATGTACATGTTAATTTACCTCCTTGTTGTACATTAAATAGATATAAACAGTACTTAGTTGTGACAGAGCATCAATCTGCAAGAGATGGTGTGTTTCCAATTCCTTTTAGGTGATTCTGTAGTTCAGTAATTTAAGTGGAGCTTGAAAACAGACCTGATCAATCTTTTAATCTGCACTGGCACTTTAATTCCCAATTCAAATGGGTTAAACATAATCTGTACTCTTGAAATGCACTTCTTAGAGCTTTGGTCCCTTTTCCACTACTATATATACTGTGCCCCTTAGCCCACAGTGTGCAATGGAAGCTCAAAGAAATTCCTTGCATGTGGAAATGCACTTGACAAAGCAGGTGAACAGTAAAACCCATTATTTCATTGCTTTGTCATTCACGTTTATGTGATGCAGAGGGCTAAGAACTGAGGTGTTTGTACAAATGAATAGAACTAAAATGGAATTACAGTTGAAAACAGAGCAGCAAGTCCATTTTTGGTCTGTAATAAAACTCTCCAAGCTCCATGAGACTCCCCCCTCCTCAAACCCAATGGAAGACAGTGACGATGTTTCAGCAGGCCTGACTCAGTCTGAGTCCTCATCATCCAAATACTCTTCAGCGTTGCTGTGTGTGCGGGTGATGCCTGTAACAAGATAAATTAACAGTTAATGACAGGAATATTGCAATATTTTACTGCTTATAGATGCCTGCAAAACTTCTGTACCTTAAAATATTAGTGGCTCTATTGCATCTTTTCCAAATTTAGTTCCTAAGTAATTCTAGATTACAGAGTTTGCAGTATATTAAGATCTCTGGCAATCAATAACTGTTCAGTAATTAAGTAATTTCTGGCTAACGACAACATGACTTTTTATTTTATTTTTTTTACATTTTTACACAGGACTATACACTGATCAGCCACAACATTATGACCACTGACAGATGAAGTGAATAACATTGATTTTCTTGTTATTAAGACACCTGCCAGTGGGTGGGATATTTTAGGCAGCAAGTAAACAATTTGTCCTTGAAGTTGATGTTGGAAGGAATAATGGGCAAGAGTAAACTGTGAGCGACTGTGACAAGGGCCAAACTGTGATGCAGTGGTCAGTACCCACCAAAAGTGGTACAAGGAAAGAAAACTGGTGAACCAGCGACAGGGTAATGAGCAGCCAAGGCTAATTAAGGCACATGGGGAGCAAAGGCTGGTCTTGGTGGTTCGATTCTACAGAAGAACTACTGTGGCTCAAACTGCTGAAAAAGTTAATTCTAGTTCTGATAGAAAGGTGTCATAACACACAGAGCATTCCAGTTTGTTGTGTATGGGGCTGCATGACTGCAGACCGGTTAGAGTTGCCGGGTGGATGGCCAGGAGCGTTGCTTACTGGGGGAAGACATGGCACCAGGATGCACTATTGGGTAATTATCTGCTGGGAAACCTTGGGTCCTGCCATTCATGTGGATGTTACTTTGACACGTACCACCTACCCAAACATTGTTGGAGACCAAGTAAATCCCTTCATGCAAACAGTATTCCCTAATGACAGTGGCCTCTTTCAGCAGGATAATGTGCCCTGCCCTACTACAAAAACGGTTCAGGAAAGGTGTGAACAATGAGTTCAGATTCAGTATCTGTGGGATGTCCGATATATAGAGGCCCCACCTTGTAACTTCCAGGACTTAAAGGATCTACATCTAGTGGACCTACACAATGTGAGGTGGTCATAATATTATGGCCGTTCCCTGTGGCATTCACATGGCTGATATATAGTAATAACAGTAATCTTTCTCAGGTACAACAATTACATTAACTTTGCTAACAATTAAGAAAATTATATTTTTGTATGACTGTGTGGCCTGACTGTATGATACTGTAAGCATGAGTGCCTAGTGGCAGCTGTAGGCTACTTACTGCTTCCTTGCTTCCTCTTGAGGAGTGAGGCACATTGGGCGTTGGTGGCCATTTCCAGAGCGAGCTTGTTCTCATTGTTTCTGATGTCTGTCCTTGCATCTGAAACAAACAAACATTCTCACGCTAAAAAAAATAGAAACTACATTGAGGAAGACAAAAAAAGCTGATACAAAGATAACTCTGCATGTAAGGACACACAAAATGTGTTTGCTTCCTCAATTTAGAAATACAAATTCTCATAAAGCTTTCCGTTTTTCCTGCTCCGTTTTGATATCTATCCAAATATATTTTATAAAAAAAACAGACGGACTGATACTCACTCTTGTTCAGCAACATTTCCACAATGTCAGAATAACCCTTCCAGGCAGCAGCGTGCAGAACAGTGTCACCAAGTTTATTCTGAAACAAACAAAAAAAAAAACAAAAAAAAAACAAACATCACCATCACTTACAAACAGCGCAAGAACCAATGTTCAACTAATGATCACATTGCACAGCTACATAGATTCATTTTGTTTAAGTTTGTTTCACATAGTCACAAAGGCTTGGCTTTCTGTATTTTTACTTGCTGTCCAATCCAATCTGATTCTAGCCTCTGTAATGTCAGTTAAATTGGATACAATGGTCTACATTGTCATTTACAATCTTTAGGCTTACACCACTTCCTGAAATGAATGGATATGACTCTAGACATTTATTCCCTGTTCATTTAGTATACATATTGGTATATGTAGCATGACAAACTGTGCTACATCCAAACTCCTAACAAACCTCAATGAATGATGATTTTTTGACAGCTGTTGTCAGGTAATCTTGTTGGTTGGTACTACATGAATGTCAGCAGCATTATTATCAACTGCCTTGATGGAACTAACGAAGATATAAATGCTTTACATGGTTCAAGAAGTTGAAGGAAAAACAAACAAGGAAATATGAACACATATACTTTACATTCATGATGGTGATGGTGGAGACTTTCATTTTCTTAAAATTATTGACTGACCCTTTGTGGCCTATATGGAAACACTGGCATGTCTCTCTGCTGATTTATTCAGGTTTTTCTTTTACTGTCATCAGCCTGTTTTTGGTTGGAAAACACCCTTGGGTAAACTGATTATGAATGGACCAAACATCAAAAATAGGACTCTGCTTATATAATGCTGTATCACCAGCTGGAAAAAAGCAAATAAACAGACATTTATCCCTGCAAGAAAAAACATCTACTTGCATGTAGCCCTCTCCATCAGGACAATATTAAAGACAATTGGCAGGATTTGCCATCAATGGGTCTTAATTCTGAGTGGCTCTAGAGGTTATTATTATTATATTATTATCATTATTACCACATAACCACTAACCAACTTGCAAAATAAAATCAGTAGGGAAGTCAAACTAATTTTCAAGCCTGGGACTACAATCCTGACATTTTTCACCCATTAGTGAAGCTTTAAACCCATCTCACCTGTTGGTTGAGCTCCACATTGGGCTGGCTGAGCAACAGCTCCACCACATCTGATACAGAAAAAAAAAAAAAGTTTCAGTTATGGATCAACGACTTAATGACACGCGTCATATACAACTCATGCTGTAACACTGAAAGGGCACAAAATGACTGGAACACTTTCATAGACCAAGTTCCTGTTTTTGTGTACTTGGCCTCTATGCTATGTTACACCCATGTGAGAAAATTTGACTGTGACTATCTGTCATCACACAAATGAGATAAGTCACTCTTAGTATGAAGATGATCATTAGAAGAAGCTGCCATCTTTTCATCCACCGGCACAATGTAAAAGTAGATATTAGTAGTAGATATTTTTATAACCCCAATCATCACTACCTTTATGGCCTCCATGGCATCCCCAGTAGAGGGCAGTGTTTCCAGCTTTATCCAGCCCATTGATTCCAACCTTGTTCTCCACACATTCCCTCAGCCAGCTCAAATTGCCTGTTTAAACACACATATATGCGTATAAATACACCAAGTTCACACTGAGTCAAATGGAGAAGATTATTAATAATGCAAACAGTATAACAGCAAAAAGAGAGAGGACATTATCTAGGCCAAGGTTGCTTTTCTATAGACAGATGCTGCACCTCTTTTGGCTGCTTCGTGCATTGGATTGTCAATAGACTCTGCCTGCTCAGCCACTATAGTGCAAAACAAAGCAAAAAGAAAACAAGAACATTAGTGCATTATCTAAAATTCACTGATAAAAAGGAGAATTAGGAGAGTCTGTATTAAGTAATATTTTTTATAACCACATGCAGGTAATAAAGTTAAAACTTGGCCAATTATGTGTTTTCTACTCACCATAGTTACTTGGAATAAGTCCTGTTCTTCCTCTGCATGTCCCCTTCCACCAATTAGTGTCACTCTGGTGATAACAGTAATGCAGAAATCTTTTGTTTTTATTTAAGTTACAGAGGATAAGAGAGAGAACAGAACAAAAAGCTAATGCAAAGAAAAGAGTGAAATTAAGTGGCAGAGATGAGTGCAAATGAAAGGGAGACATTACTAAAGGTGGACAATGAAAAAAAAAAAAAGGAAATAGAAATGAAATGGAAAAAGTGCAACTGAAAGAGGAAGAAATGTAAATTGAGATTGAAACTGAATGGGAAATGAGGACTTGGTGAGGAAGGCGAGAGTTAAATCTCTGATGTACTTACTGTGTCAGAGATGTACAAGATGTCCCCTTCTTCAAAGTAAAGCTCGTCAGGCTGAAAAATAAAAAATAAGACAGTGTTACTGATCGGGAGGTTTAATATGTTCACAGTGTTCTGACCTCAAAATTGACTTTTGTGCTACATTGCACCTGCTTTCTCCTCTTTACAGCTTACCCTTTTTTCTTCCACTAACTGAAACAATCATGACTACATTTTAACGTGGTATCACACATAATTATTGATTTAGGATGTATGAGCTGCATTTAAGTTTATTTCTATTTACATGAATAGAGTCTGACACACTGCCCCGCACTCACTATGAGGTAAGGACAATAGGAAATAAGGGAGAAATAAGGGTAAAAAAACCAACTCACTTCAGGGAACATTACTGATAAAGTTATAGACTTCTTTAACATGTGATCTGATCCATTTCTCACCAACCCTCTGCCAATCTTAGTTCTTCACATCTGGCAGTTTATTCCAGATGCTCGCTATTCTTTTGCTTGTAACATTTCCCCTGTACTAACACTGTGATGCTTTGGCAAGTTTAACTTATTCAATTTGTAAGTTCTCTGCGTTTGTGGTGAAAATAAATATTTTTCCAAGGCAGATGATCACCAGCACTGGGTTTGCATGTTTTAAACTACTCATAAGTATAGTGTGCATGTCCAAATCTTAATTTTTATAAGCAATTATCATTTTAATATTTTTACTATATTTGAATTTTGGTTTCAAGCAACTCACTGGAGAGTAGCACTAAATGTTATTTTTTCTTTCTACGTCATTTTCCAAAGGCTCTTCAAAGGTCTTAGCAGATTTGTGGATGATAGTCTAATCTTTTGTGATTTTTTTAAATCAAATATTAAAGACAACAAACTGCAGTAAAGAATAAAAAAATATACATACATAAAGCTTTAAATGTAAAGTAACTATTAAAACTCAAACAAATACAGTAGTAATGTAAACTGCACTGTTTCCATATTGGACTCTTCATGACATCTATTTAAAAAGGGCACGACAAATGGTCACCAACACTCAAATATGAGAAAAACTATCAATTTTAAACAAAATGTTCTTACCGTTCTGGGGTCAAAGGTGAATAAAGCTCTGAACACCTTGACTTGGCCTTGTAAAGAGAAAAAAAAAACATGTATGTTTGGTGTAAGATTTCAACACAAGTTGTGATAAATGAAGAATGTGGCTTCAATATGGTTGATGTCTCACATTGGGCGACATTATTTCAACTGCATGAAGCACATTCCTCAGCCCACAATGTTTTTTGGGTTTTTTTTTTTAATGCAGAGCAGTGACAAAAACACAGAGCTGGTTCTTGCGTGTGCAGCTCTGAAGTAATTGCCCTCAGGGCCTGTGTTGGTTCACAGTCGAGCCTGGCATCGACTCTGCTGCTGGAATGCTACCAGAGTGGTTGTGGCCAAACTAGGTCACAGAGACCAACAAAACACTTTAAAGAAACAGTGACATGCACAGACTTCTTATAGCAGCACATCTAATTAAGCGCCTGTGACAGGTAATGTAATCTTCTGATTTGCATCTGATTTGTAGATACACATCAGTCAGAGCTTCACTCTACTGACTTCCTGTTAAAAGATTTATCTGGTTGTTCATCCCCTTATTGGATATGTGAATAATAATTAAAACATATAAACATTAAATACACATTTTATCTGTTCTTTTTTTTCATGTTCTGTATTTTTATGTGCTTTAAGTTTTTACTGTTCTTATAGGTACTTGGGTTAGGGTTAAAAAAAGTCCTATGTAAATAAGGGTTATTATTGTTATCATTATTGTATCAGTTACGTAACTTCTTACACAATCATAAAAATTGCTGTTAGATGGTTGTAACTCCACTCTGCAGTTGCTCAGAGTTTCTATTTAGCCAATACACTGTCTCAGTGTCTCAGAATGAGAAGGCCTGCACAAGCCCTGCTGTGTTCAGCACAGCAAGCATGTCTCCACTGCAGGCCCAGTCATGTCGCTTAAAACACACAAAAGCCTGTGCTGACTAGCTCAGATTCTCTCTGTATTTTTAACACCCAGGAAGCTCTAAATCTCATCGGACATTTACAGACCAGCCGTCTTGAAGCTGGGACAGATTCATCCATAAGTACTTTAGAAGAACGAAAATCATCCAGCATGGAGGCTTGCACCAGTAACTGCATAAAGTTAAAGATGCACCGTGCAGGTACCACTGCATGGTACAACTTAGTAACACGCCTTTGTAAATGCTCAAGTCAAGCTAAGCGTTTGACCTTTTGTTTGGGGGACCCACCCCACAATTCTTCCTTACAAAACGGTTTCTAGTTCTGCAAGATGTATTACTTGTGTCATCCACAGACTTTCAATGATATTTAGGTCAGGGCTGTTGCCCCCTTCTAAATTTCCTATGCTGAATTTGTGGTGAAGAAGCAGAAAATATTTTATTTTAATGAGTCTTGCATCAAGGTCACATTTGTGTAAGTGTCGCTGCACAGTGCACCACCCCTCCAGACTCCTCCAAACCTTCCCGAGGTAGTTAAAGTTGCTTACCTTTGTTTACCTTTCTTGCAGGCCCTCTCCTGCTTTGTCAACATTAATTGTTTTAATTTTCAGAGCGATCAGCTATTTAGAGGAGCCCATAGCAGCTGGTTGTTGTTTTTTTTTTTTTGAAAATCTGATTTATTAAGTTTTGAAATGTGTCATCTTCTGGCCCTTCCTAATGGTGGTTGTTTACAAGCCCTAAAAAGCAAATTGAAATCTGAGAGCTTGGTAAGAGTTCAAAAAAATTAGCTTCATCCTTAACTTTATCCCTTTTAGAGATCAGTTAAGCTCAGAGTAACTAAAATATTCACAGTAGTGGAAATATTGACAAGATAACATCATGCATCAGACATTCAACCTAAACTTAAGTTGTGGGATGTTCTGTGTCTTCTGGAGATACACCTTTAATTCCCACAATTTTGTGTCTCCACGTGAATTACTGCATAGATAAAGCTATAATCAATCTCACCTGTTGTCACGACCAGGTGAGTTGTCATGGAGATGACTTATAAATAAACCAAGTGTAAGAAGTGTACGGACGATATCAAAGGTCCCTCTTTCCAACGTTGTGTTCAGTGTCACGGCATGTACGTAAAGACCTAGCTTACAGAAGTGTCCTGAAATGTTTGCTTTTATTTACAGACATAAAATACCAACCCTGTTTGCTTCCTCATCTTGTGCTAACAACTTTCACTGTGAAAACGTTTTTTTTTTTTTTCTTGCTGCCCACATGTGAACCTTAAGTTTGCCATCACCTCAGCTACTCAGCTAAAAGTTGAAGTTTTCCTCCTTTTACATCCGTTTTAATGAATATAATAGATTGTTCACAATAATTTAGAAAACGCATTGCATGCACATTTTTTTCTTTTTTTTTCTTTTTTTTTTTTGAGGGGCAATGAGACATATTATCTTGTGGGGTTTACCAGAATAGCAGCTCAGAGGACTGAGCTTGCAGGATGTTAAAGCTGGACAGGCAGACTCATCATCAACTCTTAACCTATGACCTAAAGCCCTGAGAGTCAGTAGATGAGTGCATGAGTGATGGAAATAGGGAAGTCACAGAGGCCTGCTGCCGAGAGCTGGATCCCCCCCCCCCCGGTCATTCAGCAGTGAAGGCACCATTAATATCCCCACGACGGTCCCGGCCCACTTCACCTGCACTGCAAACCATTATAAAGCGGGTTTCACGAGCTCTCTTCACACTGGGTGACACAAGTCTCCCCGACAAAACGACAGAAATCGGCCGTTTTCACTGAAGTGCTTTACCGCCCGCGAGGCTGACATCGCCAACAAGGTGTGTTGTCCTCGTACGAGACACGCAGCGCAAGTTTGGGCTGAATTTAAACAACACATGTGCACAACGTGAGTCTTACCTGGCTTGGCCGGCTTTGGAGGAGGCTTCGACATTTGCGACAACTGTAGATAAAAACAAAACAAAACGAAAAGAAACGCGCTGCGTGTTATTTCAGACAGAAACGACGCTGGACTGCTTTAATACTCCCAATGAGGAAGTTCAGATAGGCGGCGGAAAAGTTCAACGGCGCACGCGCAAAGCCTAACTTTGCTCTATCGCTCTATCGCTCTATCTATCTATCTATCTATCTATCTATCTATCTATCTATCTATCTATCTATCTATCTATCTATCTATCTATCTATACACATATTTGTACTTTTTATTTATAGTTTATGTCATAACTAATGTTTTCTTTATAGTTCGATGACTACATAAATATTAAAATAAATATTCACATTTTTGTGTTTTGATAATTTTTTAAATATACATTTTGTGTAGTTTGAATTCTTCTTTATTCAATTTAAATTAAAAAGTAATAATTTTATTATTACTTTATTGTTTGTTCAATCAGTTACTGTTATTATTATTTATTATTTTACTTCGTTTTTAATGGAAGTAAGGTGGTTTGAGTTCATGTCACATTCTGGTGGATTTTTTTTTTCCTCAATGGGCAGGTCGTGAGTGACGTCACATCCACGACAGCGAATCACAAGCGTCCAACAGCGGAAACGCGAGCCGGGGTTTTGAGCAGAACAGTTGCAGGACAGACTATGAGCTTTACTCTGTATTAGTCAAGTTTGCACATAAACCAAATATGTGCATGTGACATAATTTACTATTGCAGGTTTTACATTTCTGAAACTCTGCAGCACAACAACCTGAAATGACGACACTAGTAGTAGGAGTAGGCGGGTAAGTAAACAAATAATGGGGGATTGTAAACATTAATGTGTTGCTATGTTGTCGTCTTATCACTCTTCATGCCTCAGCCTAACTCTAGGGACATGCTTTTAAAGGCATTGGTGCTTATTACGCCTCAACACCTCCTTTTCAAACATGCTTTTTATTGCTCTCCTTGGGTCACTTCACCTCCAGATCACCATTACTAATTTGCATGCATGTGTTTACAAGTTTTATACCCCAAGGGAGATTAAGAATATAACACAAGTATATTATATATAGTATGTATTTTACAATGACTTTACATTACATGTGGCTTTGCACATCAGTTTGAGATTGAAATGCTTCTTAAATACAGAGACAAGGAGACAGGTCACAGGAGGCACCAGAAATAACATTAGCCTTTATTATTCAATTAAATGTTAATTTTGGACAACATACATTCAATAATTGGGTCAACAGGGACACCATGAGTTCAGTACAGCATGTGACAGTCATGTGACAACACAGGCTGATAAGAGTTGGTTAGTCTTTAGAGATAAAGTCAAGTCAAAGAGATTCATTACATTATTCATCTTTTTTCTTTTTACATTAATTTACTGTACAGACTTGATTGATTTTGTTGTTGATGTACAAAAACAAAATATTACTTATAATGTTTTAAAGACAATAATCAGATATAAATTCATCAAAATTTGCAATTGTTTTTAAATCCAAGACATTAAGCAAAAGTGGCACATTTATGTAAAATTAGCTGTTATTTAATAAATGCCCCACAGACTGGAGTGTGGAATAATGAAATCTATGAAGCATGTACCTGAGCCTCTCCAGTTTGGGGGATCTGCTTGTATGGTCTGTCCAAAGACATCTAACAGAGTTTTGAACATAGAGTCAACAAAAATTGGACAGTTTAGAGCAATGCCAAAATATCTGCACCAATCACATATAGTATCCATAGTAGGACACATCCTGGCAAATTTTAATTAAAAGTAAAAATACAATAGATGAAACACTTTTAGCTAAATATAAGGCCATGTTTAGTGTGAATTGACTGATTGAAGTTTATGAACATGTTCCATAGTGTAACTATTTCATTGATATATGGTATATATATAGAGTGAGTGTTTATAATGGCGGAAGATAATGAGTTGTGTCTCTTTCAGGATGACCAATGGAGGAAAATCAACTCTTGCCAGGAGTCTACACCAGCAGATACCCAACAGCTGCATCATTGCACAGGATTCATATTTTAAGGCAGACTGTTCTTTAAAAGATATAGCTTCTTTTACACATGCTGGAAATTTGAGAGCTTGAGTGATCACAGTGGGTGCTTTTCTCTTCAGGATGACTCTGTTGTACCAGTGGACAGCAATGGGTTTAAGCAATATGACAGTAAGGACACTTCATTTGATTGTTTGTCATGTAGTTTGAGGTTGACTTTAGATTAGATCCTGATTAGATAATAGGTAAAACTCTAAGTTAGTCTTGAATCATTAATTTTCTCTCTGCTGTATGACCCACAGAAAACAAAAAAGTGTAGCTCACATCATGTCATATCAAGACATTTTTGATTCTTTCATCCATCTGAAAATGGCAGACAGCTTTATGGGTGAAAGGATGGATCAATGCAGGGGTGTAACTACTAGTATTAAAGACACTGATGCTGTTTTTTGTGGCTACTTTTAGGCTAAGGAAGAAAGAAAGAAAAATATGTCAGTATATGATCTTTCTACCATAATAATGTCCAAAGGGAGGTCTTTGAAACAACATTTAGACCAATGTATGTCTCTAAACTCATCCATGTGGTGTCATTATCTCCTGTTTAAGAGCTCAGCGCTCTCCACATGGACGTGATGATGAGCGAGATCGACTCGTGGCGGAGAGACCCTGAGTCTTTCTTGAGGAAGCGAGGCCTGAAGCCAGAGCCCACAACATCAACAATTAATACAGACATGTTTGTCCTGATAGTGGAAGGATTCCTCATTTTCAACTACAGGTAGGATTTTGTTTCATAAGCTTGGCAAAAAATTGGTAACTATTTGTTTTTTACATTATTTTCTAAGACCAAGAAAAAACTATGTAACCAATTAACAATTAATTAATTATACATAATTGCAAATCAGCTGAATATAAATAAATTTGTCTACTGCCAAGTGAACAATTCAACATGCTTTACATGGATAGTGGATAAAAGTAAAGTAAGGGAAAAAAAGAAAAGTCCTCAGACTTGGTTTAGTGTGTTGAGTTTATTTTTGATTTGTAGATAAATTATGTATAACCCATTCATGTATTATTTGTTTGTAGACACATTTTGCATGTGTAACTCATCTGCTATCCTCTGAATAAAAGTCTCAAGGCAGTGCTAGATTATCATTTTGAAACAACAGGAAGTGAAGTGTACCAACACTCAGTATTTTTTGGGAGTTTATTTAGAAATAAATTGGAATCTGATGAAGAGTTATCTGACTTTTGTCTTCAAATCAACAACACAAACTTATCACAACTACACTGAGCTAAAATAAGTTAACATTGTCTCTATTAATACCATATTTCACAATTCTTCAAATGAAAAATGATAAATTTTGATAAATGACTAGTAAAGTCACTAGTAGATGATATGTAATTATCAATATGTGTTATTATATCAGATTTTCACGTTGTTTTCGGAAAGTAACCATTCAATTGTGCTTTATTTCTTACCTCATGCGCTGATGGTTTGTTTTTATGTGTTTTACCTCTCCAGGCCTCTGAATGAGTTATTTGACAAAAGGTACTTCATGGAAATACCTTATGATATCTGCAAAAGGAGACGAAGGTGTCAAATTTTATGGTTAAATTATTATTGCATTATTTGTATACTACCTTTTCTGTACTTTTTAACTTTTAATGAATTCTGTTTCCATTGAGCCTCCATAAACTACAAGAGAGAGCAGAAGTCTTCATGTTTTTGCCCCTGTTGCTGTCTCTCATTGACAGTTTGAGGGTATACACGCCTCCTGATCCTCCAGGCTACTTTGATGGACACGTGTGGCCAATGTACCTAAAAAACCGGCAGGACATGGAGACCATGGTGTCTGATATCAGTAAGTATCAAGTCAAAGTTGCTGTGTGTTCAGTATGTGTTGTTTATTAGGTATTTATGAGGCCCCAAAGATTATGATACATAATGAAACTGTTCACTATAGCGGTTGTACTAATATTAAATAATAAGATATATTCTAAATTATATTCATATTTTCAATGTGTGCTTTTTTTAGTATTTCTGGATGGGCTGGAGCCAAAAGAACAGCTGCTGGCTAAAGTGTGTAAAGATGTTTGTCAGGAACTAGAAAGACTCAAGGGTAAGTTGTAGGAAGGCTGAAATATGATTAAGACAAACATCTTTTTTGCTGGAGCTGTCTCACAACCAGTGACAAATTGACAAGTCTTCTGCAGCTGTGAGTGAACAGTGCTTCAGTTTCATTTGCACATGGCTCTTCTGGACAATATACTGAATATCCACAGCACACTCACAAATCCTGTAACTTTTACAGTGTCAACATACTATATACATAAAACCTGCTATAGTATTATATAGTGCTCATATACTGTAGTTTTCCTGTAGCTTGACTAGATAATAATAATAATAATCACTGGAGCAGATATGAAATTTGCAAACAATATGAAGCAAGTCATCATCAAGTCAGAAAACAAATCATGCAATTTTTCACCAACTTCCACAAGTTTTCTTTGCCAGCTGTGAATGTTTTGAATCCAAAAGTAAGAATATTAATGTGATCATGCGCAGACAGGCCTTTGGACTCAGTCTTCAAGACCACTGAGTTAGTGGAGCTAATGTACTGTTTTATATACAAGAAAAAAAACTGATTTGTTTTTGTGTATTTTTTTACAGAGAAAGACTGAATTAGTTGGACTCTGATTTGTTTACCTTTTGAAGATGGAGACTGCTGCTGCTGTAGACGTCAGGAAAGTTCCTCTTTCAGGCTAATGTAAGGCCGAAAAGACCAAAACCAGTGTTTCTTTTGTCTTGCCAGGAATATGCTAGTATCTGTCTAATATTTTAGTTTAGTATTTGAGTTAGAAAATCAATGGATGAGAATTAACTAATGATGGCATATGAAGTTGTCCAGTTGGATACTGGGCAGCGTGCCAGAATCACTGTGAACCTGATGTGTTTTCCATTGATATTCATTATTATTAACTTAGAAAACCAAAGTTTTTGTGACTTTTTGAATTTAGTTCTAAATACAGGACATACAGTGGACAGCTGTTCTATATTTTTGTTTCAACGTTTGGGGGATTGAGATACAAGTCTTACCCTAACCGTAACCATTACTATATATATTTACATATACACAATTTCATATAACTAAATACATAATGTGCATAATTGTTTAAGACTTTCTCTCTCATATTTGAATATTACAAATAATAAACAATAACCATTGTTGCTCCTGTGGTTTGGGGAGTGTATATTATGGTTTATGTGATTTATCAAAGACTTGACACTAAAGCAGCTGCTGATCCGCCACTGCAACAAACAAGTGTTGACAAATAACTACATCATTGATGTGAATTTGTCTCCACCCTGTGGCTGAATGTGATACACTGGAGACAGACCAGTGACCAGCACCAAGTTCTCTGTGACCTGAACACAAAGCTACATCTACCTCTGGTTGTTTGCAAATGAGAATTAATGACAGGGTAACTTTATTTAGGAATATGTACAATGAATTGTGTGTGTGTGTGTGTGTGTGTGTGTGTGTGTGTGTGTGTGTGTGTGTGTGTGTGTGTGTGTGTGTGTGTGTGTGTGTGTGATGTTAAATGATGTTAAAACTCCTGCACAAAACAGGACCATAAGATTAGCTAATAAAGCAGATGAGGAAGCAGATATAAATGAGGAAACCCTGGTACAAGCAACAAGCTGATGTATGTAATGATAATGGAATAGATCTAAAAAAAAAAAAAAAAAGGATAGAAAGATGAGGGGCTCAAATGTTGCACAATCACTACATTACAGCACACCACTGTTCATTGTTTTGGTATCCAGTCTGACAGCGTGTGCATGTTAGTGCATGTGATACAGGGACCACTCACACATGAGATTGAACAGTGCAATAGGATATGTAAGGTTCAGGTGAAAGCGACCTGCCAAGATTTCCTCCTCTGAAGAAACCATGAAAGAAACCAAAAGGCCTCAGAAAATGAAAGAGATAGGACCAGAACAGAGGCCACCGGGATACCAGTTCAAACCCCAGTCAGCACATCAATACAACCAAAAAGTTTAAAAACTTTTTACTGGCTCCATCAGTGTCATTCTTGCACCTGTTTCAATGGATAAGTTCAAGAATGCTGGTGTTGTAGCTTCCTATTATCGTTATATGACCATATTATCAAGTGATCGGAAATTTTTATTTGGCTTGGACATTAAATTGACTAAATAGACTGTTAGCTATGTTTGTGCTGTTGATATTAATCTTGAATTAAGCAATGAATGAATTAATAATTGGATGAATGAGTAATTGTACCAACTCCATAAGAATCTTTAACAAAATAATCATGTTCATTATAATTATCTTAAGGTCTACTCACTAGCCTTAAATCATATCTCAAAGTCTTCATCAGTGGGTGAAATTCGTTAAATTGTTATTAGGCATTTGACCCCTGTTACTCAGTCTATACAGAAACTCTATCTCTTACAGTAACTGCATTGTCAGATGTTATTTTTCTTCCCTATAAGGATACACAAATGATGCTATCCAAAAATAAAGCAGATTTTCACCAACATCAGCATTAATGGGAACAGTTTGAGTCTATGCACACCTCCGCAGTAGGCTTCCTACCTTTAAAATCCTTTAAATAGAAACTACTTCTACTTTCATTTTCCCACTGAAACCCGTTTGACAGCTGTTTGAATCCAAGTCCTCTGTGTGAACTGAGAGCTGCCCTGTCAAATGCTCTCAGTGCAATTTTGTTTTTTGTTTTTTTGCCAGTGTTGCAAAACCCCAACCCTAACCCATGAACCTGCCTCGTTTCCCTGCACACTAAATGATCAGAATTTCTCCAAAAAGTCCGTGCTGTCAGCTGAGTATTTATGTTTATCTCAGCAGTCAACTTGCCTGACCTGTATGTGCAGTACAGGAGTCATCACATGTAAATCTGGATATTCCTCACTTCCCTGTACTGAATATATCCTCTTCCACCATGACATATATAAATTTGCTGCAGCTGCTTTCATAAGTCACTGCTCTCTAACAGCGTGCTGAATTAAGCCTTGACTGGTCAGTGGAAATTGAGTTGAAAACATGTCCAACGTAGGATTTTCAGCATTTGCATGTTTGTTTTTTGTCTGTTGCTGCAGAGCTGCGCCGACTACACTCAACCAGGAGGCTGTGAATGACAGACCTGTGATAGGTAAGTGAACCAACCAGGACTGAATGCTGCTGAGGTGATAGATTTAAAAAAAAAAAAAAAAAAAAGAGCTAATGATACTTTGTTTGCAAACATATCACTATCGAATCTTCTTCAGTGTGCATTCACAGCTGCTGTGTTTTTGTCCCACAGGCATTTTGACTCAGATGGTTTCAGATGATGTCATGAAACCATTTGGGAGGACCTACATACCTGCCTCCTATGTGAAATACATTGAGGCTGGGGGCAGCAGAGTGGTGCCTATCAAGTGGGTTGAGTTCTCTATAGTCTTATTGTGGTGTTTATAACAGGAAAGATGTACCTCGTCATTAATGCGAATGGTGCTTCATTTGCAGTGTGCAGGTACTTCTTGAATTGGTAAAATAAAATATACGCAGAGATACTTTATATACCATTATTATTCATATTAGGAGGAAGCATGAGGCCACAAATTATAGTAATTCATTCTTAGTTCTGTTACTATTGATGTAGCTACTTGCTGCTATCATGGAAAAAGAAGAAGTTGATTTTTTGTCTGCTGGCTTCCTTTGATCTTTACTTCCATGCTGTCAAAACAATGTGAAATTATGTAGTTACTGAGCATTGTTTTTATTTTGTTTACACTTGTAGGTTGACTCTTTCAACTGCTGAATATAAAAATATCTTCAAGAAGATAAATGGGTGAGCCACAGTACATGACCATAAATGTGTTGAAAGTTTTGGAGGGAAATTATATTTACAACGCAGATAAATAGAAACTACTTTTGCTTGTCACTTCATTGCTCTAACTATGTGATGTTTCAATAGGCTGCTTTTCATTGGCGGGGCTGTAGATTTGGAGACATCTGACTTTGCCAGGGTGGCAAAGATTTTTTATCGACTTGCTCTGATGGTTTGTTCTGCTCTGTTTAAATATCTATTTATATTTTTAATGATGATGATGATGATGATGATGATTATTATTAGTATTAGTAGTAGCATTTGTCTTAATCATTTAATTCGAAAGAATCAAGATTGAATTTACTCAGTTTTTAAGGTTAATGTTCTAAGTACAATTTTGAGACTGTTCTTGGACCAATCTTGAGTATTTTAATTTCATTTCATTTCATTTCATCACAGCATTTCAGATGGATGGTTTAACTTTTTACTCCACTACGTGTTATTGATTGCTTCTGTTGAACTTATTTTGCATTCTTAGATTTTGTTGGAAACATGCAAGCTCTCTCTATTTTCCCAATAATTACGACCAAATTACCTTGTTCTTTCCAGGAAACTTCAAAGGGAATTATTAGGGAATAATTGCCCTGTAAAATTATTTTAGTACCACCGTTTAACAGAAAATCTTTGCTACCGACTGAACATGTTATTGTTTATTGTTAAGTTGCCACAGTTTCAGTGTTGTTTTATTGTTTCAGAAACATTTATGTTTTACGTTTTCCAGGCCAATGATGCAGGCGACTTCTTCCCCATCTGGGGAACATGCATGGGCATGCAGCTGCTGACTGTGCTGGTGGCTGGTGAAAATCTGCTGGAAAACACCACAGCTGAGAACATAGCAATGCCCCTCAACCTAACCACAGGTTATAACATACTGCATTGCTGTTGATATCCTCATATCAACAGGTTTTTTTTTTTTTTTTTTGTTATCAACGTACAGGCTTGATTTACATTTTGAATTAAGGAAAGGATTTTTTTTTTCAAGTCAAGTCAATGTGAATTATTTAATTGTTTGGCAACTTTGTCTCACTGTCTTGCATGTACTGAATTATACCACTTAGTGTCAGTAGAGCTAAGTAACTAATCAGAATGTGTTTTTGGCTCCAAAGCCAAACACTGCTACTATCATCAAATCATGTATGCGTATACATATTGCCATATAATCAAGTTTTAATGTAGGCTGCTTTTTCTATACAATGTATATAAAGTCTGGTTTCTTATTCAATTCCCCCTCCCTATTTTCCTGCAGAGGCCCAGTCCAGTAGGATGTTTCAAGGTTTTCCAGACGAACTTATGAAGACTTTGACCCGAGAACCTCTGACTGGCAATTTTCACCACTATGGACTTACAGTAGAGGTACAGTAAATCCCTCTAATGTCACTGTGCAGTGTGTTTCACTTCCCCTGTGTTTTTTCCTCTTTTTTTGAGCTGATGAATTCGGAGACACTGACTAAAATTAAATATTGAGATGTGTTTTCTAGGGTTCCTCAGAACTGGCTCTGTTGATGATACAGATGTATTAATGAGCAATCTGCAGATACAGTATTGATTCAGCATTACTGCAAACTGTATGGTTAGTGAAAGCTTAGTTACTTTCCCAGAACCCCCAAAACCCAGGTTCACACTGTGACAATTGGTTGGCAGTAATTTTGTGGTAATTTGATTAAATAAGTCTAGCTGATATTAAGCTTATATGACACATATTCCTCAGTAAATTTGTGTTTAATTAAATTACCACACAACAAACCAGGAGCCATTCAGTATTCCAGCACACGAAAACTGTACATAGAAATCTGGAGAAATGTGATGGGTATCACAATGAAACAATGAGGAAAACTAAATGTCAGAGCATCAAAAGAATGCAGAAGAACATATTTTTTTTTATGAAGCATATTCAAAAGTAATATTGACCAAGTGAAATACAACCAATGTTCTTACAGACCTTCCAGAGAAATGAGAAGCTGCAGAATTTCTTCTCCGTCTTGTCGACAAATGTTGCTGAAAACAAAGCCGACTTTGTCTCAACCATCGAAGGTTACAAGATTATTTTTATATTCTTTTCATGAAGTTGATCACTGCTCTATAACAGAGTAGTAATAACAACGACCATAACAATAATATGCACATTGTTTTGTTTTGCCCTTCATGCCAGGTAAGAGATATCCCTTCTATGGAGTACAGTGGCACCCGGAGGTGAATCGTTTCCAGTGGGACAAAAAGCTGAACTTTCCTCATTCCCCTCACGCCATTCAGTTATCATCTCTGCTGGCTGAATTTTTTGTCAACGAAGGTACAATGACAAATACACGTATCAATAATAATCAGCATCTTTAGGTATTAACTAAATATGATGATATGCATTGGTGTGAGAAGGTACCTTGATTTCTATCAGATTTTTAATCCACTTGAATTAATACAAATGGACATTCACATTTTATTCATAACGAATTCTCAACAAAATTTCCATTTAGTTAACAGTATCAAAATCTATATTTATGTTGCAATAAAAATTACACAACTGACCAAACCTAGCGTTGACATTGAGTTGAGAAGATACAATATTTTGAATACTTGTAAACATTTTATAGTGCTATTTAACTTATCTTAAAACAAGATATCATATTAGGGTTGGCCAGGCACATATCCAGGGGCCTGGCATGCCATCAGGTCCTTGCATTTGCAAAGAAAAATAAAATTTATTTAGAAAATTCCCATTTGTCAATCCAACAGGACACTGGTTACTTTATACAGATTGTGCCCCTTTGTCAGTGCATTCAGGTTTAAAAAGAGAAAAAACTGTTGTATAAACTGCACGATAGGATGATATTATATTTCAACTACATGATTATTATTATTATTATTGCTGATTTAATTATGTTGGGCTTTGTCTCTTTTGGCAGATGTATTAGACTCAAATACAACTTTAGGGAGGAGGAGAGAGAATCTATAACCATAACTATACAAAGATGTATGAAATAAACAATTACACTTAATGGATGGTGAAAAGGAGACTAGAGGAACTGATAAATAAAATGTCCCTGAGGTCTAATATCTATCATCACCAGTAGTATAATATAAGTATTATGAACACAGTATTTATTTTTATGATACCCTTAATATACAATATATGTATGTGTATGTATATGATATATATGCTGAGAGAGCTTCCTTTTAATATATATCTGTGGTGGGCAATAGTGCATTCAGTCAATGAGCAGGATCATTTTTATCAATGTGGTGCAGTACCTTGATGTGTAAAGCATTTATTTCACTGATGATATACATGGTTATTATATATACTCAACTGATTTCCCAGAATATCTAAGATAGCACATGCATTGTTGTTGTAATATAAAATTACATAAACCATCATGGAGGATTTTATCCACATTGCTCCCACCCAATTGAGATTAAACACAGAGATGTATTCTTTTTTGTTTGTATTCATGTGCACCTCACTTCTGCTTTGTTTAGGAAGGAAAAGTTCACATCAGTTTGACAGTCCTGAGGAAGACGTCTCGATGCTCATTTACAACTACATGCCAGTATATGCTGGAAACTTCACGGGATACGAGCAGATCTATTTCTTCTGAGATCCTCCAGTGACCGACTTTGTGTGTCACCCTGTACATAATAACACTTTACTCATAGTTTACTGCACAGCACAGCCTGAACTGTTGAAACAAAGTCTTCTGGTTTTAATCACAACTCAGCCTTGAAACCAAAGTTTGATTTTAGCCATGTGTGTGCTGACTCAGACTACATTTTTATTACACTGAGGAGAAGTTTCTGTGCCAATGTTTTTTGGGTTTTTTTTGTTTGTTTTTTTACAATCGAGTTATATAAATTTGACTGCTTTTAGACCAATGAAGAAATAAAGACTTTGACAAAGCAGCCTTATGTCACTGGTTATTTAATAGATGTTGCAAATGATTATTTCACAATTATATCACACCATCTTTCTCAGCAGATTGAGTTCAGATATCATGGGAACATAGATGTTAAAATTTCCTAAAGGCTTTCAGGACTTTTTGGTCATGCTGACTTAAAATTTGAGACCACAATCTCATCTCAGTATTTCCAAGGTCGAGGATCAACCACACTGAATCCCTGTGTGATATTTTACAGTGCAGAAAAGTTGATGTAATAGTCATATTTATGACCAGTCCCTCACAACACACCCTGACCTGACGATCTGATAATTCAAATGAGGTCATTTTTATTTTGTGATGTAATGTTCAGCATTTATGACTTAAATAATGAATTGATCATCAGAAAAGTTGCTGATGACTTTTCTTTTGATTGAATAATTGATTACAGAGTAGAAAGCCTAAGTGGGCCAATGTGTGCCATTGACTTATTTTTGCCCCAGGGCCTCTCAGAGGGATAATGCGGCCCTGGAAGAAAGAAGACTTGGACTCAAACCCCTAAAAATGTACCACTTATTTTGTTCCTTAATGAATAAGCCTATAAAACATACACATTGTTGTAACTGGTGATGGTAATGGTGATCACGCCAGGCTGTGACAACACATCCCTACCCAATGATCTGAAAATTCAAATGAGGTCATTTTTAGTTTGGCCAAATCGAATCCCTGTGTGATATTTTACAGTGCAGAAAAGTTGATGTAATGTTCACCATTTACAACTTAACAAAGATTTGGACTTTTCTGTTGATCAAATAATTGATTACAGAGTAGAAAGCCTAAGTGGGCCAATGGGTGCCAATGACTTATTTTTGCCCCAGGGCCTCTCAGAGGGATAATACGGCCCTTGAAGAAATAAAATTTGGACTCAAACCCCTAAAAACTTACCACTTATTTTGTCCCTTAATGAATTAGCCTATAAAACCCTCTTTTTAGTAACTGGTGGTGGTAGTAGTGGCAGAAACCACACACCCCGGCCCCCACAACACGGCCCGACCCAGGCAGGCTGAGGATTGGTCCTCGCCGCACGTCAGTAGCCTGTGCGCAGGGGCGGGAGCAGGGAAACCGAGCAAGTGCTCTAGTTTTTCCGTCTCGCACAGATGCTGCCGCCGCTGGGTCAGGGTTTACACCGTCTATTAATAATAAGAGCCAGAGCAGCCACAGCGAGGAGGAGCTGCGGGGGAATCCACATCAACACTTCCCCTTCCCGGACCTGCGAGGGACGAGCCAGCGCCTAAATAATGTGACACAAACCCGCTTCAACTTTTGCTTTTTTTTTTTTTTTCACCTCTTTGTTCGTCTTTTGCGACCTTTTTATTTTGATTATTATTATTATTTTTTTTTTTTTTTTATGAAAGGCAGGTGCCATTGTCTTAGTCACCTTTCACACCCACTGGCGCGCGGTCTCTGGCTCCACTTCGCCGCGCTCATCCATCGGCTCAGGCGGCCGCAGCTTTGTTGGTAAACACCGATCGGATCCCGCCGGCGAGGACTCCCTCTGGTGCATTGATGCACCCGTTTCAGTGGTGTAACGGTGAGCAGCAGTCGTTTCATACCGGGAGAGCTGTTTGTTACGGGCCTCTGTTGTTGAAATGTGCGATGCAGCCTGTTATTTATAGTGGAGTGAATCTCTGATGTCAGATTGTAGAGCAAGGCTGAAAGTCTCCGAGTCTCTCCAGCGTTTTCTAAATTTAGACGTTTCCTGTGTGGGGAAAGGCAGTTTGTCCCACCTTCCCACTGAAGAAAATCAAAATCCCTTCTTTTGTGATGTGGTGTGTGATTTGTGTGAGTTTAAAGTGTCTTACAATATCACTTAACAGCACAACTTCAGTCGCTCCAGTCTCTGGTCCCAGCTTCTGTGTGGATCATTTTCTCTGTCAGTTGACAGTGAAATGAAATGATGTGTTATTAAATATAACAAGCTAATTGAAGACATTTCTTGGTCTGAGGGACATTATCTTAAGTATTTTTCACAATTGTCTGACATTTTATAGACAAAAAGGTGAATCAAGCAGATGACTTTATGGTTTTACAGACTTGTTATTAAATATCTTGTAAACTGCTTAATATGAGCACTTAAAGTATACATATTAATTGTATTTAAACTTACCTAGCCTCCTTAATCAATATAATAATCTATTTCTATTTAGAATAATTCCAAATGAGAGCCACACAAGGCCAGTCATTGTGCGCTCTGTATAACTTTTGCCACCCTGGGTAATTCTGTTTACACTGACTGACCTTATCTGCAGTCTCTCACTTACACGCTTCCTGACCTCAACCAATTACGTTCAGAAGCCTAAACAACTTCTCTGTCTTGTTTGAAACTGTTGTTTTTGCATCTAGAGACGCATCAGTCTCAGATGACAAAATGAGTCCTTTCATTCCAGTAAAATGGTGCATCAGGGCTTCATTGTCACGGTGAGACCCGCTGAAGACGATGGATTAGTGGTCTCTTTCCTCAGACTTCGCCTGGTTGAGTGCAGCAGCCACGGCAGCCTCCTTGGTGGACTGTTGGTGGTGTTCAGACAAGAACAATTACTCTCTTTGTGCTGCTCAACTCCCCTATTCACAGGGGAAATAGTACACACACACACACAGACACAGACACACAGACACACACACACACACACACACACACACACACACACACACACACACAGTATCAAAGAGTGTCTATCTGCTGGAAAAATGAAGCAGTATGAGGCAGCGTCAGCTCAGCGTCTGCCCTGTGTGTTAGTGTATCTGTGATCTTGCCTATTTGTCCCAGTGTTTATGTGACACATGCAGCACTTACGTGCATGTGATGGGGAGCTTTTGGTCCAAGCTGCTTTCTTCCTGAAAACCAGCAACAGCAGCAGCCACGCAGGCATGCTTGGGTGTCCCCCCCCACCCCTCTCATGTGAACCGCTGAATATTTGATGGGAAGTTCTGTCTTTAGTGCAAACAGCAGCGGCAGACGAAGAAGGCGGCGAAGCAGCTTTGTGTGAGTGTGTCGTATATAGGACAAAACCCCACCAGGCATGTCATAGGAGCTGTCAGGGAAGCTGCCATATTCAAGGTATTTTACAGCTCTGTCAAATCACACAGGGACTTTCCTGTCAATCTGAACAACAACACAGGAATCTGTCACGGCTGAATTTCTATATGACTGACTCAGATTCTCTCTGTCCTTAATAGGGGAACTTTTGCTAGCTAGCCTTCATCCTTTTTCTACATCTGCGACTCTTGGCACCATGGCAACGGGGCGCCTCCTGAGTCTGCCAATATATAGGTCAGTGGTCATACAGGGCTCCTCCCAAAGCAAAATATCACATATAGCTGACTGCTCTCCATGCATACAAACGTGCTGGAGGAGGAGGAGGATGCGAGTGTCCATCCATACAGGCAGTCGTGACATGATCAACACACACATAAAGACTTGAATACAAATGACCCAGATTTGGATTGTGAGTCTGCAGCAGCTTCACAGGTGATTTGTGCCATCAGCCATGCAGTGACATGAATACGTGAGCAGAGGCATGTGCCACCCCCCACAACCCCCCTCGCTGTATGTGTCTCTTTGTCTGTTGGTGATCTTTGTGAAGCAGATTGAGAAAATGAATGCTACCCGCCTGTTTGTTTTCATGGACACATCTTCACGTGTGTCCAGCTGAGGCCAGGTCCTCAGCTGTAATCTCAGAAAAAGGAGTTTTCATTTTAAGACAATACACACACTCCACATGTGGGTTTCTTTTTAAAGTCTGATTTTGTATAAATATCTAAACATTTGACTGCAACTGAAGAATTAAAACAGTCTGAAGATGATTAAACGACAGGAGCATGTGTAGCATAAAAGTCCTTCATTACAAAATCTGTATTCGTAAAAACACAGAAGCAACATCAGCAAACTGTACTTACAGTGTCTAAAATAAAAGGCCCTTTTGACTGATATATTATAATGTGATTATTAGATTTGCTGTTGTAGCATTTGAGGTGAAGGTAACTACTTTATATACAGTTGGGTAGTTTGGTGCAGTTGTTTCCAAATCTAACTGCTGATATGAGCTCATTGCAGATATATTGTACTAATATAGTACATATATATATATATTTAGCTGATAAATGCAAAAAAAATGTCAAAGATTTGTTTTAAACCCCTCTATAGTTTGTCTTGTAAACGAATTTATGGAAACCTTATAATTTTTAAAAATTGAGATCATGGGTTCTGTAAAGGAAATTAACATTGGCTAATATCATCGTTATTGGATTTTTAAAAATATCATGATTGATTTTAGCCTCAAAAAGCCAGCATTGGTCAGGCTTTAGTTTTCAACATAGGGGTCAGAGTCACAAGATGAATTTGAAGTGTCGTGAGCATTAATGGAAGAGGAAGGAAGAAAGAAGTTCTGCGCAATTTTGTGATTTTGTGTGTAATTTTCCATTGTTAGGCCTGAGTATTTTTGATTAAAACCTCTGTGATATTTAAAGAGACCCTTTTCAATGGAAATGAACAAGTAGACTTATGAAATTATATGAAATGAAAGTTTATGGAAATTGTACAGTACTTGAGTAAACACCATGAGGTTTCTCTTTTTTCCCTGTTAAAAGGGTTTTTTGATTTTTTTTTTAGTTTTTCCTCAGTCGATGTGAGGGTCTAAGGGCAGAGGATGTTGTGATGATGCTATGTAAAGCCCTTTGAGACAAACTGTTTGTAAAAATGGGCTATACAAATAAAATTGCCTTGCCTTGTCTTGCCCTTGCTCACAGTTCTTTATACTACAAGTATTGCTGGAGTTGTGACCCCTTTAGACTGTTTTGAAGCAAAAAATATGATAGAAAACAAAAGGTATGTAGGATTCTACACCACTATTTCATACCTGGCATATTGAGGCCATAATGTACAATATATGACCTGAGTATTTTTTGAGTATTGAGTATTTTTTGAGTATTTTTAAAATCCTGCATACAGCTCTGCACATGTGCTTAGTTTGTTTTCAATTTACACTCTGAGGCAAACGTCATTGTCTCTGGTAATGATCACCTCTTGCTGAGTGAAGTCATTTGGCGATGGAACTTGAACGTGCAGCCATCAGTGAAGTGCCTCGATTAATGGAGCGTCACTGCTCATTTTGAGGGAGTGGAGCGAAGAGGTGGGAAGTATTGATCCTCCCATACTGCAGCGTCCACTGTGAGGCGAGAGAAATGTCAGATAGAAATGTCAACGTGTTACTTTGGCTGCAGGAGTGACGAGAAATACCAGGATCGATCAGAAAACTGTGCCCCGAGAAAACAATACCTGTCACTGGGAAATTATATTGGTAAAGGTCTCCATCCATCCATTCATCCTCTCATCCATCCTTCTGTCTGTCTGTTCATCCAACTGTATGTTCATCCATCCATCTGTCTGTTCATTGCTTCATCTGTTTGTCTAACTGCTTGTCTGTCCATCAATACATGGGTTTGTCTATCCATCTATCCATTCGCCTGCATTTCTACCAATTTGTCCAACTGCCCATTCATTTATATACTCAGTCTTTTTCTCCACCCATCTGTCATGCATCATGTCCGTCTGCATTTGTTTCTCCGACCATTCAGCCTCCATCCACTCATACATCCATCTCTCCCTCCACATCTGTCAAATCTTCCATCTGTCCATCATCCACCTATCTGTACACGAACTGCTCTTTCCATTTATCCATCCTTTTGTCCATCTATCCATTCATTCATCCATCTACTTATTTTTGTTTGATACAGTGCAGTTCATACCCTAAAATGTTGCTGGCTCATAGTGTCATGTTTCTCTCATCCCTTCTGAGACACATGGCCTCCTGAGAGCTTTGTATCAGCAGACAGCGATGAGTCCCTTGTTAGTGTCGACAGACTATCACTCTCTGGGTTAGTGTGACCCTGATCTCACAAAGCCCACTCTCACATGCAGATACCGACTTCTCATTACTCACACAAGCACGTGTGCTCTCTGTATCTCCTTTGTCTCTGCCTATCTAATTTACAACTGTTTCTCCCTTGATTGTTTTCCTTGCAATCCATGGTTCCTCTCAGTGTATTTATACATAATAAAGACGGCCCTTAAAATATTGTAAACTACGCTTGCACTGCACATACTACACTTGTGATGTGATGTCACATTTGTTCTGAAAGAGCAGTGCTACAGTGATAATCTATTTTCTGGTGAAACAAACACACACAGCCCTGCAGGCTTGCAGCTGCACACCAACGTTGTCAGACAATATCTGGTTGAATGTCGGATGTGACCTCAGGTGACTAAATTTCAATGTCGCCAACGTCAATATGACGCAGAATACTGATAATAACGTTGATGGTTTGCTGGTTTTTAAGTTGTTAATTAACCAAAATCTAGTGTCTTCCAAATGCCTCGTCCCAAGGTTATTTTGACATATGAAATATCTTCTGTACATTCTAGTTGTGAACCTGATCCAATGTCTGCTAAACTTCACTATCTCTATTAGCCAATGTTGGGTTTTGACGCCACTTTTCATTTACAACCAAAACGTACGTCTTTCTGATGTTACTTTGACGTCCAGTGCCTGCTGGGAGCAGTGCAGCATCAAAGCAAGAAGGATGAGACAAGAGAGAGCAACTTTAATGGGAAAACCATCAGTTCAAGACATGCAAACATTAAACTCATGCATCTGTAATGTATTTTTATAGTGTATACTGATGAATCTCCTCAGTGGTACAATTTTAATCCAATGGCACTCACTGATTTTTAGAGTGTGAATGCTTTGGTTCTTAAAAACCTAACGTCTTCTAAAATAATTAATTTTTATTTTGAAAGAGGGCTGAGCAAATATAATCTTTTTGTCAATGGCTAACTGTTACTTTCTCACCTGTGTTGAAACGGCACCTGGGTCTGGACGTGGATCTGCCATGTGAAGAGAAACGGCCATGTTCATACAGCATTAAATGTGTTTTAATGTTTAAGTACAACATTGAAAATGACTAATTTTCAATCACAGGAAAGTTTAGTCTTTCCCTAAATCTTTCCGTCAAGCTTTGTGTCTGTGTACGTGTGTGTTTAGGGACGGACACAGCTGCAGGTCTGACCCTGAGCTGCCTATGAATAGCAGTGTATTTTAAAAAGATGTATTGTGGCAGTGTTTGGGCTCCACTCCTGACTATGTTCTTCCTGTAAATGTGTTCTCTCTGTCTTTGCTTAGGGTGCTTCTGTGGTCTGGGACTGGTTTACACCAACAAGTCGTGCACCATGCCACCCATCACCTTCCAGGACCTGCCTCTGAACATCTACATGGTCATCTTCGGGACAGGCATCTTTGTCTTCATCCTGAGCCTCATCTTCTGTTGTTACTTCATCAGGTGAGAGGCAATGGAAACAGAAATATGTGATTAAGACACACAAGAAATAACAAGAAAAACAAGCAAAGCAGGAGCTAAAAAGTAACAGAGGGCGAAGGTAGTGATCCAGCTCCTATCTGCCCAGATATCTCAAAGGCAAGATGCTTCACTCATCATTCTCATCCCAGAATGCAAAGTGCAACACGGTGCTACAACAATTTATCTCAAACCTGTCCCTATAAACGTCCACAGTACGGAGATTGTCGGTGGGAGGGCGCAGGCCAGAAACACAATAAGGGAGGGAAGCAGGTAAATTAAAAAAAAAAAAAAAAAGGAATAGGCTGACCTCCCCTGCTGATGACTATGAATTCCCTGATGAGCTAAGGGGACGTTTGTGTCTGAAGGACAGGATATGAGGCAACAGGAAGCAGCCCGTCACAATGTGTGAGGACAGCAGCATGGAAAACTGCAGAGAAACTGCTCAGTATAAACATCAGGAAATGTCAACAGCTGTGGAAGGGTTTGTGGTTTTATGTCATGCTTATTTTGAATGGCCGAGCATCTGTGTTTGTCAATGACATCTACTAATGTGGTGCTATTTTTGGCATAATATATGATTTTGAATTGCTCTCTAAATTGACGATGTTATCAAAATTTAAAATTTACAAGAAACGTGTCTGGTGGCATACACTGTCAACATTGTCTCGAAAACACAACTCATTGCAAATGGAAATATCAGAACGCAAATGAATGTCAGTGATATTGGTAGCTGGTTTCCAGTAAGTATGAAGCTTTTTTTGGCTGGGTTTTGTACATTTTCCTATAATTGGATATAACTTAATCCTAGCAAATGCACCAAGTGAAATTGATGACAGTGCCATCAACCTAATCAACTGCTAACTGCAGTTACAGTGTAGTTTTTGGCTCGAGCATGCTGCTCTTTTCAGTAAAAAGCTCTACAATTTCCCTTTTTTTCAAAATTTTTTAGACATGTTGACTTAAAAAACATCTGCTGATTGATCTGAAAATATGATATGATTGAAAACTCCAACACTCACTAAATGGGTTTCCAAAATTAGGAATGAACCTTAACCTTGAAAACCACATGGATAAAAAGTTGATTGCAAAAAAATTTAAATTTGAACATCATCAATTCCATCTGATGTTGAAGCTCATATGTAATGAGACTGTGACAGGATGGATTTTCCCCAGTTGGAAGCGCTCAGTATTCGGAGGATCAGTCAATTTAAGAAACTGAGTATCATCAGTCATGATTCAGCTGTCAGGCAAACCTCCAGTAAAAGATCGGCATTAATTTAGAGCATTTGCTTCTACTTTTTACATTATAGACAGAAAACCCTGCAAAACGTTAAGTTAATTAGTATCAAATATTGACAAAAGACAAAGCCAGGACTCATCTCACTGTGGTAATGTTGGAGTCGGACACCTTTCTGTAATCCTGGATGTTTTTCACCACTAAATTGACCATCAACTCTGTCAGAAAATCTTGGAATCCTTCCTTTTTCTTTTAAAGTGCTTTCTTGTGAATCATAACCAGTGAGTCACTTCCTTTCGGGCCCATTAGCACGGTGGTAGTCTTAGGTAGGAGTGTGATTGTGAATTCATTTATAGACCGAGTGATTCATCTGATGAATACTGAGTGATGAATGCCATTCCCAGTTGGGGGCAGAATCTCTCTAATTCCTGGGTATCAGGAAGTATGTAATTTTTTTTTTTTAACATTATGGTGAAACTTCTAAGTCTTTCTCTATTCCTCTATGTAAGGATAGGAATTGTGTACAGTCATTATATAAAGTTGAAATCAGGGAGAGGTTTGCTAAGCATACATGGTCCTTTATGATTGTGCTAATGCTGGCACAAAGTTGGGGGCGTACACAGCAGTACCTGTAGCCACAAGGGTGCCAAAAGCACACACCAAAAATATATCTTTAATTATACCCCAAACTGCTCTAACAGTGCTGGGTTTATAGTCAATAACAGGGAAGCAGGTCGGAGAGATATTTTGAGAAGCAATAAGGGGCAGGGACAAGCTGAGGGTGTTTTTAGCCAGATGATACACAGACTGAGGGCAGAAATATTGAACTACCAGAGTGTCTCTCCCCAAATAAATTCAATGACTCATTTCATTTGCTGTCAGTGATCCTTGAGACTGGACTTGTGAAAATCCCTGAGGAGTCATATCCCAGTAACACAACAGGCAGTTCCTACGGCTTTACTTCTAATACTAAGTCCTTCTTGAATCTCCTGCAGGTCTGTGACACTTATAGGCATATCTTGCTGGAGGACTGGAGGACAAACGGCGACAGAGAAAATAAAGTTAACTCATAAACGATATAGTAGTAGAAAGAGCAGGGTGGAGGTCACCTCCTAACAGCTGTCTGTCAGTTTGTTTTTAAATCTGTGGAAAAACACAGTTTACACAATAGCTACCTGAAGTCTTTGACCCACAGACAACACTAGGAAGCTTTTGATCATCACTGGGGTCTTCATCAATCAGATTGAGAGGCAAGATTATGCCACCTCTTCACAGTGAAAAGCTATTTGGATGCTTTACTCTGCTGAATGATGAAATTTCATCCAATGAGTCTTTACGCACTTGGCTGATACTGATCACCCAGAATCCTCCTATATACCCTGTGCACGTTCATCCTGTTGCCTCTATTAGCAGAAAAATCATTAATGAATGTCAGTCATATATGGCGAGCCATAACTGAACCACCACTATGGTTGACAGATGAGGTGGTGGCTTTGGGTTACAAACTGCTCTTTTCATCTTTATGATAGAAGTTGAGTTGTGTTTCATCAGTCAATAGAACTTCAAAACTTTTTGTGAACTGCAGTCAGTATTTCATTGGCATTAAATACCTTGCTGTCCTCTGCATGCACGGCTCCAAAACTGAGCTTCGCTGACAATTTCCACCTGTTCTGGGAGCAGCAAGTGTTACAGAATGGATTGGCTCCATTTACACAAAGTGTGGGCACACACAGCTTTACTGCCAACTTAACCTATGGCCTCCAGCACCCCACTGCTGGTATTTGAAAAAGGTCAGCAAAATCTTCTGGAAAGAAGATCATTGTTTTCTACACAAGAACAACGCCATGGATCATTCCTAGCCCCCTCCCGCCTCACCTTTCAGAAATATCTCACACAAGCTAAGGATGTAGATTAGAGGGGCAGATGAGACGTTATAATGTGGCACAAAATCTTCCTGCTTATCTAAACAAAGCACAGACAATCTCCCTGCCGTCAGCATTACAGGGCATCCTGACATCGAGGACCAACTGGGTCCCCACCCCACTCCTTTTAGCTTACGGCTCCCAATGCAAACATAGTATTGACAGCGAGGAGCAGCTCCTGTATCTGCCATTCCCATTTTGACCAGCATCAGGATGAACAAAGTGTACTCAAAGTGCACAGCTACTTTATCTAATCCAACTCAAGTTGTGCGTCAGCTACAGATTGTGTCATACGATGCCTTTAGTGCACAAACCTTTTTAAAAACTTTATTAAGTATCAGGTCTCTGGCTGGCCAGTCATTGTGAATTGATGATTTTATTATCATGAAAATTGAGTCAGACCCCCCACCCAAAATTCATATTCAGTCAGTGAGGCTAGAGTTTACGTTATTCAATAATCTCCACCAGTGTAAACAGTTTTCATATGGAAAGTTTGGCTCTTTCGAATGTGTTGTGCTTCAAGTTAAAATCCAACCATCAAGTAATATTAGTAACCACCTACATCTTACATTACTTCAATGTTAGCTTTTTAGATATCAAGCTTTTACCAGTCAATAAGTAATGTTGTGAGTTTTGCATCCAATTTAGTTCCTTTACCTGCCAAGACCTGTCTCCAGCAGTGGAAAACAACTTTTCATTACTGAAGTTAGCATGCTAACCAGCTAGCAACTTACCTCCAATCTGCCACGAAGGCTTATAACCTCTACATTATAGACTCTTGTATGATAAAAGTGTTTGAAAGCCAAAGGTCTTCTCAAGCAGAAAAAAACATTCAAACAGCTCCTTTCACTGTGTTGTCATTGTGGCTGATTTCAATATTCATATTGATGATCACAAAGTGTAAAAGTGCTTTTGTACTTTCTGGATAATTTTGGACTTTCCCAGATTTTTACCTCTGCAATTTTAATATTGTTTTTAATATATTTTCATGCCTGTGTAATACACTGAAACTTGTGTCTGAATGGTGCAATATAAATCAACTTTAATTTGAGGTTAATTTGAGGTTTACCAGATGTTTTAACCATGTGGTGAAACCTCTGATCTTATGGTTTATCATGAAGCCTTCTCTTGATCATTATCAAGGAAACATGTCCTGGAGAGCATTCTTGACCTGATGTGCAGTAATGAAGGGTTTTTTTTTTTTTCACAATTTTCTGCTTATCCACAAGACATGTGCTCCTCAGTCTACAAGTTAGACATTTTCTAGTTTTTCCTTTTTTTAAAAAAAAAACTCAATTATTGACACTGGCAAACTTTAGATAGCTCTCTGAGACAGATAAATTTACGTCAGTGTAAATGACTTTCCTTCTGATCAAATCACTTAGTGCTAACAGCTGTATGTCCCACATAGTTCTCTCTATATTGATGCAAATGTATTCAAGTTGAATTAGTACATAAAGTAACTGTACTAAGTTTGTTACCTTGTGTCGAATGTACAGTATTTAAGAGAGGAAGTGCATTAAATCATTTACTGTTGACCTGTTGAATAGTTGGAATAGCTCCTTCATACAATAGGAACTGGTCAATAGTAGCTGTACGAGGATTTTCTATTCTTGCAGACTGGGCACAATAGCTGAACTGATCTCCGTTATGCCCCCTTTCACCCACTCAACATCATTCTCCAGTCATGGGAAACCTCAGCACATGTAAAACGCGTATCCTCACATTGTTCTACATGGAAGATTGTTAGAAGCAATCAGTGTAAACAATAAACCAAGTGACAAAAACAATGAATAACAATCATTTCCTTACATTAAGCACTGAGTCACTTTGAGATTTGATTTTTCTTTTTTTTCTATTACCTATTTTGAGGTGGATCAGATCACAAATAAACGTTCATCTTTCATCTCAGATGCTCTTGCTACATTTAGTTTCAGGCCCAAATCACAAACAGTGATAGACATTTGAGTCTATGTTTAGTTGTGTAAAAACAGAAGGCCAAAAATAACCCCTGAACAGACACGGCTCGCTGAATGATAAAGATCTCTTCTCCATTGTTGGGTTTCGGGGTGGTGCAGGGATTCAAAGAAGCAACATATTCATTAGCTGTGTTTTTGTGTATGTGTCTGCGAGTGTGTGTTTGTGTGTATCAGCATGTGCGTGTACTTACACGATTAGTTAAGTGCGTGAACAATGTGTGTGTGTGTGTGTGTGTGTGTGTGTGTGTGTGTGTGTGTATGTCTGTGTGTGTGCGTGCTTCCAGAGAAAAATGTATTTGTCCACAGATGTGTGGCCACTGTAGCTGTTAGAAAATACAGTGAATTATCAAAGTCTATCCTGCAATTACACAGTTTCAGTTACACACACAGACCCATAATTTAACCACACAAACTTAAATCTTAGCCTGAATCCAATGACCTGCTGTTGAACAAACAAGTGGAAAGTGGTGGAAACTGACCACATTTTCTCATGTATTACGATTAAGTACCATTTACTTGAGTTTTTTTATCCACTAGTCAGCTCTAGTTCTGAGTTACTAGATTAGTTACGAGATTTTAAAATGTAATGTAGCAATAAAACGACTCAAAAGTATTGTAGTTAAAATGAGCTGTAACTGCTGCATGCAACTATTTGTGAACACATTTCTTACAGTTTGTTTCCAAATGGCCAAAAGTCACTTGATTAAGTACATTTTTGTGAAAATCCTTCTGTACCTTTGTACTGAGGTTATTAGATCATTTGCAGCATCACAATGTCAAAATACTACTATTTCAAAAAGTTTTGCATTTTTAATTTTATTTAAATCCAAAAGTAGAAGAAAAAAAATGTACTTTCAATACAATAAAGCAAAAGTAAAACAGTCATACAGGAAAATGTTCCCTGTGTGTGTTATATTATAAATCAACATTAATATTATTGTTAAAGATACTTTTATATGTAAATAGCATTTTCCTGTTGCAGTTGGTCGAGGTGATGTTTATTTTATCTAATGTTAGGTAGTTAATAACTTTATTTATAGATTATGTGAACTAATAACTACAACTGTCAAGTAAACAAAGTTGAGTAAAAAGTGAAATATTTCTCATCATATCAGTTAAGTTCCTTTAAGTACGACTTTTACAGAATGTTTACTTTTAATTGTGTGCATTTTTTTGTTTTGAGGTGTTTCTGCTTTGCTTGAGTAACAGATCCCCCTTCACTTTACAGAGGAAATACATTCAGCGTATGTTTGATTGAAAGCTATGCAGATTGTAAAGTTGCAAATTTATTTCTTAATGTTTTTCTTCATTCATCCACAGCAAACTACGACACCAAGCCCAGAGCGAGCGGTTTGGATACAGAGAAGTAAGCATGACAAGTATACTTATACACATTTTGGGGTGTAAATTGAAAAAAAATCTTTATCAAACATTTTTGCTCATGTTACTCTACAGGTAGTTTTAAAAGGAGATCCAAAGAAGTTGAATCTTCATGGGGTAAGAATGATTTACTTGAATGTCTGATTTCTTTGCGTAGTATCCAGCGATGCCAAAACTGAGATGTGATCATTTCATTAAATGACCGTGCTCTCTCGCCCTGTCCCGTCTGTCACTCAAACAGCAGACATGCGCCGTGTGTCTGGAGGACTTCAAAGTGAAAGACGAGCTGGGAGTGTTGCCATGCCAACATGCTTTCCACAGGAAGTGAGTACAGGAGAGGTCTTGTTACCACTTTGCACCTGCCTGGGCTGGTTAAAATGAAAATGCTTCAATCTGAAGTTCAATGATTAGTTAGACAGAAAAGTATTCTTGACTGCGGGAGTTCCTGTTCAACAGTGCTTATGTTCATTCATTTTTACATTTAATTTTCCCTCTCATTGCTAATCCGTGCGAGAGAGGAGTGGTCAGGATATAATGTATCTCAGCATGGCAGTTACTAAGATCTAGTACCAAGGTCTTGTTTGTTTATGTTTATAAGGTGTATTAAATTGCAGTATGGTTCGCTTCAACATGAGGAATGAAGAATAACTGGATTTATTTGACTTATTTAGTGCACAACTAAAGGAAAAGTTGAAAAAACAAGACCATTAAAATCATGATGCCATTGTTTAACCAGCTTAGTAACCTGCACATGAATAACCTGCCTCCATGGGGTCTAGACCCTGGTGCTAGTGGAGTAAAGCGGGCAGGTGGTTGATGGAGACTCTCAGTTGTATTTCCCCAACCATTGTGTCATAGTACGTCTGCAAGACGGGGAAACAGAGTTGTAAAGATATTTAAAGACTGGCCGGAGGAACCTGGCCAGTAAAAATCACTGGTGAGGTGTGGTGATCAGATTTATGAATGTCTGGACTTTAACAGCAAAGGAAAGCTGCGGTTTTGGAGAAAAGGGTTGAAGTTGAGATACTTGTATTTACTTAAATACATTTCAGAGGGAAAAATTAAACACATTTATTCACAGTTACAGTCACTGATTATGTTAAATATCAAAATCTTTCATACAAAACAAATTTAAAAATCTGCTTATGAAATATACTGAATACATACATATTAATGTATAATAGTCAAATTGTATGAGCTAAGAAGTATAAGCTAATTCTTACTTTTTTTTACAACTTTTACTTTGGATACATTTGGTATCTTTTGCTGCAAATTTTTTTTACATAAGTAAAATCATTTTTTGAACTTTTAATGATTGAGAGGAGTCTTGATCTCATATTGAAATCTGGTGAAGAGGATGTGTGTAAATATGTGGCTTCTGTCTGTGTTCTTCTGCACAGGTGTCTGGTGAAGTGGCTGGAGGTTCGCTGCGTCTGCCCCATGTGCAACAAACCCATAGCTGGCCCCCCTGAGCAGCATCACAGCATAGGGACTCTACTGGATGAACTGGTGTAACCTCTCACAGCTGATATAAGTTAGTGACCAACAGGAAGAGGGACACAGTTTTGCAGTTAAAAAACAGCAAAACACAAATATGATGATAGTAAGTTGGGGTAACCTAGTTACCACCCGGAGGAAGACTCTGAAGGATGCTGTTGCCTAGCAACCATCTCCAAGATGGCAACACGACACCTTGTGGTGTCTGAGAGATTATCTTCAGCCACCCACACATCACTCCAACACTCTTCTTTCAACATCTCCCTATTTTCCATCGGATCCTTCACATCTTCCCTTGTTGCCTGGAGTGAGGTTAATGGCACCGCTGAGATGGAGCAGACAAAGTGGAGGGCAAATGAGTCATGAAGGATGAAAACGCTGGGCAGGAGGTGCTGATCCCCTTCATGTGTGAGCATGTATAAGTGTTATTTGTCACAGCTGGCACTGATATGAAATAATATCAATAATGGTAGAGGGTATAGATATTCTTGAGTGAAATGGATCTTAAATTATTTCAAACAGGAAGCTGTGAAACTGCTAATTTCTGCACAACGACACTTTGACAGAAGTTACACAGCAAAAGATACAGAAATGTTTTTGTTTGTTGAAAAGAACCAGTAGAAGAAGAATTTAATGAAGGTATTACTGTAGAGAAGACAGACAGACAATTTAAAAGATTATATAGATTATAAATTGAAGTCAAAGTGAGGACGAAATTATGGAAAAGGTGGATTGGGTCAACTTGTAGCAAATTAATTAGTGTTTTCATTCAAGTCTTTCTCACAATGTGACTGATTTTTGCTGATACTTAAACTGCTACTGATTGTTAAATCCATGTAGGTGCCCTCCTCTACAATAGTGTCATGTATGATCTACATACTGTACATGCTCCAGTTGTTTTTTTTCCACTGGGATGTTTTATTGTTCAGACATGTTTTTAATGTGTTAATGTAAATGAAAGGAACTGACTCCTCCTGCCTCTCACTGTTACAGTTTGGTTGGAATTAGTTTTTGTTTTAGATATTGCACTTTAAATGCACACACACACACACACACACACACACACACACACACACACACACACACACACACACACACACACAAACAATTTCCATGCCTCTGTCTTTCTAACATGTTATGGTTATGGCTTGGATGCAGCACAGTAAGTCCTTAGTTTTCAGATGTGGTGGATCTTTTATAAAAGTCTATGATGTATCTTGTACCTCTTCTGGGGATCAGGGAGGCGTCAGTACAGATCTGTGGGGTTGTTCTCTGAATTCATCTGGGACGCAACTAAATCTCACTTTCATGCACAGCATTTTTGTGGCATTATTTCTCTGGTGATTCTGTTTTACATTCCTTGTTTTGTTTTTTTGGGTTTTTTTTTACAATGATTGAGAAAGCAAAGCACTGCCTAAATTGAGCACAAAATTTACAAAGCACATTGTCCAAATACACTAGGCACCTGCACTATAATTAAGAGCCAAACACACATACACTCACACTCTCTCACACACACACACACACACACACACACACACACACACACTCACACTCACACACACACACACACACACACACACACACACACACACAGAGTTGGGGCTTTTGAATTCACACCCATGTGCCAAACAAAATCAAAAATGTCCTGTTACATTTTCAACACAACAAGCAAGAAAAATGTTCTGCCCACATTCCACATTTTGTAATCCAACAGATGTAAATAACTTAAAACAATAATAAATACAGTCGTCTGTTTTGCGCAGCCTCTCTTGTGTCCTGATTTCTGAATAATTATGTATGTGGCGCCACCATCAGGTGAAATGATGTAAAAAAAAAACTATAACACTGCTCTGTCTGGTTCTTGGTTAACAGTGGCAGGTTATAGTTTATTTTAGTGGTCTGTTAATCTGCAAGAACGTATACTGTTATACTATACTGTTATACTTTCACTTAGTTCACTTTATTTGTGTGCAATCTTTAAATCTATGGAAATGATTAACAAATGAAATATACCGTTTCTTTTTTGTAGCAGTAGTGTTTGGTCTTTTTCTTTCCTACAGCTTGATGATTATTTTCTTTTCTTGCATTGAAATTGCTAATCCTAAGAGTTATGAAAAAAAAAATCTCATTGCAAGTTGTAGGAGACAAAGGTGACATCTGACAGTATTTTCTTTTGTTGAACTTAAACTCTAAAACCCAAAGGGGAGGGGGCACTTGTACAAAATATGTTTTGAATGAGTCAGTTATATTTAGACCAAAACACAGACTGACAACCACTTATGCTAATGCACTTATTTATTTTTTTCAACCAAACAAATCGGTGTTGATTGTAAAAACACAAGTATATAATAAAGAAGAAATATACATATTATTAGCATTCAAAATTTGCGGTCAAAAAATGTCAGAAAACAAATAAACAAAACTGGCTGGTCTTCACAGGACCACCTGCAAACAAACCAGGGATGTCTCACTAAGGCACAGACACAATGCACCTACATTAAGAAATATTCCTCTTGTGGAAAAACATCATGGTAGTAATATATTAACAATAAGTTCTGTCGTAAGTTCTTGCCATGTCACTGTATAGTAACACCGGCATTTCAGAAACATTTAAAAACAATGCATTATTAATGTATTACCTAGATTCATATTGGACACTGAATCTCCATTTACAAGGAAAAAAAAAAGCAGCGGAAACAAAGTAGTGAACTTCATGATTTAGAGGAGTCAGAGCTCAGGAGTCAACATCCGAATGGAAACAAGGACCATCTGTACGCTGCCTCATTAAATGTGCAAGACCCCATCCTATTGGTGGGATCCAACTGGTACCTAGCTATTTCCCCAACAACAGATTGCAGGTGGCAGAGCATCGAAGTCTGAAGGGCATTCCTTACTCCGGTTGCCTTCTAATTAGACTTAAGGGCAGAGTGGTCGAGGACCTGAGAGGAAATTCAGGATGAAGGCAGATGGTGTTAGAGCTCCATAGGGGATGGAGGGGGTTGTGGGGGTCTGATGGAGAAAGAGAGGGGAGAGGGAGGTGCTGGGAAAAGGAGGAGACTGAGTGGAGAGAGGATGGGAGAGGGGAGGTCCTCAGTAGTTCAGTTTACTCCTGAAAGGCCATTTCAGCCCTAAAATTGTGACAAGCCAGTGAACTGTTTCATCATTTCTGGACAAGCCAGCTTCTCACTTTTTGAACACCAACAAACACACAACGTTACTGCATGGAAACATTGATAGGATGCTGTTTTCAAGCCCAAAACGATGACAGACCAAGGATAATTGACATCCGATCGAAACTTTCCTGAGATTCACAGCAGCTGGTGAGTATAACTATATATATTTTTCAATTTTAATTATATATCTTTTCAAGGTTTTGGTCTATTACAACTTTGAAGAGTTTCACCTGTGTAATGTGTGGCCACATTGGCATGTTTCAGCTTGTGGTCTTGGTTTTTTGCTATGTTTCATCATGACAGCTCATAAATCTGATGGTCCACCATGATTTACAGCCTATAAGGTGTTAAACTGAGATGACAGGAGGGTGACAGCTTTCGATAAAAATGCCTTATATGGGCCACAACTGGTGAAAGGGATAGTTATATAGTCAATGTTATAATATTTAAGATGCTCAACTTTTGATGTTGTGGGATCATTATTTTTAACATGCAGAGTAAAAAAAATGTTGTATTAAATGTGTTGATCTTTATGGTGAACTGCATAAAAAGGGTCAACATGGCATGAACACATGTATACATGAAGCTGTAATCACCAATACATACCCTCACACGCTCTCTCTCTCTCTCTCTCTCTCTCTCTCTCTCACACACACACACACACACACACACACACACACTGCTTGGGTGGACCTGGAAACATAAGCAAGTCTTTCATTAGATCAGCCTCTACCTGAGCAATAAAGAGCCAACTGTGCTGTGAATAAACTGATGAAGGCAACACACACACACACACACACACACACACACACAGTGGACAGACACACAGAGAAATGCTTGTTTCTGTCACTTCCCACATTCAGCGTCGTGGCACTCAGGGTGAATGTAACGTCAGGTTATTTCTCTTTCTGTGCATTTTACAGCAGCCAAACGAAACCTGACCGACAGTCCAACAGCAACGAGACAAGGGTGCATACCACAGACTGGTAATGAAATAAGCTGCTCATGAAAACACTGAAGCGCAGCTGAACAAGACTGACTTAGCTGCTTGGTTTGCTTTCTCTGGCTGTCACCGGATTTGTCAGCTGTTGTAAGGTTTTCTTTATGTCCTTGTCTCCTACCTCTGTATCGATGTCTGTTGCTGTCTGATGTCTGTCTCGTGATAAAATGCCAAAAAAGATTAATTAGATGCTGTTGCTCTTATTTTCAAAACAGGTGCACAATCATCAACATCAGATCTGTCTTTGTGCAAATCATTTAACAGGTACCCCAAGGGGCCCATAGATAAATATGAGGGAGGTCAACTGATGAATAAAAAAGATTGTTTTACATACAATTATGACTTTTTTCCACCCTGACTAACCTTTAAGCTTTCTAATTGTGGTAACAGCGTGGCTCAAGGCCATGTCTGTCGCTCAGTTTACTTTGGTCCAAATTGGAATCTGTTTCAAATTTTGACATTCATGGTCCCCAGAGGATTATTCATTATGACTACCCTCTAAAACCCCAATGAGGGTGACATTTGTGATTTTAAATGAAGATATCAAAAGCCCTTGGATGAATTGCTACAGTGCAGGCACACACAGTGCAGGCACACAGATGATGATCTGCAAGCATGCGTGTAGAGTCTTCCTTATGAACTGCTGACAATATTCGTCCATTTCCTATAATCCAGGGACTCAGGTAGAGATAAATCGCCAAAAATGTTGAGAACTGCTGCTTTAAATGTAAATGTTTTATCATTGCAGGGAGTTTTGTGTCTTTGGTGATGATCTCTGCACTCAAAGCAGCACAGCCCCATAGGCCCTAAAGAAATGAATGTTAAAATGCCCTGTGAAGATGCCACCTGTGGATGTGACAGATGAGGACTACATGAGGAGAGATTTCATAAAGACCCTATTTTTTAATGTATAGTTTTGGAGCTATGGGTTGCTCCTTTTGTGGCTGCACCTCCACATGACAGAAGCTGAGGCATGATTTTATAAGCCTCAAGTGTTTTAAAATTGTTTAAAAGACAATCCACCATGTTTAAACGGTGGCTGCTGGCCCTGGTGGCCCGTGTTGGCCTCATTGTGCTGGGCCTCTGCTGCTGTTTCTCGCTGTTCTACCTCCTGGCCTGTAAACCTGCGTCTCGCAGCAGCCAGCAACTTCTGCTGTGGTCAGGTGGGGCCACCAGCAAGGAGGGATACATGGCTTTGTTGCAGGAGAGGGAGGACTCTCACAGACATTACATCAACAGCCTCACAAAGCAAATAGCCCAGCTGAAGGAGGCCCTGCAAGAGAGGACGCAGCAGCTCCAGGAGTCCCTGGATAAAGCAAAAACCAGAGGGATTCTGCCTCAGGGTCTGGAGAGTCTGCACAAAACCCCGACACAGTCTGACCTGAAGGTAGGAAAACACAATACGGGGTGATGAATGGAGACAAGATGTGGAATTCATGTGGCCTGATGAGACAAATTAGGTTTGACATTATAGGTGTGGTAGTAAATGTTACATCATATCCTCTAGGAGTTGTTCCGCTCCCAGCTGAACCAGGCAGAGGTGAACTCGGGCGTAACGCTGCCCAGCGAATATGCAGTGATTCCTTTTGACAGTTTCACTCTGCGGAGGTGAGTGGGACAGTTGTTCGTGGTTAAGGACAGTAACAGTAGAGCTTTCAGAGCCTCCAGGAGCCTCCTGTATAAACTCCTGCTCCCGATGTCAAGTCTTACCTTATGCAATGCTGCCTCTTTATAGAGTGGGGTTTTTGTTGCATCACTCAGGGTGTACCAGCTGGAGACAGGGTTGACCAGGCACCCTGAGGAGAGGCCTGTCAGGAAGGACCGCAGGGATGAGCTGATAGGCACCGTGGAGACGGCTCTGCACGTCCTGAATGGGCCTCTGCAGCACACAGACAACATCGGGCGGAAACGAACATACTCCCCTTCAGACTTCATAGAGGGTAAGGTGATCAATTCAACCTGTCCAACTATGTCTGGACAGAAACAAGGCTGATGAGTCGTACTCATCCATTTGCAGATAAAATGGGAAATTTTGGTTTTGTTACCAAGATGTTCTCCTCTTTCCTCTGCCACAGGGTTGACTCGTACAGAGCGGGACAGAGGAACCGTTTATGAGCTGATGTTTAAAGGCAACAGCCCACAGGACTTCACACAGCTGGTGCTGTTCAGGCCGTTTGGCCCCATGATGAAGGTGAAGAGCGAGAGCGTGGATACGCGGGGCATGCTCATCAACATCATCGTACCGCTCTCCAAGAGGCCGGACACATTCAGGCAGTTCATCAACAACTTCAGGTATGAACTCACTCCCAGCCATTCACCACACAAACAGTGATTGTATCATTAATCTCACAGTTAAGTGATGCACTTCAAAGAGCTGAGTGAAACCTTATCTTCACAGAGCAGCTTGGCTAAAAAAACTCAGAGGACCGATGTCAAAGATGAAAGAGCTGTTGAGAGAGTTAAAAAAGACTTTTAAAATAGTTTGGTGCTCTGATATGAACCATCGAAATAATTAAGTTTAAGAGTTTTAGTTTGCCACTTAATTTTATTACCTGTGCAGTGATCTTTAGTCCCCATTTCTTTGTTTTGTTTTATTTCTTTGTTTTTTAATATCATATTTTTTCCTAAACAGAATTTAAATTTTTTGTGTTAATGAATGATTCATTCTGCATTTCATCCCTTTGAAAGATGCCTTACAAATAATCTTGCCTCACCTTACCTGAAATGAGGTCATTTGTATAGAAGTGGGTCTAACCCCTTTTTGTATTTTCTGTTCAGAGAAGTGTGCATCCAGCAGGACGGCAGGGTTCATCTCACTGTCGTGTACTTTGGGCGAGATCAGATAGACCAGGTGAAAGCCATGTTGGACCAGACCACCAGGTAATTACCACCGGTGTGGTTTGTGGAAGTAAATTGCCTCCCTTACACAACATTCACCTTCAGTATCTCACTGTGATCTTGGATGTCCCAGTCCAGAATTGTTAATGGTACAGTTTCAGCTTCCTGCAAACCCTTTACACATGATTGTGTTTTTCTCTTCTCCAGCTCCAGGTATTTGTGTCTTTATGACACAAAAGATTAGAGGTTTTAATCCCCAGTTTCTACATCATATTTGTGTGAAAAATTATCAAACAGAGAAACTGTTTGCCCGCTGATTGTGTCATGTCTAAAGTCGTTAGATTCATTGCACAAGTCTTACTTCAGTCAGTCATGTAACTTGAGTCTGTTTCTGTGATTGCTACAAGACAAAGATGAAATCTGTATTGGATAAAAAGATTTTTTTTTAACTGAGAGAATATCAGTGTTTTGGAGCTGCAGGATAATAACAAGCTAGTCCTCTGAAGCCCCTGAACCTCAAGGGAGCAATACATACATCCCTCTATAAAATTGTAATGCAGAATCTTTTTTTTACTTTAGACTCCTGGGAGCAAAGTATTGTAGATCCTTTAGCAGTTATTGTTAACTATGTGGTGCTGCAACACTATATCTGGGGTTTGGTTGATTTTGAATTTACTCTAAACATTTTAAATTAAAGTCTATTTTATCATTTTATTAAAACGTGTCTAATTACACACACACATTCATTCACATCTTCTTCATCTGTCCCTCAGAGAGACTCGATTCAGGAGCTTCACGCTGATCCAACTGAATGAAGAGTTTTCCCGTGGCCGAGGCTTAGACGTGGGCGCCAGGGCTTGGAGGAGAAGCCAGAATGTCCTGCTCTTTTTCTGTGATGTGGACATCCACTTCACCGCTGACTTCTTAACTTCCTGTCGTCTCAATGCAGAGCCTGGTGAGAGAGTGTGTTTCCATGGGGGGGGCATGAACCAGTCAGGGAGGCCTGGTCCAACACATTGTGGTGCTGCTGAAGGCCACAAGAAAGTCACAGCTATTCATTAGTATGCTGAAGTTACATTAGCTAAGATAACAAACTAGCCACATAATATGATTATGAGACTTTTGGGGGCATTTGAAACTTTTATGCCTGCAAGGATGAGTTTCCACAATCAAGCAAGCCAAAGGTTGTTCTCATAAATGACTTATAACTAATCTGTAAAGTATTAGTAAATTATTTATGATCCATTAATAAAGCCATTAATTAACCCCTTATAAACAGAACCAGGTTAAAAAAACATAGCACATGGTCAAACATCATAAACAATATGGTTTGCTCAATACAATACTGTCTCTGCCAACAAGCTGAAATATTTAAAGGGAAGCTTCAGGTTTCACATTCAACTCATTTGCTGCTTGTACTGCTTGTATTTCAGCAAGTTTACCTGCAGAATGTCGGCGTCTGGAGTCGAAGTCTGTTGCCACTTCAAAGAGAGTTTCTCTCCCATTGTGTTTCCCCCAGTCCTCTGGGGTTTGGGATAGATTTTAGGGCAAGGCTGGGATCAGGGTAAGCATCATAGGAGACAACTGGTTTAGGTTGGGGATAAAGTTAGGTTCAAGTAAAGTTAAAGGTTAATACACACACCCAATCACTTGGATCATCCAAAGGAGAACAGCCAGTTTCTTGCACAAAACTTTTAGTTAAACTGCTGATATGTGTGATTCTTTTTTGATTTTGTCCCTATCTGTAGTATAAGTCATCATTGTTGTATTGTGCCTGTACCACAACTCCAAGAGATCAATTAACACTCACTGGTTATTTGTGGCTCAAACCAACTGCTCAGTTCTTATTTCTGTCTCTCCAGTCAAACCTCTGCGGTTGTTGACATTCATGAAAAATGTATCACGTCATTACATTTTATTTCATTATTTGAGCTGTTCTAACTGCTTTTGTCTCCAGGTAAGAAAGTCTACTATCCAGTGCTCTTCAGCCAGTACAATCCATCTGTCATCTACAATAATCAGACACTTCCACCCCCTGTTCAAAAGCAGCTGGTAGGTGAAAAATAATAAGCAAACATTTACATTAATTTGAATGAATTACATCAAAATGTTGACACAAGGTAAAAGATCTCCATCTGCTCTTTTTGTCTTAGGTGATAAGGAAAGAGACTGGATTCTGGAGAGACTTTGGATTTGGCATGACATGCCAGTACAGGTCTGATTTCATCAACATAGGTAATGTGTCATAATTTAAAAGTCTTAATATAAAAATATTACAGAAAACTAACTTCCAAACTCAAATTGCATAAAAGTGCAGGATTCAATGCATTTCACATAAAGATTACACAATATATATATGTAAGTAAACTTTGTGTGTTTCCTGGCAGGCGGGTTTGACCGTAGCATCAAAGGTTGGGGGTTGGAGGATGTGCACCTGTACAGGAAGTACCTTCACAGTAAGCTGATGGTGATTCGCTCTCCTTCTCGAGGCCTTTTCCACTTGTGGCATGAGAAGAAGTGCGCAGATGAGCTTCCTCCGGACAAGTACAAGATGTGTATGCAGACCAAAGCCATGAGCGAAGCCTCACACGGCCAACTGGGGGAGCTGTTCTTCAAACATGACATCGAGGCTCATTTGAAGAAGCAGCCGGCCAAAAGAGCATGATGAGGACAACTAAGATAGAGATTTTACTGATTGCTTTCTATGTTTTTGTTCAAGATAATTTGTGGTGACTTACCTTACCTGACATCATGACAAACAAAGGGTCATTTACTCTTATCCTCCATGGGAACAAAAGGAGAAAGACGAAGAACTGACATCAAATTGTATTTTTTTTTTTGTGTTAATAAAAGCATGAAGGATGTTATCTTTACTTGTCTCGTATATGTTCTTTTCTCCACAGAAACCACATAAGAATTTCTCTCTCTCTTTCAGTCACACGCTCATCAGTTGACTTGATAGTGTATGCGATTTTCTTAAATTTCCTACACGTAAAGAAGGAAGTCAAGGGGGACTTCAGTGAAATATCACCATCAGGAACATGAACTGCATGTTTCCGATTCTATTGTTTCACGTTAGTGTGAATAATAAGGTTTGACTTTTTACAAACTGCTGGTTTTTAGATGTAGAAGAGACAACTACCACCTGCTATATACACAGAAAACTCAAGAGCAAGACAGGCAGCTCATTTGTTTGCTGAGCATCACCAATTTTACTTTTCATCCTTGCTACAAGTCTGATGACATCATTGTTATCATCTGATGACATCATCACCTCATGATGACGTTTTTATTGATGAAGATTCATCAGCCTCTTCCGCAGCAGATGCTTCTACTGGTTACAGCGGAAAAAGCACACGTAATGATGGTGTGATCTGCATTTGACCACAACTGTGGTTTCACTACAGATTTTCTCCTGCTCGGCCGGTTGGTCACATTAGGCATTATAATGTAAGAATCACCTATAAATATCAACCCTCGGTTTTTGAATACTGCTTTTTATCCTCCATCCATGTAGGAGGAGGCCTTCAATCTTCAACCACACCACAGGAAATACAGGTTAGATGTCAAAGGATAATGGACCACCACCCCTTTAGTCACACACCCTGAAACCCAGTGTGGTCCTTGGCTCATGAGTTTCTTCTTGAAGTCCATCCAGGTGTATGGCAGGCATTAATAACAATTTTACTCTCTGTGTGGAAAAGTAATACTTTAATTGGAGATGAGCTTTAGACGTGGACTTTCTAACTTCTCTGGTGGAAGAACATTTAAATCAAATCAAACTTTATTTAAATAGCGCCAGATCATAACAAGGTTACCTCAAGGCGCTTTACATTTGGAGCAGGTCCAGACCAAACTCTCCCAACAAATCCCACCATGAGCGAACGCTTGGCGACAGCAGCGAGGAAAAACTTCCTTTTAAGAGGCAGAAACCTCGAGTAGCACCAGAGTCAGGGTGGGCGGCCAACTGCCTCGACCGGTTGGGCTGAGAGAGGGGG
>CM076654.1:9196367-9276997 GCA_038496675.1 Rachycentron canadum
GGGATAAAAGCGAGCACAATGAAATACAAACAAAACATACAGATATAAAGAGTATTAATGATAATGAGCAATGACTTATACTAATAAAAATAGTACATTAGTAGATAACTGCAGTAAGTTAAAATAAAAGCGGATGCAATAATAGCAGTCGTGGCAGCAAAAATAATAATAACTAATAATTATTGCGGCAGCAGACATTGAGCAGGAACATGGGGACACCTGCAGAGAGAGGACACAAGGGAAAAGCACAAACTACAGGAGGGGCAAGACACAAAGTTAATGACATGTAGTAGTGAGATATAAATGCATGGAAGCGAGAGAGAGAGAGCGAGAGAGAGAGAGAGAGAAAGAGAGAGAGGTGCTCAGTGCATCCCCCAGTATTACTCAGTTGTAGTGCCATTTATAGGGTTTTACTTTACTCGGCTATTTCCATTTCATGCTCCTTTTGTAATAAGCTACATTTTACAGGGCGATGTTGCTGTTTTTAACTTCACTGCATACTGTTGTTTTCTTAGATGCATTGCTCTTGAACATTTTACACAAGGTTGCACATTTAGATCAAAACCATATTTAGATTGAGGTTGAGATTCAAAATGACTTTTCTGCCTCAAACGAGATGAATTCGCCAAATTCCATTTCATTATTACAAGGCAGTAAACTCCTCTCCCATTAATAGTGAGACTTGAGTAACCTCATTACCTGCGCATACGCTCAGGGCAGAGGGAGGAGGGGCAGCTCAGCATCGGCAGACGGCTGTCGTAGCGTCACGCAGGCCCACGATAGGCCCGACACTCCTATTACCACTTCCCGGTCCCGTGCTGCATTCATGTACACCTCGGAAATTCAAACATTATTACATTTCACAGGAGCCTGGACAACTTAGATCACAGGGTCTGGACAGAAGACATCAACCTAAACCTTGTTATATAAAGTGTTAAATGCACTAATATGTAGGATTTAAGCAATATTACGTACAACCCAATGTGATATAATTAGGAGTGGCCTATAATTCGCAGAAATGACATGCTACATTTTACATTTATGTAAAACCTGCTGCATGCCATTAACTTAAACACATTAAATATTGCCAAATAAATGTTTATTAAAATATCACCTCGGACCACAGCGTTGACAATTGGGTTCAAACTTCTTGAATTTGCTGGTTTACTTAATTTTACTTCATCATTAAACTGTTTTGGGGTTTTGAATTTTTAGTTAGACAAAAGATGTATGTGCAATTAAGATGTTAACACAGGAATGTAATGACATATAATGATTAGTACAAATTCCTTAACCCACTATGAAGAAGATACTGTTTATCGTGTGGGGGAAGTGACATCCACAGTTTCACAGTAAATAATTTATATTTCCGAGTCCTTTCTTATTCTGTTTATACATAAATGACTATAACGAGCTTATCGAGGAGTGTGACACATGCCCTCAGATCCTCAGACACACTCCTAAAACTGAATGAAATGAATTTAAAAACATGTCTCACTGCAACTAAACTCATGTTGGTGTTGACCCCCCCTTCCTTCAGTGCTGATGATCCCATACTACTCATCCCTCTCATTGCTCATTTTCCTAATGGGACGTGAAGGCAGCATTAATCACACCGGGAGAAGGGCACTTGGGCCAGTCCCTCACCGGGTGATGTCTCATCCGAGGACAGGACAGTGTCATGAGCGGAAGACCTCCCGCTGTGTTATGATGGTTTGTGAGCAGCTTAAAGGGTGAGAGGCTCTTCACGTGTGTGATGGTGTTAGATTAGATTTAGGATTTAGTTCGTTGAGTGTTTTTGAATTAGAGTATATTTTACTTTTTTTTCCCCCCCAAAAAAAAGGAAGAAAAAAAGAGAGAGAGAGAGAGAGAGAGAGAAAATCCCCTGGTAGTTTCTAGCTTCTCGGACTGTCCCCGGAGTCTGTAGGCTGCACAATGACACCGGTGTGTTTTAATTCTGTGCTGGAATAGCGAGACATGTGCGGCAGAAAGGCTGCGTCTCGTCTCGCCTAAAACCAGCCGGCGGCCGCTCAGTAGCAGCCGGGACCGTCGGGACCGCACATTTTTTGCAAAGACAGACTCCAGAGGAAGAAGACGCAACATGTTTGAAGCCTCGGGGATCCCTCTCATCCTGCTGGACATTACCTGCCTCATCCTCGGTATGTAATCCTCCGATGAGTTAATCCGTCTTGTTTATTTCTGCAGAGGGCTGCAGGCTTTTCTTTCATAGTGTCCAGACTTCAACAAGGCTGAGAAATATCACACGGGCCTAACGCAGTTGTTTAAGCAAATAGATTCAAGCGATTTGCATAGACGTCATATAAACACACATGGGAAGGCTCTTGAGGCTGAAGGAAGCAGGCAGGAAGATGGAAAAAAAGAAGAGAAAAAAAAAGGGCAACAAAGTCCCACCCTGTGTGTGTGTATTTTTCCTAGCAAAGCTGTATTTTTAGCTCAGTGTTTGGACTGTAATCATAGCAGAGCAGGACTACAACATGTCTCTGACAATGCTGCAGTGATCCTGATACAAAGACACTAAACAAAAAAACAAACAAAAAAAGTTCCTGATCATGAAATATCTGAGCTTTGTACTGCATGGGAGAGTCCCAGAGTTCAATCTGGCAGCTGCCAGGTTTGATAAGGATTTAGACAAACACAGCTCCAGACACACGCTCCCTGTGATTAATTTGCCCTCACTGTCTTGTGATTGACCACACTGCTGACTGTACCCTAATTTTCTCATTTTGTTTTGGAGCAGGCGGCAACCATGTCTAATCTCTGTTTACAGCCCCGTGCTGAGCTGAGTTTATTTGAAGTCCTCCTTGTCTGCTCTGTGTTGTAGCTACTTTATGTGCTGCTCTTGTCTTGGCCTGGACACTCCTGTGAAATCAGAGTTGGATGAAATGATCATCTCTACTTTTACTTAGCTGGCATAATAGTTGAAATACCAACAAATCCTGGATTAAAAACTGTATTGAAATAAAAGTGCAGTAATACTTTTACCCATTGCATATGGGTCCACTTTATAGTTTCTTTTTTAAAAATATCTCAGTGTTAGTGAATGAATGTTGCCATCTTGATAAAAGTTGATGGACTGTGTAAACACCACCTGTATAATCCAGGACTTCATCATATTATCCATGACACAGTCTGATATGAGAAATACAGAAATTTAAATGAAATGTCTTCTTCAGACGTTAGTTATCTATTATGTTTTACGTGCTTTAATAGTGTTTATGGTGTCAATAAAAATCTCTTTACAGTGCTCTTTGAACATCATTTTCCCATCTCATTTATTTTATATTTTATGCCTTTGTATTTACACTAAACTTCTTCCGACTTGTGGTAAAAAAGTGGCTTCACTGTTACCAGATTTGCAAGATCTGCGACAAATAATTTACATAACTCGTTTGCAACAAAGGCAGATTGAAGGGGATTTGAAAGCAGTCATATAGAGAATGTATTCAATAATTAAATGCTTACATATAACCTAATCAAACAAAGAAGAAATGAATATTATTCCGCTATCATCATATTTCTATCTACTTATGATGCCTTTCTTTGCGTTTACCTTGGTTTCATTTCTTAGGGGAAAGGCAGTTATGGTAAACAGTATTTCAAATGATTACCTGCATGCTCAGATTGGCACAATCCATTGATGTCATTTGCATTCAGTTTCAGTGTTTTTCAAAAGAAACCAGTCAGCGTAATTTACCCTGCAGTAACATGCCTTCACAAAGGTGTGTGACTGTGTGGTAACTCATTTAACCTGAAAACATCAATGCCGGTAATCATACTTGGAGGAATACCCGGTGCAGTGACTTCACTTTGTTTCTTAGTTCAGTTTTCTAATATTCAGGAAATAAAAAAAATTACTCCTAATGAAACAAATTGTGAGGAGAAGGAAAAAAGCATGTAACCACAACAAGTCAGGGCATGTTTCATGTGTTTTGATGGTGATTCCTGTACAGTTTAAAAGTGCAATTACTTTTCTCCAGAGATTGTAGCTTCATATTTCCACTATCCAAAGTTAAACACTGAGAATCACTGCATTATGACACTGACAGCTTGTTCTCCTGATTTTCTCATCCTTGTCTTCTACACTGTCGCTCTGCTGTGGCCTCAACGTTTCATTCAGTTATTGGGTAAATTTGTGCCCTTGAGCAAGGTGGATTGGTTGCAGTTGAACAAAAACCACAAGAACAAAAAAAATTTACCACAAAGCTTTTCGTACAGACCCCCCCCCCCCCCTTTTTTTTTTTTGAGGTAACACCCTGTCCAATTCCAACATGTCACATTTCCTGATGTGACTAAATAATAATTTAAGCCTTTCGTAAGAGCAGCAGTGGGTCATTGGCCTGAGTCATATGAATATTTGCTGTTACTTGTGTAACAGGGTGTACGGTTTGATGATAGATGCTGAAATCTGTCAACAAGGTGTAATTTCTAATCATCTGCCTCTTTCCTCATCTCAACAGTTGGACTTCCATTTTTTATCCTCACCCCACAACACAACCCTTTCAAACGGGGTTTCTTCTGTAATGATGAGTCCATCAGATACCCTCTTAAAGAGGACACCATATCCTACCAGCTCTTGGGAGGAGTCATGATCCCCTTCACTCTTATTGTGGTAAGAAAACAGCTTACCTAAGACTTTCAAATGTCACTGCAAAACAGAAATTCAACAGTTTAGTTTGTCGTCAATTTGGTCAAGCAGTGTGACTGTTTGCTTGAGAAAATGTAACTTATTGTTTAAAAATCTCTTCCCTTGCAGATCTTTTGTGGCGAGTGCCTTTCCGTTTACATGTCTCGCATCAAGAATCATTCTTTAGGGACCAAGTATGTGGCTTGTGTCTACAAAGCTGTGGGGAGCTATGTATTTGGAGCTGCAGCCAGCCAGTCTCTGACAGACATAGCAAAGTACTCCATTGGTCGTCTGCGGCCAAACTTCCTGGCTGTATGCAAACCAGTCTGGGATCGCATCAACTGCAAAGCTGGCGGCTACATCGAGAACTTCACCTGCACTGGAGACAGGTTTCTGGTAGATGAGGCCAGGTAATGGTTCTGAACATGAAATCCACAAGAGCATTATGAGCATAGTGCAACTGTTGCAGTGGTTAATCTCACCAGGAGGGGCCTGATAATCAAATGACTGTATATAAAGATGGATGACATGATAATTCATGATAACTCTGGTGTCTGGCTGCTTTATAGCAAGTTAGCTCCACCCCTGATCCCTACTGTGCAGGTGACATCCAAATGATGCCACCAGAGTAAAATGACAGCACCTGTATCGGGGTATTTTGGCTTTGTTTTTGGACAGTGGAGGGAAGTGGTGATTTGTTGCCCATCTTTATCTACAGTCATTGGGATAATGTAAGAGTGCCTTGTTTCTTGCATTGCTTTGTGGTGGACCTTTAACTTTTAAGCTGGCAAACTCTAAAGGAGTTTCCACAATGCGGTTCAATGAGATAAGATCATCTCTATTGACCTTTACTTGGAAATGCAAGTGTCACAGCAGCAGAGGTACAAGTACAAATACAGTAATAAGTAAAGTAAGTAACTTTACAGCTGTAAGATACTTATACCTTATGTACATCTACTATTGTGTAGAATCTTCTTCTCATTAGACCCTGGCTGGTAGATGCCAACATATTTCAAACTACATGCCCCCAATTTAGGGTTTTGATTAAAATGTGCAGCCTTGATGGCCAAGCCAAAATCACCCTGGTGACACTGGCAGAGCCATTTTCTCAGACAGTGCTGAGAAACATCATTCAGCTGTTTTCACAGACTTGGAGCTCCCCACAACTAGTAAACGATGTGTAAAATGAATGCAGTCCATCTCCAAATGTGTATCAGTACAGTTAAATGAGAGTAAAAAAACATTTTGATTTGATTTTCATTCAGTATTTCTTGTTTATTTTCTGTAGACTGTCCTTTTACTCTGGCCACTCATCCTTCTCTATGTACTGCATGCTGTTCCTTGTAGTAAGTACACATTTTCCTCTTATAAAACCATTTATGGCCAAAATTTTACATGCATACTCATAGTAGAAATGCTTATACAATTTTAACACTTTACCGTTTTACTATACCTGGTAAGATAATAGCTACTGTATGCCTAGGTGTGACCACTACATAATTTTGTTTATAATATTTATTCATTTTCTCCCTCTGACTTACTGTAGCTATACATTCAAGCCAGACTAAAGTCAGACTGGGCAAGGCTTCTGCGTCCCACCATCCAATTCTTCCTGATAGCAACTGCTGTGTATGTGGGTCTGTCTCGGGTGTCTGACTACAAACATCACTGGAGTGATGTGCTTGCTGGCCTCCTGCAAGGGGGTTTAGTGGCTATTTTTACAGTAAGTTTAATTGAAAGGTCTATTAAGATAATGGTGAAACAAGACCCTGCATTTCTTATGCAGGGTTGTCAAAATTGTCAATTTATTTAGAATAGATGGATGGATGGATGGATGGATGGATGGATGGATGGATGGATGGATAGATAGATAGATAGATAGATAGATAGATAGATAGATAGATAGATAGATAGATAGATAGACAAAGAGACCTTTATTTACCCCTGGAGGGAGATTAGGTAAATTTTAGGAATATTTATAAAGTACACACTGACCATCTCACTCCTCTTAAAAAGAGGTTAAACTCCTGAACATGCAATTTTACAGTGTTGGTGTCTATGCTATCTTGTTGTTTTACCACAGTGTCTCTTCCAGATTTTTTCTTTTTACACATTATTCTCCCCAGAACTCAGATTGACAGTGTTGTCAGTTAAAAGAGATATAGTCAACAGTTTGGAGTTCAAAAATAATTACAGTTGAATGAGTTCTACTGTTTTTTGCAGGTGTTCTGTGTGTCCAACTTCTTTGAACAGCCAGTGGATGCAGTGGTATCACAGGAGGAAGAAGCCTCGCCAACCAGTTTACAGGAAAACCCGTCCAATTTGAACCACTATGGTAGCACTGACTGAATCTGAGGCCTCAAACATAATTCTGTACAGGGCGTCTGCTCCTTAAAGTGGCCAGAGAGGACCTAAAACACATCAATGAACTGCAAGTCTTTCATATTAACTGCTGGATGTTCCTGTGCATTTTGTCAACACACCCTGTTACCCCATGAAGCCAACGCTGCAGCCTGCAGGCTTAACCTGCTACCTTTGGTGTGGTTAGTAAACTCTATTTGCAGCAAGAAAGTGTACTACATAAGGCAGTACTTGCACTTTACTTAGATATAAAACAAGCATAGGTTTCTGGCTAAACCCATTTTAATACAGTGGAATTGTGGAATGACAAAACAGAATACAGTACAGTATGTTGGGTTGACATGAGAAAAAAATGCTTTTTACAGTGTAAGCTTGTTGGAAATATAGTTTCCAGTGTATCTTGGTCTAATGTTGCCATTTTGAATGAATGAAATTCCTTTTTCCCAGAATATAATGAGCGTCTGTGTGCACACTGCAAGCAGGCTTGTAGAGAGCCTGGCACCTGTGAATAAGAAAACCTGGACTGTCCTTAAACTTAATATGGAGCCTGAACTCATAAATTATATATTTTAAGTACAATTTTTTTTGCCTTAGTCAGATTGCTGCTACTTGCTGGTATGTCCCTTACCTGATGTCATTTTATTGTAATGTATGGAAATACAGTGAATTTGTTTTTGTTTTGTTTTTACGTTTTGTATGAAGCTCTATATGGTTTTGTCTGCACAGAAGCTTTAAACTGTTTTGTTTAGAGTAGTACGGGGAATATAATGAGACAATAAAGTGAGCTCCATTTTGCTACTTTGGTACAAACGAGATAAATCATTACTGTGTGTTTTGTCTGCAGAGAACACAAGGCATATATAATGCAAGTGAATGGTAAACAAGAAAAGGTGCTGATTGTACGACATGTAGGCTATTTTTCCACATTAGAATAGCTGATTTGTCTTTTTCCAGTGACTGCCATGACAGACTGCAGAGTCAGATATTTGGGCAAGGAAGAGAAACCACGAGTATAAATTAGAAACTACAGTGGCTTGCAAAAATATTCACACCGCTTGAACTTTTCTACATTTTGTCACGTTACAATGACAAACATAAATATATTTAATTGGAATTTTATGTGAAAGACCAACACAAAGTGGCACACAATTGTGAAGTTTTTTTTACAAATAAAATAACTGAAAAGTGCGGTGTGCAAAAGTATTCAGCCCCCTTTTCTCTGAGTGCAACCAATTGCCTTCAGAAGTTGCCTGATGATTGCTGAATGATCGAAAGTTGACCTAATGACTAAATAGAGTTAGGTTGTGTATAATCTAATCTCAGCACAAATACATCTGTTCTGTGACGGCCTCAGATGTTTGTTAGTGTTATATGAATATTGGGGCGCAAACAGCATCATGAAGTCCAAGAACACACCAGACAGGTCAGGGATAAAGTTGTGGAGAAGTTTAAAGCAGGGTTAGGCTATAAAAAGATTTCCCAAGAGTATGGCACAACTGCAAACCTACCAAGACACGGCCATCCACCTAAACTTACTGGCCGAACAAGGACAGCACTGATCAGAGATGCAGCCAAGTCGGCGTGCACTGCACACATCTGGCCTTTATGGAAGAGTGGCAAGAAGAAAGCCATTGTTAAAAGAAAACCATAAGAAGTCCCATTTGCAGTTTGCCAGAGGCCATGTGGGGGACACAGCTAACATGTGGAAGAAGGTGCTCTAGTTAGATGAGACCAAAATTGAACTTTTTGGCCTAAATGCAAAACGCTATGTGTGGCAGAAAACTAACACTGCACATCACTCTGAACACACTGTCAAACATGGTGGTGGCAGCATCATGCTCTGGGGGTGCTTCTCTTCAGCAGGGACAGCAAAGATGGTCAGAGTTGATGGGAAGATGGATGGAGCCAAATACAGGGCAATCTTGGAAGAAAACCTGTTGAAGTCTGCAAAAGACTTGAGACTGTGGCGGAGGTTCACCTTCCAGCAGGACGACCCTAAACATAAAGCCAGGGCTACAATGGGATGGTTTAAAACAACACATATTCATGTGTTTGAATGGTCAAAGTCAAAGTCCAGACCTAAATCCAATCAAGAATCTGTGGCAAGACCTCCATCTAATCTGACTGAGCTTGAGCTGTTTTGCAAAGAAGAATGGGCAAAAATTTCAGTCTCTAGATGTGCAAAGCTGGTAGAGACATACCCCAAAAGACTTGCAGCTGTAATTGCAGCAAAAAGCAGTTCCACAAAGTATTGACTCAGGGGAGCTGAATACCGCAGAAAAAAATTAAAACCGTATAATTTTCTTTGTACTTCACAATTGTGTGCCACTTTGTGTTGGTCTTTCACATAAAATTCCAATAAAATATATTTATGTTTGTAGTCGTAACTTGACAAAACGTGGAAACAAACAAAACACAGCTTTCAGTAGATTATTTGTGTTAGTTTGTGAAGGCACACCAAAGAAATCAAAAGCATAAGGACACCTCCTATGTCATCAGTGGAAAAACATGTTTGTTTGCTGCTTCTGAGGTCACCTTATCTTCACCCAGGGAAACTTCTGTTAGCAGAGAAGTACCAGTCCTTGGCTGTGAATGTCCAAGTTAAGGATCTGCTTTAGATTTTAAATCCTATTACAGTGGCTGAGAAATCAAGGCTAAAGACAAGTCTAACACAGTGACAGCAATAAATCACACGCATACATTTCAACTTTAATTCATCAACTATCTGTAGTTGTTTGTTTTGTCATCTTAAACATGAATAAGTAGGATATAATATAGTATATATAATAAGTGTCCAGGTAACAGTTCAACAAATTGATAGTCAGCTATTTGTTACACTTTTAGTTAACATGCTCCATGCAAAACCACTATATATGTATGTCTCATCAGTCATCAGGCCAATTGTGATTCTCCTGTCCTATAGTCTGTAGGCATGAAGGGAGTGAAACACACATGCACAACTGATTGAATAGAAGAAATGGTCTTTGAAGTCTTAAGTAGAGGCAATGTGAAACTGAAACAGTAATAGCACTGGACAACAAACTTAATTACAGTGATACAGCAATATATTTTAAAGTGAATTAGTACAGTAACAAGAGAACTGATTTCACAATATTATAAACTAGGTAGCTGTCACATGTCTCACATGGTTTCTTGTGCCAAGTATCACCACTACTCACCACAACATTGAAGTTGCATCCAAGTCACATCCGAGTTATTGTAACTATTGAGTTCAGTTAAGACCTATCTGATATTTAACATTGTGGTGTTGGGCACATTATCGTTAGCTTGGTTAGCAGTGAACTGATTACATGAACACTAAATTCTACTAAAGCATAAACCAGCCATCATAAAACACAAACTCTAAAACAAGACTGCCTAAAATAAAGCTACTACATGGCTATTTGGGTATTAGGTAAAACATGTATGTTCAAAGATATGACAAAATAGTGGATATAACCACATCAGTTCAACTGTAAGTTACTGTGCGTAGAACACAGAGATGGTTAAATGTTCAACTTTAAGTTGTGGTAGTGGTGATCAAAATACTGGATTTCATTTCTAAGTATAACTAATTACTACTACTACTAACCTGATAACATTTTAGTCTACTTCAACTTCAAGATGAACTCCAAACTACTCCATTAACATCTGTGAGCTTTCTGTTTTTCACCCTATTGTGCTATTGAAACTAAAGCTTTCCCTAGCTTCAGTTCCTGTTAGAGAGACTGAGAGGAAATTCACAGATATCATCACACATACCTCAGTATATATTTTTTAGGAATGTGTTCATGTGATAAATTTGAGAAATCCCTTCAGAGAAGCTTCTCATTTTTTTTCTATTAACTAAGATCTGATGACCCTATTCAGCAAATATGATTTAGTACCATAACAGCACTTCTTTGTTGACATTTAAGCTATACATTGATCTAAGTTTTATAGCTTCCTCTTCCAGCACAGCACCACTCTCCAAAGCCTTTATAGTACGGCTCTATTAATGCTAAATATTTTCTAGTACTTTACAGATCATTTCTAGGCCATTAATAAAATCAACTTTTGAGTTGCCAAATTATGGAAAATCCACCTAGTTAGGTGGTAAGAAACAAATATTTTATAGACACTGAATCATCATCCCAAGTCTGTTTGGCCTGGGAAAAACTGCTCAGCTTTTACTTTCTGAAATCTGACCAATCACGTTACCCATTGCTCCACAAAGCTCTCTTGTTGTCACACTGACCTTGACAATAGCTCTTATTGAGAGCAGTTCCATTCAGTCTCTGTCACATGTCCCACTTTATCTTGCCAAGCAGTGATGCTGCTGGAGAAACAAGGAACTCAGAGTCCCGTCTGCAATGACAGCTTTAAGTGTCACTGAAATAATTACCACATTTCACCTGCTCCTGACGCACATTTCTCTTAAAATAAGAATGCATTTGAGCATGACCTGAAAAGCTTCATGTTGACAATCTGTCAAGAGAAAAGGAAAAAAAATACATTAGCTGCTAGATTGTCCATTAGTATCAAGTTAAACCATAACATTTTCAGCAACATTAGCAGCTGACTTTGGCCACCACAAACCAAATTGGTCATCACAATTCAAATGAGAAGATAATATTAAACCTCCATGTAACATGAGCTGCTAAGTTTGGCCATTCTGTATATATTCCCTATTAAAAAGGAAATATTTTCAGTAACTTTAGCTGCTGGGTTTGGTCTCCAACAATGTAATGTCAGAGGAAAATGATAAAGTGACAGTGGCATTGGCTGCAAATTCTGCCCATTAAATATTGAATATTGAAGGTTTTCAGTAACTTAAGCTGGTATATTTGGCCAACAATCTAATGCCAATGGACAACGAAAATGGTATTAGCTGCTAATTCTGGCTCTCAAAAATTTGGAATTGATTTGAATTGAAACAGTGACAATTACTTTACCTCCCAGTATTGTCGACTAAAAGCTTCTGTCTTAAAGTTAGGAAAGTATAAGGCCAGCTTTACCTGTCAAAGTCCTAAAGTTTGGAGGTGATAAGGTTAGCATTTAGCTGCCAATTTATAGAAAAAAGGGCTAGCAGGAAGCTTAGCAGTCCAGTGTCACTGACACAAAATTAGGACATTATAAGGCTGAAATAAAAATTACTACTTTCGCAAATGTCAGACGTAGAATTAGGTAACATTTTGACACATTAAAGTGATGTGCTCATTATTTTGTAATAATAAAGCAATAATATCCATTATTTTGAAATGGCCTTTCTGCATGTTGACTACTTTAAGTTATGGTTCTTTAAGTTTATTTTGATAACACTTGTATTTTAACTTTTATTTGTAGAACTGCAGTATAACTACTTTTTCTACCATGAGGCTACTTCCAGAACCACAGATGTTGTTGCTATTTTTCTTGCTTGAGTGTCTAAGTCTTATTTATGGGATGTATGGCCACCTACTGGACAACTATGTTATTAAGGCTGCACTTCATGTTCTGTCATCTTTGCTATATTCTCCCATGGTTAGAAACAGATCTGAAACACTTGGTTATTATTCAATCTACAGAAAATTCATTTGCAGCTTCCCCCCCCCCTCAATCTCTTTAATTGTAAAAATAAGTGAAAATTTCAGACAGTTGGTAAAATAAAATAAATTAAGACATATTAGTCTTTTTTATAAAGATGCTTAGGTCTCGACAAGACAAGACAATGTAAGATAGATTTGATTTGTGACAGTCACAAAATTTATTACCATGGTATCAAACATCTCACACCATCATCTCAACTATATTTGAGAAACTAAACTTATTCCCCCACTCTTTTCATATTCTGAAACCAGTGAAGAACAGATACTGCAAGTCAAGCTACACGTTAATTTACCCTCTTTAACATAATGCTTGTATGATCAATACAGTTAGGAGATGAGTCTCATATGTGCATTGTTACACATTACCTCTACATTTTGATACAGTTAAACACAAAAATTCAAAAAAATACATGTGTTTAAATAAAAGGTTTTGTTTTTCCACAAGTTCATTTTCTTCTGCCACTGGTGAAATCTGCTCACTTGCTCCAAGCTAGACACAATCAGAAGAATTTTACAGCACCGTAGGGTTGTAAAATTTTATTTGGAGAAATCTGTACATGGAGGTTTTGGCCTTCAGTGTGTTCACATATATAAGCAGTAATGGGGACGCAAACAGAAAGCTCACTGAAGAACAAGAGAAGTGCTATCCATTACTCAAAACTGGACAGGAAGTTCAGTACAATCTGCTTCAGTTTAGCGTCTGATGCCTCCGAGATCTTGCCGTCAGCCCTGAAACACAAAACAGGTGAAGTCACATGAATGCCATTTTGAATCCATTAACCTGTAATAATGTTTGTCACTTAAGAGTCAGTCTAAGATTAGAAAATATCTCACTTGATTGCAGCAAGCAGGTCCTGGTGCTGGCTGAGGATGTGCTGTAGGAAAGCCTTCTCAAACTTTGTGATCTTGCTGGGCTCCATCTTGTCCAAGTGACCTCTGACACCAGCATAGATGACTGCTACCTGCTCCTCGATGGCCATGGGAGCTGGAAGCAAGGGCAGAGGCATTTTAGTGGACTACTGTGGTTATTTTTAAAAAGACATGCAATACTAGCTCAGCATTAGTATTATACTATATATATATATAAAAAATAAAGCATAGTTCCTCAAAGCTTAATAAAAATAAAACTCACAGTACTGTCCTTGCTTCAGCAGTTCAGTGAGCCTGACACCCCTGTTAAGGAGCTGCTGTGTGGCAGCATCCAGGTCAGAACCAAACTGGGCAAAGGCAGCAACCTCACGGTACTGAGCCAGCTCCAGCTTCATGGTACCAGCCACCTGTGGAGGAAAAATGTAGAATGTCTGAAACTAGACTAGCCTCCTACTTGAATGTTTGTTCTTTTTTTAAACATGCATCTGCAATCTCTACATTCAAGAAAAAAAAAAAACAACTCTTAGCCAGATGTTACCTGCTTCATGGCTCTGGTCTGGGCAGCAGAGCCTACTCTGGACACAGACAGACCCACATTGATAGCAGGGCGGATACCCTTGTAGAACAGCTCAGTCTCCAAGAAAATCTGCAAGAAACACATTAAGATAGCCAATATAACAATGGTTTAATACTGAACATTTTATAAATGGGGCAGATCACTAATGAGAACAGCTGAGGACAAGTTCAAAACAAACCTGTCCATCTGTGATGGAGATGACATTGGTGGGGATGTAGGCAGACACATCACCGGCCTGAGTCTCGATAACAGGGAGGGCAGTGAGGGAGCCGCCACCAAAGTTGTCATTCATTTTAGCAGCTCTCTCCAGCAGACGGGAGTGCAGGTAGAACACATCACCAGGGTAGGCCTCACGACCGGGAGGACGACGCAGCAGCAGGGACATCTGACGATAGGCAACAGCCTAAAAGGAGGGGGAAAGTAAATTTACCAAGGTTGTCCTTTGCTACGATAGTTGTTTATTTCACTTTCCTACATTAAATTTAGCCCTCACCTGCTTGGACAGATCATCATAGATGATCAGGGCGTGCTTGCCATTGTCTCTGAAGTACTCTCCCATGGAGCAGCCAGAGTATGGGGCCAGGTACTGCAGAGGGGCAGCATCAGAGGCAGTGGCAGAGACCACGATGGTGTACTTCATGGCATCAGCATCAGTCAGCCTCTTCACCAGCTGAGCCACAGTGGACCTCTTCTGTCCGATGGCAACATAGATACAGTACAGCTTCTTCTTCTCATCAGTTCCATCGTTGAAGCGCTTCTGGTTGATGATTGTGTCAATGGCAATGGCGGTTTTGCTGGAGAATGAATATGCCCAGTTAGTTCAAAGAATAGTTATAGCCTTAAAAGATATGCTTTCTTTGATCACTGATACCGTGCCCAAAAATCACATTAAAACATTTACCCAGTCTGCCTGTCACCAATGATCAGCTCACGCTGGCCTCGGCCAATTGGCACCAGGCTGTCCACAGCCTTGATTCCAGTCTGCATGGGCTCCCTCACAGAAATACGGGGGATGATGCCAGGTGCCTTCAGACCCACACGCCTACGAACTTTGGAGCCAAGGGGACCCTGAAAGTAGAGGAAAAATATTTTGTGAAGATGTTTTTAAAAAAAAAAAGAATAAAAAAAGAAAAAAAATCTATTCACTGAAAACAAGTAACAATTCTGGTATTAATTCAGCAGTTTATGCCTGGTATTCAGATTACTTCTATGCAGTCACTACTCTAAGGAAAAGTCCAAGACCTGGTCATTTTCACAGTACCAACACACAAGTGGATGCTTATGTATAGGGAGACAGGGCACATTTGTCAGGAAGGTCACTTTTGTCTATCCAAGACTCTGGAATAACTTAACTAGGATGTTTTATTTATCAACAGACCAAGTTGCACAATTAGATTCAAGACATCATCTTTCAAAGATCATAATTAAGTTTCACCTAGGTTGTTTTAGTATTCACTAAAAAAAGGAATCGGAACATCTCAAATAACCTTTCCATCAATGGCGTTTCCCAGAGCATCCACCACACGGCCAAGCAGCTCCTCACCAACAGGAACATCCACGATAGCACCGGTCCTCTTCACAATGTCACCCTCCTTGATCAGCTTGTCATTACCAAACACCACAACACCAACGTTGTCAGGCTCCAAGTTCAGAGACATGCCCTGGAAGAAAACATTTTACAACTTATTAAGAAGTTAATAGTTGTTAGTTTAGCATACAAGGAAAAAAATTCCAGAGATGGGCGATTTAGGATTCTGTTGCTTTCAACCTTCACATCAAGAAAAAGTTAAATGCCCTTCTATTCTTACTTTCAGACCAGATGAAAATTCCACCATCTCTTCTGCCTGGACATTCCTCAGACCATACACTCTTGCAATACCATCACCAATGGACAGCACACGTCCTGTCTCCTCCAGGTCTGCAGTGGTGTCAGCTCCCATGATCTTCTCCTCCAGGATGGAAGACACCTCGGCTGTGCCTGTGAAAGAGTAAGTCATTCAATATGAAGCTTCCTTCATTCATGCATGAATGTTTTAAATTAAAGGAAAAAGGTCTCTATACAAATATATGGATATGAAACCTAGAAAACAACTGGACTTTGGTCATAACACTGCATTTCACTGTATTCTGGTATTTCATGGTGTTCATTTACAATGTGTATACAAATGTTAACTGTATGATCTGTCTATCCATATTTGTCATCTGTATCATCCTATGTCATGCAGTTAAATAAATGTGGACTTTCATCTTGTCTCCCTGGTAATTTCTATTTATCTTGTGCTTTTTAATCTCTTGGTTGTACAATGCAGCTACAATAAATGTTTTTGCCATTGGATAAATACAGTAACCAATACTATTATACAGGTTAATTGTTGCTTTTCCCTGGACAGGCAACAATCCAAGTTCAGTTTGTAATTAAACTGAACAGTGCCTATTCACATTAATGTCATTATGGAGACAGCGGTTTGTGGTTCTGATGAATTATATTAACATTTTATAAGAGTTTATTATGTTGTTCACCCAGTTTAAAACATAAAATGGGTAAAGTTACACCCTAGTGTATGTGGTTGTTCAACAGCATCACAGACTAAATGATCACACACAGACTCAACAACCTCTCTGAAACAGTTTCAACACAAACATCGACACCATATTGAAGCTGGGACTTATTGCAGGACTATGTTTTCCTGATAAACAGTTAACTGAGTCTATCCAATGACAATGTCAATAAACATGTAAACCTGAGGACGACTCTTCTGTGAACTCAGAAAAACTGTTTGATTAGTGACCTTCATCAGTCACCTTTGCATGCTAGGTAGAAGTGAAGGCTAAAGTTTGTGTCGTGTTGTTTTTGGCTTCCTCACCTGTCTTCTGCAGCCATGGTCTATGTGTATGGAGGTGGTTGACCCCAACGCAGGCGGCCGGTACAGTCTTGGACACCTGTGATCAACCGCGGGCAGCTTTAATTACACGTAGACTGCAAGTAAAACTGCACTGAACACATTTGAAGCCTTGGTTTCTATCAACAATGGGCACCATAAGAGCGCAGCCAGTGTAAACCTGTGCAGCGCAGAAGACATGCGCTGTCAAGACTTTCTGACCTTCAAAGCGTGGCTGAATGAGCCGTTAGCCGGCAGCTAGCATTAGCTCGCCTGCTAACTTTAGCGCCGCTTGCTGCAGGACGAAGACTGACGCCTCACAAGGGCAACGTCGACAAACACATTTTTTTAAAAAAACATAAAAACAAAAAACAATTTCTCGATCATTAGCACGAATTATTAATAAGAACAGAGTCGTAGCGTTTAAAGCTGCATCCGTACGTGGATGACAAGTTAGCTAGCGGCCTGTGTCGTTGACGTTACCCTTCACGCCCACAAGGTTCAGGCTCTATCGATCTCGCTGCATCTTTCACATTGGATACACGTTGTTTAATTAAAAAATACTTACAAATCCAGCCCTTCTGGGCAGGGTCCTGGCCAAAGCTGCTGCAACTCTCACGGATAGCATTTTGTCGGGTTGCTAATGACCTGTCCTCCACCGCTGCCCGTGGGTGAATGTAATGGCTGAATGAACTCTTCTTCTATTTATGTGACACTGATGTAAAGTTTCCTGCTGTACGACTCAACTCTGCCACCTGTCGCCACGGAGAGGACACTGACACCTTTCATTGTTACCATAGACTGGATATAGACTTTTACCCACTACTGCTTATGAAAAAAAAAAAAAAAAAACTATTTATCAAACTTAATTTGGCTTAAAATTGTTTAAAAATACTTTGAGTGAGACCTTTAATCAAACTCTTATGATATATATATATATATACAATAATAGATCAAAATATATGACACACTCACAAGGACACTTATAAACATTTCCTCATTTGTCAGATGTGTTTCTGTAAAGGGACTACAAGAAAAACACAGACAGCCATGCAGGCACACACACACACACACACACACACACACACACACACACACACACACACAAACACGTGTGCGTTTACCTTAATATACTCAGATATTATCCAAAGTATAGAATTTTTTGCCTCACAGGTTCTGGGGTTGAACTGCTGGCCGGGACCTTATTATGTTGAGTTTGCATCTTCTCTCCATGCATATGTGTGTTCCCTCCCAGTGCACCAGTTTCCTCCCACAGTCCAAAGACATCCATAATTAATAATGATATATTCAAATTATAATTGCAGGTGACTAATGTTTGCTAATGTCTCATTATCAATTGAGAAACTTAATATGCATTATTAATGTTACACTAACAATTATAACTGCCAACCTGATGACTTATTAAGAAATGCAAACCTCTAAGTTCTTATCAAAGGTTTACCAACATTTATAAGTTAGTGAATAGAAATGCAGAGCCAAGTCATTACCAAAACATGATAAATGATAAACAGAACAACCAATATAATGTGAGCACCTTAGCTTAAATAATAGAAATAAAAATGTTTAAAAAAAAAAACGCGTCAACAACGTAAACATTTCACATTTACTACATTGTTCTTTGTACATTTGTAGGCCACTACTTTACTTTTCTGCATGCACATAAACAGCTAGTCAAACACTATGTATAACTGCAAGTGGTTATACAATTAATAAGTCTGCAGTTGCCAATGTAAATAAATTGTTTATGAATGGATTTTGGTCCTGCTGCCTTTTCCAGAAATGGTCACAGTCAATTCTAGACATCTTCTTAAAGATTTAAAGAACTGGCTAAAAAGACTAGAAGAGTGTTTACTCTCTATGAGGATTATACACAATCCAGCCAACCATTTCTATGTCAACAGCTGTTGCAGTGATATATGATATCCTAAAATGCTTTGCACACATAGAGCTGGAGGCTTTAAAACAATGTAATTTGTCAGGGCTGTGTGTAGATTACCTTGACCAATGTCTTAAAACAGTGTCAGTAAAAAAGTGTCCCACTAGTGGAACAGTGTATTTTAAAAGGTTAAAACATAAAACAATCAATTGAGATTAAAATAGGTAAACAAATGTTTATTTTCCTCATCCGAATCAAGGGTTTTAAGGAAAATGGTTGTCCTGGGCTGCACAGATTGTTAGGCCCCATTGAGACATATTTGTGACTTGTAATATTGGGCTTTAAATAAATTTAAATAAAATATAATGCCAATATTGTCAACACTTAAGATTTCTCAAGACTTGCATATCCCCTATTCATTTGTTTAGAATGTAATTGTGTGAATGGATTGACAAAATATTAGCTGCACTTTTCAGTATTTCAGTCCAGTACAACACAAGAAAAACTGGAATGAATTCATCACTTCATAACAGGAGTGAGTTGTATGTGTAAATACATAGTACTGTGCAAAAGTCTTAGGTCACCCTTAGATTTGTTGTTTAAGCAATGCTATAATGACCATAATTTAAAAAAATTTCAGTCTCTTTATTAGAATTCAACCAGAAAATACAGTAAATGTATATGCAGTATTATAAATAGACAAAAAAAAAAAAAAAAGAAAAATCAGAAAAAACTGCTTCTATAGGCTAAAGTGGCAAGTATTCAGTGTGACCTCCCCTTATACTTGGTCAATAAAAGAATAAATTATATATATAAATTTTTTTTTTTTTTTTCAGTCTGGCAATTAACCACTTTCTCACTGAACCTGAACTGTTTTATATATATCATATATTTTCAATTAAAAAAACAAACAAACAAACAAAAAAAACCTCCTTTGACTCCTAAGTGCAAACCCCGCTCGGGTTTGAGGCGCCGCAACATCGCCCTCTTTTGCCCCGGACATCAAATGACATGTCTGCTTTTGTCAACGCCAACCAGGCGAGTCAGACAGTCGATCCGTTTGGTTTGCGCGTGGTGCTAGCCAGCCAGCCAGCTACAACCAACCGCCTGAATGTAGATCCGCATGGGCTACTACTACTCTATCTCTCCGAATAACCCAGCGGAATCATAAGATAAGGATCCCAGGATGGTGTTAGTGCATGTCGGATATCTGGTTCTTCCCGTATTCGGCTCAGTAAGAAACAGAGGTACGGTATTAATATTCATATCGATCCAAAACATGTGCCCTGTTTATCTTAATATTCACTGCAGCTGTTGGCTAGCTAGCTGGAGCTTAGCCGTTGGGTTAGCTCGCGTTAGCTAGCTTAATAATTAACGGTCAAATTATTCGCCGTACGTCAGACTACTTTAACTTGTATGCATTGGAGTTGATATAAACCACCGAATAATGTAGTTTGTTTGTTGATTCACGCCTAATTTTAAGCCAAATACCGCCGCTGAAGATAAGCTAACTGGCTCCTTGGCTCAGGCTATATCTTGGAACGGAAACATTTCTCACAAAGGATTTCACATGAACGGGAGGAGGGGGGGGCGGTCAAAACCACATCCCCGAATAGACAATCAGTATTAACATGAGGCACATTTTATTCGTGCTACTTGTAATTCGGTAACAGCACGATGCATTGTTATCCTCCCTAACCCCCCTCATCCCCCCTCCATACGGCGCTATCCTGTATTTGCACTGTAAAAATACCGCAAAATAGACGTAGCCGCTCCAGCCAGTCAGCTTATCTGAGCCTGGATGATGTCATTTGAAGATCATCTGCTTCTCTGCTAGCGCTCGCCGTTTTTTCCACCGTGATTTTCACTAATTATTATCCGTGTCAATCGGCCAACAGTCTAATCGATAGATGGACAATTGCCCGGTGAGCGTGGACTTTCCGAGCCATCAATACATCAATCGCCCTTTTTCTTTTATTTGCTAATTGGCAATTCAGCAGCTGCTTGTTTGAAGCTGCCGAATTGCAAAAAAAAAAAAAAAAAAAAAAAAAAGAGAGAGAGAAAAAAAAAAGACCCGAGTGTGCGGTCACAGCTAAACAATGATAAAGCTACAGTGTAACATTAATTTCATAACAGTGGCATCAGTGATTTCATTGTGCTTTTATTTCTGTTCTTATTTCCCTGTTTCATAGTATGGAGGCTGGCTCTACATTCTGCATTTATCAGATCTTTGTCGTCCCCCCCATTGTGTAGCTAATGATCATCTGCTGCTGTGTGGTGTGGCGTGGCCTCTGCCTGTTCTCTGCATTTAGCTGTATTGTGAATCCCTTCTTCATTTCCTCTTTCCATCAGAAGACGACATTGGTATTAAAAAGCACCCCCTCCCAAGATGTATTCAGCCATAGACTTTCCATGTTAAGCAGACTAAAACAATAGCTAACACCTAGATCAGAGCACCTTTTTGTCTTTTTTTCTGTCAAATTGCTGTAGCACTGAGTTAACATTTTAGCTCCTTTTTAGAAATCAGTTGAATGTCATTGTGTACCTCCCATCCAGTCTTGATAGACAACATGCTGTAAATTCCTGTAAAGTGGATACATTTTGCATGATCTCAAACACTGCACTGCATTGTTGAACACCAGAATTTGGCTCATCTTCCTTCTCTTCACACAAGGTGCAATGTACGTGAATCAAATGACCTATAATTGGGGGGAGAAAAAAAGCATGCAAATCCGAACCACGTGCATGCCATTTCTATCGTGAAACTCAGCATTTCAGCAAATGCTGTAACATAAACCCTTGAAATGACTGAAGGTACACTGCACCTGCACACAACAACCTGCCATAACTGTCTCCATTTTTGTGTAATCCTTTTGTTCCCTTTGCAAATTTCAAGCTTTGAATCACACTGAATTGTCAGGGCTGTTTGCCCTGTAATGGGCAAATGAAACCAAACATTTAAGTAAGCAAAACATGCTCACTGGTGGTTCATCACTTCCCAATTTTCCCCACTAACATAAGGCCAAAATGCTATCCATTTCACAGGGATGCCTATTTTCCTGCACTGCTAAAGAGATCCTCTATTAGTAATAACGTCTTTATTGTTTGGTTGTGGTCTCTCTTTACCTTTTGTTCTGATAATAGTACTTTCAATGCATGGTCACATTTATGATTCATAATTTTTGGTTTTTGTTTTTCTACATTGACTAGTGAAAATCCAATGTAATCTTTCTGTAGTAAAGATGTACCCTGCTGTACTGGAATCATGTGCTGTAGCCAACACGTCTGCTCATTGGATGCCGCTTTTGTTCTTTTTAACCCTATATGGAGCATGGTGGGCCTTGCCTTCAGTCTATGTTGTTTATTTTTGTTGCATGGATTTATACTATTATTACAAACAAACAAGAAAGAAAACACAAATTCCACATATACTAATATTTTTCAATAAAGAATATAGTGTTTTTCCTAACCTTCAGTGTGCTTCTTGCTGATTTCCATTTATTGTCCTCCCTCTCCCCTGTCCCTACCTGCCCCCTCTCCACCCCACCCACCTCCTCTCCCGCTGTGACAAAGATAGACGATTTCCACGCTTCCTCCATCACAGGGCCTGAATGAGTCTATCTGCTGTCATTCATGGTGATCGTTTTCACTGAGACGCTTGAAAACGCAGTGTGCTACTTAAACTGTAGACTTGAGCTTTTGACCCATAGCAGCAAGGTCATCTGCTGTCCGCCCGACTACACTGACAGCCTGCTAAGCTGAAAATACTGCTGGAAAGTCATACTGCTTATCTTTCCTGGGTGTGTTTAAAATCATACTGCCTTTCTCAAGCGTACTCCTAGTAAATGCAATGTAGACTTTGCCTATTTCCTCATGATTTTTTAAAATATTTCCTCTGTTTACATCAGAATTCGTCATGTTTTTTTACACTGTCAAAGCAGATTAAACTCAAACCATATTGGATTTTTGCATCTTCTGTAAGAAGTGCACAATTTTAATCTCTAAACTGGCAGGATTGTGTAAAATTCACTGCTTCACTTTCTGCCAAACGGACATAACAGAGCACAGTATGTTGAATCCAGCTCCACTGCAAGCCTATTATGGCTTCTTTTGGCCAAGCTTTCCTCAAAAGTTTCTAATCAAAGCTAAATTTGTTACTGCAGTGTCTCAGTCCTTCCATAATCAAAAAGGTCTTTTACAGCCTAAGCACAGTATTAAAACCATATTGCACCACAGCACAAGCTAGCCTGTCTTTTTCTCCCTGTTGAGTCTCGACAGCAGTCTGTTCGCTGCAGTTGCCAAATAGCTGTGGTTGGAGAGAGTAAAAAAAAAAAAAGCATTCAAGCTATTTCCTCTCAACTCCTGAATGTTCATATGGGAAAAGAACTAGAGCTACAGTATACTGTGTGTGTAAGACACAGACAGTAGAGTTCAGTAAAAGAGAGACACATAATGTGAAATTATTGCCTGGTGTCATTTTTAAGAAAGAAGGTATTGTTCTCTAGGGTTGTATATATGGAGACTTGGCACCTAAACAGTTTAATGTATCTTAGGAGACAGCCTGGTACTAAAGGTTTACTGGCATGAGTGCACTGACCTGCTGTCAGCTGCAGCTGAGAACTGAGCTGTGTTGAAGACCATATATTGGTAGATTTCATCTATTCTGATCCAGTTCGCTTGTCTGTGAATCAGAAGACCAGGAGTCGATCCAGAGGTCGGAAATGCAATTAAAGAAATGAAAGCTCATGTTTTTGTGTACAGGACCGAAAATGATTGTCATTTTCATGGTACTTGTGGTAACCATCATTTCCCCACCCCCACAGAAGTATTTTTCACCCTAGGTAAGACGTAGGGCTTCATTAACATGCTATATCACACACAGTGACACCACATTTCACCCACAATTAATTCCAGCTAATCTCTCCCCTCAGGTGCCTGACAACTTCTCCTTATCCTCCACAGGATCCCATTTCAACCGGCAACAGCAACAGCAGCAGCAGCAGCACAGCCATGCTACCTCTTGCCGGCACTTCCAGTTAGGTCCTCAGGCTCCGCTGCCCATGGACTTCCCCATGCCCCACCCAGGGCAGCCACAGTCAGGCATTAACCCCCACCTGGCCCCTCCTGGCCACCAGCATGGCCCTCCGCTCCACCCACCCCTCAATCCCCTGCCCACTCCCCAGTTCCAGGACATCCCTGCCCCTCCCTTCCTACCTCAGGCATTACACCAGCAATACCTCCTCCAGCAGCAGATCCTCGAGGCCCAGCACCGACACATCCTGCCACCCTCCAGGTATCCACACAGGTTTGCAGGGAAATTTACAGTGCAAGAAAGATAAAAGGGGGGGGGTTATGATTTTGCAGTTGCATCATGTTGGGTCATGTTTCCTGTGGGGGAAAAAACCCAGGTTGTTTTCAAATGTTTGGTTATTTATCTTAGTAGACGCACCCCAGAGAGAGTTCCTCACCAGCCCCACAGATTACGGCCTGGGTACGAGTTTGCTCCCCCACTTCATGTCCCCCCTCAGCCTGTGGTGCAGCAGCCACGCTACCTGGCTGAGGGCACAGACTGGTAAGCAGTGTACCTCTAATTATTCTGTATCCAATGGCACAAAGGCAAACTTCTTTTTTTTTTTTATTTGTTAGAAAAGCATTTGTAATCATGTTATCATGATGTCACTTCAGAACAAAAAATAAGTGTTATTTGACACTGGAATGTGCAAGAAACATTACACGTCTGATTTAAGCTTAATGCAGAAAAAGCTCCCTGTGTGGCAAGAGGGGACATTTTTTGTTTTCGCAGTAGTTTTTTTTTTTTTTTTTTTTTTTAATGCGAGAGATAAACAAAAGAGAAAAAAGTTACAAAAAAACCATAAAGTACCAAAAAGAAAAGTGCAAAAGAGCTAATCATTGTCACATGACTATGACATATAATATGTTGAAGATCTTACATCTGCTGTTTCAGGGAGTTCTCCTAGGAAAATTCAGATTTCTTTTTGAAATCACAGCCAAGGTCAAAAGTGCAAAGTTAAAAAGATGTCAGGCGTGTTGAACGGAGTGTAGATTCACTATGATCACAACCTGGTAATAATGATAAGACCAAGACAGGTCCAACTGGACTTAAGTAGAGCAGCGCCTCATAGCCACAATCTTGTTCCCAAAACTTTTTTAGTCACTTTTTACTTTTTAGTCAATCACGTTGTTAGATGAACTTAAGTTGACTACTCTACCAACTATTTTAACCATTTATCTGTTGTGTCCAGCTAATACAACCATTAAACAATGAAGTTTCAGCTAACTATTATTCAGCTAGCCATTCATTGAACTGATCATTGACCGTAATAGCTAACTAATCTATCCATTCAATTTAACCAACTATTTCAACTGTCAATCCAATATTTTAACTAAGCATCCTTTACCTTTACTATTTCAACAGTTTTTCAGTACTTCTGAGGAGCTGCTTTGCTTGTCAACCTATATTATTCAAGTATTACAAGTTGACAAAAACACTTGAATGCTGCTGAATACTGAATACTGCTGTGGTGACAAACGGCCTCTGCTGTGTAGAAATCCACTGTTATCAAAAGACAATTTGCACAAACAAGACAACGAAAAAATGGTTGTGTCTGAAATGACTCTCCTTCACTACTCAACATCCAGGGAGTCCTATGTAGAAGCCTATGCAATGAGTTGTATATTGCTTGGCTAATATATTGGTTGTACTCTACCTTTAATGACTGATTGTAGGATACTGTCCACTATAGAGGGTAAAATATTCTCACTATACATTTGGACAGCACTACAAAATGGCAAACTTCCTATATAGTGGAATATATAGGGACTAGTGAGGGATTTCATCTCGTGTCCCACTGACTGACTTGTTTTCTGGTTTCTGTCCAGGGATCTAAGTGTAGATGCTGGACTGCCCCCCCACCAGTACCACATCCATCCGCTGCCGCAGCACTATCAGCACTACTTGACCTCTCCTAGAATGCACCACTTCCCCAGAAACAATGCCTCAACACAAGTGGTGAGGGTCTTCCTCCTTAGTACAAACAATCATGCTTGCCTTGATGAACCCCCAGCAATTCTTGTATGGATTTTGGTGTCTGAGATGAATCTTAATACCCAGAAGTTGGGGGTTGACCTGTTTTCCTGTTTTTTTCCTGAGTTCTTCTGCAGAGCTGGCTGATGTTAGCTTCTTTTATCTGTCATCTTCCAGGTTGTCCATGAGATCAGAAACTACCCATATCCCCAGCTGCACTTGCTTGCTCTGCAGAGTCTCAACCCCTCCCGCCACGCATCTGCTGTAAGAGAGAGCTACGAGGTTTGTGCTGCCACTTCCTTTCTTTCTCTCCTTAGCAGACACACCAGTCTACACAAATTTATCATTGTTTTCTCTGTGACCAATGCGCTGGACAGGCTTGAGTGTGTAACTGATTTTCTTATTTGCAGTTACTCTGGGTTCCAGATGCCTCAAATGGTCCAGCTGTCTTTAATCTCACGACATTTGTTTTCATTTGAACAAGATGTGACTGTTTTCTGAGAGGCTCTTTCCTGTTCCCTGAGGCACCGATTTCATTATATCAAGAAAGTCCACATATTTGTCGTTTCCGTTTGGATATTTTACAACGAATATTTTTTTATATTTTAACATTTTACAAATTTGCTTTTTCTCCTATTTTAAACCAGAATGAAAATACATGCCCATTTGTTTTTTGCTTTGTAGGAGCTTCTGCAGCTGGAGGACAGACTGGGCAGTGTCAACCGTGGAGCGGTCCAAACCACCATAGAGAGATTCACTTTTCCCCATAAGTACAAAAAGGTAAAATTGTCAGCTTTTTACTTTCTAGCTTTGTGGTACGTCTATTTGATGTAGTGTGGTACAGAAGACGAATTGGGCAAGAAATAAATTGAACTAGATATGAGAGACAGGGATGGGAAATGGCAGCACTGGCTCCAGAGGATGAAAGAGTGAAGACGAAGAGTTGTAAGGGGGTCATGACTCTCACAGTTCAAGGGTCAAACTAATTTCCGTTAGCAGATTAGCGAGACAGGTCTGCAGTGTGCACGATTCAAGGCGAGGGATGACTCATCCAGCTGTCTGCAGATATGTGCGTGGAATGAATATGAAAAACCGTCTACGCTGAATATGACCCAAATACTCTGGAAGAAGTGTCAGATCATTTGGTACATTGTGAGTGAGAGGAAGTAATTGAGTCTTTTCCATCTGATGTCGGTTTTTTTTTTCTGGGAAGCATCATTTGGTGACTCTTTTCTTCTTTTCTTGGCTGACTCAGAGACACCCATGGCATAAACATTACTTGCAGTTGCACGTCACGCTTTAATAATTTAAGTCTGTTTGTTTTTCTCTCTGCAGAGAATACCCCAGGACCTGAAGATGTGTCTGGATGATGAGGAGCTGGACACAGATGAGAAGTGTACCATCTGTCTGTCAATGCTGGAAGATGGAGAGGATGTCAGGTAAAAACATCCATTTAGCTTTTGCTTTTTCACAGGCAAAGAAGATGGTTATGCAAATGTGAATACAATAGTCGTACTTAAAATTTGTTATCCTCTCGGGGATTAGTTGTAGCTGTCCTGTCCCTGTACATGCAGTGTTTAGCCACGCCAATGACACAGCTCTTTGGATAATCTGTCTGTTTGGTCCAGCAATTATTAAACTGATTGCTAATAAATTTTGTACACACATTCACAATCCCCAGAGGATAATACTACTGACTTTGGTCATCCAGACCTTTCCTTTTATCTTTTGATTTTAGTGAAATTTCTTGACATATATTTGATCGATTGCCATTAAAATTCAGTACAAACACATATGGTGATGTCTAATTTGCTCAATTTATGGATTCTGCACAATGCAGTAGGCTTTGGTACAGTGTTGTGATGAAAATTTATTCTTAATGTTGTTTGGGAAAAAAATCCCCAAACAACACTTTCCTTTCTGATCAGACCTTAGAAAAATGTCTTCACTTGCCCTTTTTAAACATATCCACAAGTCTCAGCAGTTTTTAACCCTAAATTGGTTCTGCCACATAAGTTCAAAGCATCAGGTCCAAAAATCCTATCACAGTGATTTTTTTCCAGCACCTTATCTTGAAAATGCTTCCAGAAGGCAACATTAGCATTTCACACATTTTATGATGTGTTTCCAGTGTTGTGATCTGTCTAACTGGCAACGTGACAAAGCAAGTTTATTTTACTCTCTGAGAAAGAGGAAGGAGGCATGAATAAAAAAGTGGGTGAAAACCTTTCCAGGGCCAGTGATATATTAAGAGTTGGTTTATGTTCAAAGGAGACAGTGCACATAAAGTCAGTGAAGGTATATGATGTAGAGCTACATCTGTTCTAATCTTGCTTAATATATTGTTTATGCGGCTTCATTCAAGCATTTATCATTCATGCCCGTGTTAGGCTTTGTGTAAGTGTACATCTTAGGTGATATAATGATAAGTGGACAGGTGTAAATACACATGAAATGCATCACAATGCATTGAGACACACTTGCACATGCAATTGCCATTGCACATAAACATTTTATGATTCATGAAAGTACAATCACCCAACAAGTATCCTGATATCCTTGCAAAGCAAATAATCAAGAAAAATCTGCATGTGATCTTTTTCTGCAGTTCATGATCACTACTGCAGGAGAGAGTTGTGCTGAAAAACATTTGGGCAATTTAGTGTTTTTCTTGGAAGTTAAACACATTTGGAAGATATTTTTCCTTATTGGTTGATAAAATAATCATAACAGTTTTTGGCTTCCAAAGGAGCAGTCCCTGAAGTCCTAATCAAGGGAGACATGAGTACTAGTAGTGTGAAGGCAAATATGTTTCTGAGGCACCGACTACTAATGTGGATGTTAACATTTTTGAAAAAATCCCTACTTAACGGCCAAATGCTCTTTCTAACTGTATTGTTGACAGTAAATGAGCCTTTTTAGCAGCAGTCACAGTTTCCCCAGATAAAATCAGATGTGAGTTGTGAGGTGAAATTTGATCACAAGGGGTCACTTGAGACACTTTCTGATGCCAAATGTGAACCACAGCCAGACAACTGGGTCTTTTCTAGACACAATCTGGATACTTAACACGACAGCACTCGTGAATCACATGCATATCAAGATTTAAATGCCTTCGACTCTGTGTAACTAAGCAGAATAGCCACTACTGTTACATCTAGCTGTTATACTTGTGTTTGGTTTAGATTATATTTAAAATACAAGATATTAAAGTTTTTTTCCATTATTGGCACTCGTGTTTTTAAAGTCCACCAACAAGGAAAACAATTACAAACAGGCTAGAGGTGCAAAAAACTATTGCTTTCATTATTCATTAATGTGCTGAATATTTTCTCAATAAATTGATTATTTTGTTTATGAAATTTCAGATAATTGGAAATAAATACCATACATAGGATGACATTTTGAAATTGCTTGTATTATCTTACCAACTGTCCAAACCTCGATGAGATTTATTTTACCTACATACTAAGTATTACAATAAACAGCAGCAAATCCTCACACAGGAGAAGCTGTAGCCAAAAGGAAAAAGTATTGCAAATGAAAGCAAATCTCTTCATTCAGTACTCTTCATTCAGCATGGTCAACATACAATGTATGTATCTGTAAATATGTTTTATTATCACAAAACTGAAAAAAAAAAACGCACCTGACAATTGATGTTTTGCAGAGCTGTGGTTTTGTCTAGACAGAAGTGTTACAGACAGCTTTGAAATGTTAATGAAGTACATCAAATTCTGACCATGTTTCCTCTGTGTCCGTAGGAGATTACCCTGCATGCACCTCTTCCACCAGGCGTGTGTGGACCAGTGGCTGGCCACCAGCAGGAAATGCCCCATCTGCAGAGTGGACATTGAGACCCAGTTGACCCCTGACAGTTGATAGCTCCTGTCGACTCCTGCAGCTTTGGATCTGGTCTTGTGAATTCTCCATAGCCTCCCCTCTGGGGGGAAGCTCTGCCAAACACCCCTCTTCCCCTCTGCATCACTCAACGAGCCTGCCTTCTGAGACAGCTGTGACAGAGGGATCAACAAAGCACACTCACCTACAACACAACGAGGGACGGGGGTTGATGCACAGATAAGTGGCTGGACTGAAGGTTGGTTGAATGGACTTTACTGGATGTAAACGGTAGGAGCAGACAAGTATGGACAGATGTGCTGAGGCTTTACACGATTCTGTCAGATTGTGTACCCTGTGTACATTTCTCCATACAGCCACCAAGTAAAGAGAGAGGACACTCTGACTACCAACTCCCCAGCTCAGTGTGGTGTATTAAGGCCATTTCTCTGCCACAACACCCAAACCCTTTCCCCCAGGCCTGTGAAAAATCCTTTAAGCTGCACTCTGCCCAAGCCCTCAGCACATCTGTACAGAACATTATCAAATGATTAGCATGAGGTTGTTTGGTGTGAACTCTTGTAGCTGAACGCTTGTGGTGTAATGGAGTATAGTACTGAATAAGTATTTACAGAGTAACAGTGTTGTGTAGCAAGCAAAAGCCTTTTGAGAAATATGTTTGTGAAAAATAAACCTACAGAGAGGGTGAATATAGCTCTAACAGTGAGAATATTCGGTGTGTTAAATCATAGGTAAACGAGAGAAAGAGCTAGTTGTGTAAAAAGGCCAAAAACCCCTCTTTCTTGTCTAACATGGTTTTGGATTTACAGTTAGTAGATGCCATCAGAGTTGATGCTAAACCCGCTAACTGCAGGCATGGCTTCCAGTGATCTGTGTAGTGTCGTAGTCGGGCCTCTATAATCTAGAGCAGAGGCCTCAGATGTGCATGCTGTATGGCAGGCTTGGGCTGTGTCGTTAATATTGTGGAGCAGTAGAAACAGGGACTGTGTCTGTGCATGTGAACCGTATACTATGACTCTGACGATCCCACTCATTCATAGAGGAGGACAAGAATGCACCTGATACCCCACTTCCCTACACCCCTCCCCACTCTAGACCAAAGTTGCCCTTAGACACCGATCTCAGACAAATGTAGCATTTCTCTCCTAATATTTATTTGTGATTAGGATTCAAAGAGCTGCTAGTGGATCCGTGTCTAACAGCAACTCCTCTGTGTTGCCTCGCTAATGGCATGATCGTGATCATGAGAGGCCGGCATGGGCTTGAGGATGCAGTGCCTGAGTCTTGCCATCAGAGTGAATAAAATCTGACATTTCTATTACCTATTACCAGAACCTTATTGCCTATCGAACAAGCACATGTGATTTCTATATACAGTAAATCGCCTCTGTTGTGTATCGGCTCCTTTCATTTCAATCTAAGTTGCTCCCACTGTTTGATAAAAAGACTGTCTGGTGTTACAGGGAAAATACAAACTAGTTTGCCTGTGATATGTGCTAGAATGTGTATGATTGTCCCCACAACCCCTCTCCCCCATGGTAGTAGTGTATGGTATTGCTAGAACAACTGTGATATGTTCAGTGATAGAAGCCGTTTTCTCTATATCATGCATGAACCATGTTGGCGTAGTTCACTTGAAGGAGGGTGAAAGGGAGAAAAAGCCATCCATTTGAAAAATACCAAACAATTGTTCTTAACATTAGTTTTATTTCAATTGTCTTTTTTTCTGCCATTTCTTTTTGTTTTTATAACTTGTAATTTGTTTTTTTGTTTTTTTTTTTGCTCACATGCCAATTTGGACATGGTACTAATATGCCGAGTCCTTGTCCATTTTAACCATAGTGAAGAAAAAGCTGCAATGCTGCAAAAACATATTTATTGTTGTTATAATGTAGCTTGTGTTTTGTAAATGCACTATAATATGGAGATGCCTGAGTTTTGGTTTGGTGATGTGGGTTCTTCTTGTCCTAGATTTTGTGTTTCTTATCAGTTTCAAGTATTTTCATGCTTCCTTGTGTATTATTGGAGGGTAACTTGACTGTTTGTGTTGCGTTTTTTATTTTGTATGAAACCTCCATCCAAAAAACTACAGATGGATGAAAATGGAGGTTCGCTAGTTCACATAGAATGCTGTGATTAAAGATGCCTTAAGTATTTAACAATCATTATTTATTACTAACTGTAGCTAGCTAGCTATTGTGGTGGAATATTTAATGTCTCTATCTCATAACTTTGCAATTTAATCAATATATTTATTTAAAATAACACAAAATATTAAAAAAAGAATACCTCATTATGCATTGGTCGGTGGGGATGCTTTTGCATGCCGTCTGTGTTTTCTTTTTCAAGGGAGAAAAAAAGAAACTTGTTGAAAAATTGACTGGGGGTGTTTCCCAACACATTTTCTAGCCAGCATGGTGCTGTTGATCTGGATTACATTCCATTCATGTCATTTTAAATTCACATATTTTTTATTTCTTAAATATCATCCCTGCTTTGATTTGAAGCAGACGTCTTAGTATGGCTCCACAATTAGCTTGCCTTTGTTATACGATGCTTTGTTTCCCATAATCAATTTTTTTTGTTTAATTGTGACCACATTCATGATATTTCATCATATCTGGATCTCAATTTAGCGCATATTATTTTAGGACCCACGTAACGAGCTGTATTATTTGTTCTTATGTATTGCTGGCAGTTGCTTTGTGTGGGATTTTGGGAAGTATGTAACATGCTAACTTGAGCCATTGATCTTATTGAGCAAACTTCTGGTGTACTGTGGTTATACAATATAGATAGCGTGTTTTACACCTGGGTATAATAAGCTAACTACGTTTTTGGTGTGCATTTCTTATTAATACTCTACTAATCCTGCAAATTATTATACATGTATTGGATTGGAATGAAGCTGGCTGGTCTTACTATTATTCTTATTTCATTTCGTGCTCTCACTGGCCTTACCCCACGCCCTCCACAGTGTACCCCATTACTCCAGAGCGAACTGGACAGTAGCCATAGTATTAACTCAAGCTGATGAACCGGAATGAACAGTAGAACTTAAAGCACAAGCTTTTTAATGCATGTCCTTCTCAGGTTTTCCTATGTGTATGTGGGAGTAGCTCTGTAGATGTGTTTAATATGATGCTGTACCTTCTTGAATATTTCAGATGTTTCTTTGCTGCTGAAAAAATGTTGATTATTAACCTGCCAGTGAAAAAGGGAAGTGGCCATCTTTGTACAACACACTGCTGTTTTGCTGTAACCGCGCAATGTTTTATGATCTTGAGTATTTTATAGAAAAGTAGAAGTATGTATCAATAATATGAAAGCAATAGCTAAATCATAATGAAGAATAACATGATCAGTGAATATTGTGGAAAATCTTTAGATTCACTCTGGGTGGATTTTGTACTGTATTTATTACTAATGATGATGCAAAAAGTTGCATAGCTTAACCCAAACTGTTCTGTCTCTTTTTTATTTATTGTCTTGTATATGATCTTTTTGTATGTGTTTTTCAAATAAACTGCCTAAAATGCTGAGAACTAATCTAGTTTGCGGTCTTGTGTGGTGTCCAGTTGTAATGATGTACTCTGCTGATGCAACAGTTTCAATTACAAATACTGATATTGATCCGTTTTTGGCAGAAACATCTATATAATTGTGGACTATTAAAAAAAAAAAAAAAAAAAGCAAGAAACTGCAACTTAGAAATGTCAATTATACACTTGAAATAAGAAATATCCTGTTGCATCCTTGTCCTGCTCAGAATGTTTTGCTCCCAACTATTTAAAAAAAATAAATGTAAGGTATTTGTATTAATAAAAAAAAATTACATTGGATAAATATCATTACTGCATCAAACATTTATCTGTGGGCTATTATTTGAAATTGTGAAAATGAGAGCTAATATTTTCCTTACTGGACTCTAATAATTTGCAAAGTGAATAATTCATATTAAATAAGAATGAGCTTTGTCAGAATTTAATGTCCAGATAATGTGTGAATTGTGAAATAAGTGTCAAATACAGGTCACATTTCAAGTTACATTAAAGCAGATTTTCAACTGGTTTTCATTACTTCCCAACTGTGTGTAACAATAATAATAATAAATAATTCCTGGTAATATAATGAATGAACTAAGCTAAGAATGCAGAAAGCGAAGTGGTAGATTAGCCAAATAAAAATCAATTATTTTAAGAAATGGTAAAATATTAGTAAAATGAACTCTGTGGCTATCATTATCATTACTAGTAGTAGTAGTGGGTTTGTAGGGCAAATTCCTGGCTTTTGTGTAATCAAAAAAGCAAAAGAAAGTGCAAAGAAAGAATTAAATAAGACTCAGTGTTTATTGTGTTTTATTAACGATTTTGGGCAATATTCAGATTTGTTTATTTATTAAATCGTACAAGAAAAGTTGGTGGCAAATGTGATTTTCTTGAGTTGGGAGAGGGGCAACCTAAACAGTTGGCACAACCTTAAAAAAAAAAAGTACACTGGTGTTTTCCTAAAAGTTGACATTTTTACATTCAGATCTGTTTATTTCAACCTTTCCTGAAAAAAAAAAAAAAAAAAAAGGCCAAAAAGGCTCTAAGTGAAGTGCTCACCCACTCTTTGTCCCATGCGTCCTCCTCCTAGTATCTGGGGTAGAGCACTCGCTTAATCTGCCCGTCGGCCTTATAAGTGTCCAGCCACTTTCCACACTGGAAGATGGTTGTGACAGAGTTGGCTGTGTTGGTCACCTCGACACACTCTAAATACCACCCACTGTTGGACCTGCTGTTGTCGTGCTCCACTTTGACCCTGAGAAGCTCCCCGAGGTCCAGCATCTCCAGAACAAAGCGGTCTGTTTGCCCCCGCTCAAAGAGGTTGCGGAATTTCTGCCGCAGATGACGCTTTCCGGAGTCACCGTTGATGCCGTAGATTGTGATGAAAACATTGGCGTCTGTGCCTGCACCTTTGACGTCCCCGGTGATGATGATTATTTCGTACTTGACAGGAACCAGGTTGCGGACTTTGCTCGCAAAGCTCTCAATGGACTTGTAGCACTCAAATGTCAGGAACTGGTCCTTTTTGGCTGCCAGGGGGATTGTTGCATCACAGTGGAAGAAATATCTAAACAGGACGGAGGGTTTGAAGTCACATCCATGTACTTTACACATATAATTTCTATACATGATATATTTCCACTCACTTGTTTCCCAGCTCCTTTTCTGTCACCACTACCTCCATGACATGCCAGAAAGCCTCACTCTTCACTTTCTTGCCATCTTTTGTTATGTGGCCGATGCAGATGCCAGCAATCTCCCCCACGTGTTTGGACGAGAACTCAAACGTGTCAGTGGCACCACTGTGAAAGGACAAAGAAAAAGTTTCAACTAATTTGATCTTGAACAGTAAACAGTTAAATTCGCTGTTGTGCCAGAGAGCTTTTCTTTTCTATGTCTCATGGGATTAGCTCTCCAGAGAGCAGAGACTTGGAGAACAGAAAGTGAAGCTACAAGATAAAGGAGAGGGTAGAAAAACAAAACATGTGAAAGAGAGAAGATTATGTAAGGCAACATAATAGGGTTTTACCATGAGTGGAGGTACCTAGACTCTCTTTGAAGACCTACCATAAGAACTTCTTTTTCTTATTCTCCAGAACAAACTCCTTGGAACGAGCTTTCCTGCCTTCCAACACAATCCAGACATTTTCTGTGGTGGAGGCGTCGCCTGAGTTTGCAGTTGTTGTGGCAATTTCATATTCTGTGGGAAACAGTCGCACTATGATCAGTTCACATCTGGCAAATGTTTGTAATTAGCTGCAAATCATTCATCTCCAATAATTAGAGTGCTTGTAATTATGCCTACAGACTTTTATTTTTACTCACTGGTTTTGTCACTGAGGTCTACAGAGTCGTTGTTGGCACAGGCCAGTTCCCTCATAATTTGCCCGTCGTCTTCGCTCTTAGCCAACCAGCGGTTGCAGGGGAACCTAAAGGTCTGGTCCATTGCCTCATCTTTCACGTCAATGTACTCAAGGTGCCAACCAGGAGCAGGGCCTATTTACAGCAGGAGCAACAAAGTTCACTGTGGTTTCATTCCTTCTATACACAAATGTTTTTTTTAGGGCAATGACCTGATTTTTTCTATTTCACTATTTAACAATCTAATGTTAATCCTGGCTGCTAAATACAAGGCGACATATAATATATCAAATTGACTTGTCTTGAGGAAATACTCCTTTAATGTTTATTGTGTTGTTTTCATGAACAGAGATCCCCTCAGTGAAGCTGCTTCTTATGCCCAGCGCTCCTTTCCTTCTCCTCCTCACCTTTGTTGTCATGCCACACTCGGACCTTGGAGAGTTCGCCCACGCTGAGAAGGTCAGGAAATCTGAACACATCCTTCATTTTACGCTCAAACTTGTTCCTGTTGGTGCTCTCCTTCAGAGGCAGCGTCCCAGTGTCCCCGTACTCCCCAAACACAATCACAAACACGTTGGCATCGGTGCCGGCACCTAAAACATCACAGGCATTTATTGTTGAAGACGTGTCTTTAGATCTGCTTAATAACAGTAATATGACATGACACTTCATAGTAAGTCATCATCAGTGAAATACAAACTTGTGTGAAAGATGTAAATAGTATAGTATCTATCTCACGGGACTAGAAATACGTTTTTTCATTATCAACTAACAACTCACATTTTTTAAATGAAAAAATTTTTTTAAAATTCAAAATGGTGAAAAGGGTCTTTAATTTTTTCTTACTTGACTAAAACAATTATTTTGCTATAAAAATAGTTGCTGATTAATTTTCTGTCAATTAACTAATCTCTAATCAGTCTAGTCTCTTCATAGTTAAAGTTTGGTTATGCTGTAAAAAAAAAAAAAAAAAAAAAAAAAGTTACTTACCACCGACGTCACTTGTCTGGACCTGAATGATATAGGTTGTTTTCTCCACCATCTCCTCCTCATCCACCACAGCTGCCAGCTCACACACCTTCGTCCTCTTTGGGCCTTTGGTCTTTGACAGCCAGTCCTCGTAGGTAAACAGATACACTTCCTCTGTGGTCAGGTTCCGCATCAGGATCTAAAGGCATTTTTTCAGTTGCAACAGAAAGTCTAGTCTTCTTTACTTTAGAATTTGCGGCATTCATGGTATTAAACAAAATAGAAGTTTATAAATAACATTAATGAAAACATCATGGTTTTACTTGAACAGAATAAAGTTTTTTGAGTTTGGCTAATGCTGAACAGTTGATTTTATACTGAAATCAGGACTTGAAGGAGTGCAATTTTAAAAAACAACAGCAATGTCTGAGTCTTAATAAAAAACTGCGTAGTGTTACAACAGTGTTGTAACTACATTCTCTGAACTTATATATAGGAGTTTCAACCAATAGTGTCATTACACACAATTTTTAGCATTATTTATTACACACTTTGTGTTGACAGGTTTTATCATGAGTAGTCTTTATGTTACCCTGTCAAGAAACCAGTCTGGGCGACTCCCGCTGCCATCGATCCGAACTCTGATCTTTTTCAGAGGAGCGATGTCATCTATCTCCAGGCTGAAAGTGTCTTCTTGGCCTCTTTCAAACCTTAATTCAAAACAATATATAATGTAAGTATCAGTTTGCGTTTGAAAGCATCTGGATATGGGGTGGTAAACATAAAGAAATAGACCTGGGTATGTTTGATCATTGTTGAAAGTTTTAGATGAGAAGATTGATACCACTCTGAGTGTGCGTTAACTATGTAGCTGGAGCCAACAGCTGTTTAGTTTAGCTTAGCACAAAGAGTGTAAACTGGGGGGAGACAGGTAGCCAGACTCCGTCCAAGGTAATACCTCTAAATCTCACTAACACATCATATATTTATTTAATCCATGTTTATGTTTTTACATGTTACATGAGAGCGGTATCAGTCTTCTCACTTAAGTCTTGTCAAGAAACAGAAATAAGCATATTTCTCAAAATGTCTTAACTATTTCTTTTATTGAGAAGTGGTCAGAACAATTACGGGGGTCACTGGAGGACGGACCTGTCCTCATTTTTAGGCAGCAGTGTTTCCTCTGTGCTCCCGTTTGCTCCGAACACAGTCAGGAAAATGTTGGTATCAGTCCCTGCATACTGAGTATCACCTGTAACAACTGTGACTGAATAAATAACCTAAGATAGGCAGCAGATAATACAGACACAGAAGAGACAAATTAAGTTTCCTTATATAATACATAAAAAAGTGTTTTACAAAATATCATGTCTTAGGTGCAGGATGACTCACTTTGCGGATAATGTTAATCGTGCTGGAGTCCAGCACATTGAACAGTCTGGCAGTCAGACCATCTCCCCTGTCTTTAGCCAGCCAGCACTTACATGGAAAGATGTACTTGATACCTTTGGTTGGCACGGCAACCGACAGCTCATCCACCAACCAGCAGCTCTCTGGTGTGACACCGTTATGGCCGAGCTGAAGAAGAGAGGGAGAGAGAGGAAAGAGAAGGGAGGGGAGAGAGAAAGGGGGGGAAGGTAGAACTGGGAATTGATATAGCACTTGATTTTGTTTGATCTAGGTACCAGAAGGCACTGCTAGAATTAATTATTACTGGGTGAGAATGGCTTTATTTAAATTTTTTAACATCAGTGCATCTGAGGAGGCAGCAGTGAGGAGACAGTTTCACAGATTTAGCTACAGAGACAGTCCTAGATTCTCACTTCCACCCTCTTGATCTCTCCTACGTCAGTTCCATAACACACAAAGTGGTCCATGGTGCCGGCTGCGTAGGATTTCTTTCCCTCCGGCAGGTCCAGCCACAGTCGGTCCGTCTCGACTTCGTTGGGACCGCTGATGATGACATAGACCCTGGCTGTTGTGCTGGCATCACGGTCCATCCCCGTGGACAAGGTGAAGTGATAGGGGATGACTGGGCGAGAGGGAAGAGTGATAAAAGTGTGTTTTTTAAAATTTCATTTAAATTAAAGAAATACTTACAATTTAGGAAATACAGTTAAGCAATTTAAGCAATAGCAGTTTTAATGTCTGAACAGTAACTAGTTTAGTTTATCTTATCATAAAGACTAGAAAAAAGCAAAACAGGTAGATTGAATGTCTACAGGTGACAAAATGCAGTCAGGCTAATAAGAGAATGAATGAACAGATTCTGGTTCCTTTGTTTGGCTAAGTGTGGGTTTGCTTCAAGAGAGCACATAGTCCTCATCACTCTCAAACTATGAAAATATGAAGAATACTTTTGTGGCCTTACTTGGACCCTCTTCCACCACTGCCACCTTTTTCTTCTTTTTCTTCTTGTTGGCATTTCTGTCCAGCCCTAATTTGGCCTGAGCCATCCTCTTGGAATTTGGGTCAATGTTTCTTTCACCTTCATATCCCTAAACCATTCACATATGAGACCAACATTTCAGAACTGATGTCATTGCAAGCAGCTAATAGAAAATCAAAGTTAAATGACACTCTCAAGAGAAACATTTGAAAATAAAGAGTAGTGTAGTGTTGTGACTTAGACTATGAAATTACCCGAGATGGATGGAAAGGTTGCGCCTCAATGCTCAGACTCAAAGCAGCAGCACAAGACTGAGTTAAGGATTGCCTCAATTTAGTCATAACAACTTCAATTCATGTGTAAAATGTAGGTCAGAAAGGCATCTTGTATTTCACTGCATTTGGGAGTTTGCAGTAATTCTGAGATTTTGGAAAAATGCACTAAAACCTTTTAAAAATTCAAAAATATTTCTGGCTGTGTTGCCTCTGTGCCCACGATTATGTGTTCTTGGACTGTTTCTGAAAAACCTGAGACTTTCAGCAACAAAGAGGAAAATGGTGAGTCTGAGCCAAGAACACCATTGCTGTCTTATGGAAAAATTCAGCAGCCCTGACTGCATAATATCATAATGACAACTGACTGGTAAATTGATTGTAATATCACTTTTATATAATAATTTATTTTCTACCTTACTTTTGCTCTATTTCCATTCTTATTCTGATGTGTTGCTTTTGTGGAGCAAATGTCAAGGCACATTCTTTGTGTGCTTGCATACATGATAGAAACAGATTCTGATTCTGTGAGTCAGTGGCTAAGAGACTTTTCCTGCTGCTTGGCAAAGGAAAAAACACCCTTGTTTGGTGCAAAACTTAAAATAGAAATAGAACATAGACATAGAAAAATAGGGCCAGTTTATAAAGTGTTTGGGGCGCAAGTCTGTGACAATTTTATAGTAAATCTGTTGATATCAATGGAAAATAACTCCTGGACATAAGTTTCTCGTGTGATGTTCTTGTTGATGTTCTGACTTTCGATCAATTGAGTGAATAATCTACAATTACAAGCAATTCTTTCAAACTCCACACTTCAGGTTTGTAAAGCAGGGTTTCCATTAGAAGCTGTATCAATGGAGAGCATCTTTAAATTTATTTACTGTGTAAATGGATTGAGCTTGAAAATATGGTTGTAATGTTTCTTTCCCCTAACCTTGACGAAGAAGGTCCTCTCTATGTGTTTGTCCTCTTTCTTAGTCGACAGCCAGCGCTCACACAGGAACATGTAAACTTCCTCTGTTTCCACATCCAGCACCTCCACTTGGTCCAGGTACCAGTCAGCCCCCATGTTGGAGTTGTCGTGGCGAATACGAATCTTAAATACTTGCCCCAGATCCACAGCCTCAATAGAGAACTTGTCCACCTGAGAGGCAGAGAGGATGTAACACATTTTACCTCTAGAGAGCAAAAGAAATGTGACATACACCAATGTATCTCACCTTTCCCCACATACCTGTCCTCTCTCAAACTTGTTCTTGTTATTCTCAGAGTTGGCAAGTTTGCGCTCCCCTGTGTCTCCCAGGTCTCCGTAGATGGTGAGAAAAACATTGGCATCGGTCCCTGCTCCGTACATATCACCTGTCCGCACAGACACCTTATACGTGTGAGCTGTGGTGGATGAAGGGAAAACTCAATCAGTTTCTGCAAACCATTTCTCACATTTGCACACAGATTTGTAATAATGTACAACTGAACTACAAAGTTCCTGTTATGCACCGGAACTTATGAATTCATTAGTTTCTACTCCAAAAGTATGCATTTGTTCATCCTGTATATTTATGAAATATGCTGTATTGATAAAAAAGGGTACTGTCTATGGCTGCAGCAATCAATTATTTTCATTATCAATTCAGCAGTCAATTCTATTCTCAACTAATTGATCAATTGCTTTCTCAATAAAAATCAAGGTGAAATGTTTCAAATGTCTTACTTAGTCTAACACTAACACTCTAATCCCCAACAATATTCAGTTTACAATGACATAAAATACGGAAAGGAAGCAAATCCTCATGACAGAAAAGCTGAAATAAGAGAATAAGATTCAAATGATTGACCAATTATTTGCATGCCACCATTGAAATCAGGGCGAACATACTTTCCAAAGCGTCATCCACCTCTGTTTCAGTTGTTTTCAGCGTCCCATCCCTGAGGAGTTTCTGTGTGATGATGTCTGAGGGGACCAGTTCCCTCACTGTCTCCCCATCATCTTCGGACTTGGCTAGCCAGCGCTCACATGGGAAAATTGTTGTCTCTGAACCCTGCCATTAAAAACACAGACATATCCCCAAATTACTGTGTCTGTCCAACTCTGAAGGAAAATAAGCTCTTAATGAGGCACTACTTTTATACAGGTGAAATCTCAAATGGATTTTTACTACCTTTCCTTTCCTTAGCTGTCGCCTGATCTCCACTCTGTCAAGGTGCCATCCTGGGTTGGTGCCTCTGTTGTCATGTCCTATCCTGATTTTCTCTATAACGTCGCCAACATCCTCCAGCTGGGGAAAAAACAATAGTGCTTACAGAGCTGCTGTCGGCTTCATAAAGGATATATAGTCCAAACCCACACACTCACCTCCACAATAAACATATCCTCAGCTCCCCTCTCAAAGTACAGACGTCTTTCTCTCTTGTTGACACACAGGTGTTTCTGCTGTGTGCACACTCCCTTACGGCCGTACAATGCTATAAACACATCAGAGTCTGTTCCTGCACCAAACACATCACTGGTGTATATCCTTATCTCATAAGGCACAACTGAAAAAGGAGAGGAGAAAGATACAAAAATACAGTTTAAAAAAATGTGTCAAGCTTAGACTTAGAGGGGTGAAAAGTCAAACTCGGTGTCAGCTACCTGATCTCTTATGTGAAGAAGATACACTTAGGAATAATACTGACTGATTTTGACTTTGACTTTTAGGTCAGAGTGACCTCAGAAAAAAAAATGGTTTCCTGGTGAGAGCAATATCTCAGGAACTCTTTAAGGGAATCTCTTCAAATTTAGGACAAATGACCACTTGAACTGATTAGAATTTGTTGGACATGGTCATGACCGTTTTTAGCCATAACTCAAGATTTCAAACAGAAATTATGAAAAAATTTGACTCAACACAAGTGGTTAATATTTTATATGATTCTGGGATGTAACCTGAAACTACTCAAAGCTAACTTCAAAGTGGTAATTCTAGTTTAATGCAACACGCAACATAATCTAATAAGACAATAGCTATAGAATAAGCAGTTATGGGTGGGAGTGTTAGAGCCATTTTTATAAAAATTACAAACTTTATATTTCCCAAGATGCCTTAACATTGAAACATTGAACATTTTTGTGTATTAGTGCATTGCTCCTCACTAATGGATTTGAATACTTCTTCCACGGCTGTTCACTCACATGGTGTGTAGAGCTCGGTCTGCAACTCAGCAGGATACAGATCCCTCACCAATGCCCCATCATCTTTTCCCTTATCCAACCAGCGGCCACATGGGAAGCGTAGTCTCTGACCCTGTGAGGGGGCGTCAATCTCAACCCAGTCCAAAAACCAACCAGGTGAACCCCCTGATAGTTTAGAAACAGTCATACGTTATTCACTTTCATATAGTGTGCTGCTTATTTTTGGTCTGTGGAGCCTTTTCTTTCCCCACCTGAGTTGTTGTGCCCAATTCGAATTTTTTCAAGGTCGCCCAAATCGACTGCCTCCACTGTGAATTCATTGATCATCCCCTGCTCAAACTTATTCTTATAGGTCTTACAAGCCTTTAGGTTGATGATCCCTGTGAGTAACATGACATGATTTAAAATTCACATTCAGCCAATAATATGAGTCTGCCATTACAATGCCAGGATGTCTGGGAAGAAGAGGATCTCACCTGTGTCGTCATTTTCACCAAACAGGATGGCGAAGACGTTGGCATCAGTTCCAGCATACTTCTTTTCTCCAGTTTTTATCTTTATAGTATATGTGGTAGACATGGCTGTAAGATAAATTTGACAAATCAGTACATTAACCCTTTTCATCTTCACACTAAGATGTGAGTTCCTCTTAACTTTCATCTACACCTGCATGTTTTACCAACACTTAGATAAATACTTGAACAGGGCTCCCTTTTATAACCTCTACTAAAACATGAGCCAGCTGTGAAACTGTTACATTTCTGCTCCAGTCCAAGCCTGGCGCCCGTCCCCTCCTCATCCTCATCCTTCCTCATGAAGGCTTCATCCACAGGCACCAGCTCCCTCGCTATTTGCCCATCATCCTCATCCACTGCGAGCCAGCGGTTACATGGGAAATAGTACCTGTGGGCCCGGGAAAATGCCTCTGATCAGCACTCTAAGTCAAAGATGACATGCAGATCCATCATCATCAGTTGTATGCTGATTTCACCTACGTTGTATCATCTTTTGTGTCCACTATCTCAACACGGTCCAGGTACCACGATGAATGAGGATGGGTGTTGTTGTGACGGATTCGTAGCTTCTTCAGAGGGCCAAGATCAATAGCCGTCACAATGAAAACATCTTCCTGCAAAATAGCACAACCATAAATACTGTTCTGTTACACAATAGTTTTACTTGTTACTTTACTACTACTTTACTTTACTCATATTTTCAATAAAATACTAATATAAAATTAAGTTTTCAGCCTCAACATTATTTATTGGATTTTAGTACTGAAACTGTTTAAATCTGTGGCATTTTTATCCTGGTTGCCTTGCTATGGTGGAATTTTTAATTTTTCATTTATCTATTACAGTGCATGATCTAAACGAATTTATATATTGCATTGAATTACATTAGACCGTACAAGTGTACCTAATAAAGTGGATACTTTTAACCTTCCTTGTTCAAGTCCAAATACACCTTTCAGTGATGTAGTAACAAAAGTGCAAATTCAGCAAGTGATCCATTTAATCAGAGCTGTCTCTGTTTTTCTAGAAATAGAAAGCCCTCGTTGTGCAAATGAAAATTAGGACTATTATTCCTCAGAGATAGCTTCACACACATGTGAACATAATCCTAATATAAATGAATAAATAGATCAATATAAAGTGTCTCAGTGATTATTGCACATGTGTAGATGCAGTTCTTCACAGTGGAAAATTGTGTTCATAAAGCATGAACACAGCTTTAAGAAAGAAACTGCTCATGGTTTTGAATGACCTGTAGTGCCAGAGGGCAACAGGTCAAACAGGTGGTGGCCGAGGTGTGAACAGTACAATATGCATGACTCTGGGAAGGTAGCAGGTGTTGGCAATGTCTTCCAGGGACAGAGGAGGGCAGCCAGTAATTTTTCTGTGCAAAGTTTATGGTCCTTCGAAGAGCCAAGCATTCCTTTCACTGAACAATGGGCTATTGTTGCTTTTTATCAGCGGGAAGAAATAAACCCAATTGTCTGTGGACACGAGCTTTGTGTTCCTGTAGAACCAGGTGTGATGTAGAGATGAATAATTCACAGGTTTGGATTAAGTAATGAGTAAAAGTAGGACAGGTTCAATAACACAGAGGGCTCCTCAGAGCTCTTTTCAGTCACAGCTGGCTCGCCTGCAGGGGAGCATGTAATCCTAGCAGAATACACTCCCACCCACAACACAGTACAAGGCTCATGTTGCGTGGAAGTGCTCAAGTCTTTGACTGCCAGATCATTTTCAGCAGGATACCCTTCCAGGACAGTGGGTAAAATTGTATTGTAATTTTATTTCTCTTGGTTTATGGTGCAACAATAATAATGTCTTTTCTCTCCCTGGATTTCCCCACTTCACATGTATAATAATCAAGATTTAAAATCTAATTCCTCAGATTCCTTTCCTTTATCTTTAGCCCCATTGTACCTGCCCTTGCTCGAATTTGTTGAGGTTGTCAGAGCTCTTGAGGTAGCGCTCTCCAGTGTCACTGTTTTCTCCGTAAATGTTAATGAAGACGTTGGCGTCGGTCCCAGCTCCCATCATGTCACCAGTGAAGACGCACACTTCATAGGTGTTGACTGTTGGACAAAGCAAGGGATGAATTACTAACACCTCTTTAACCTGTCACATAATGAATGTCGGTCAGGAAACTGTCAAATCAAACCATGCGTGTCTGTGACATCAACACTGAGTAAGAGATGCAAGTATGTGTTTATATATATATATATTACAAAAAAATAAAAAATACGCAAAGCAAGCCTGTATATCTATATATACCTGTGTATATAAACCTGTAGTCATTAAAAGGTAGGAGTGGAAACAAATAATTTTTGAGGATGACAAGAATGGAGTGTCTCTTGAAAATTGTTTAAATAGACAAAAACGTAATTTTAACTCAATATTATTTTTGTGTGTATATAAGATATGCAGATGAACTCTGATAGAGCAGTTTAAAAAAGGATAAGGAAGAATATAAAAATAAGAGTTGTTCCTCACAATAAATTAAAACATGCTTTTCAATGTTCTTTGCTTATATTTTTCTTTCTCTTGTTTTGAAGTTATATTTTAGCTCTGGTTGATTTGTCAACAGATGCGGTTTATCACGGTAATACTGACAATAGTAAATACGACCAATGTGACAAGAGAATATGTTGTCGCACATATTCTCTCTTTTAAATTATGCACAATGTTCAGCTCTTTCTTCTAAATTTCCCCCCCCCCTTTCCCTGTAAATACCTGTGCAGGAATGATGGAGCCTGCAATTCAATGTACTACATAAAGAGGTAACCAATGAGAGTAAATACAATTTAATGACGATGATGAATGATGAAGCATGATGAATTGTATGATGAACATGCTTTTATATTTAACTGATAACTTTAATTATGACTAAGTAAATGTGTCCTATTCACGGAGGGTACAGGTGTAGTTAACTAATATTTTTCCTGTTTAAAGGAGGTACCCAGCTGTTTTTACATAACTGATGCTGTTGTGCGTTGTGTTATAATTCAAAGAGTGTTCATGCACCAGTACACAACGCTGTATTTAAATTATTCTTCCTTCCCAAATGATCAGGGCATAAATAACAGTTTCACTGAGCAGTGGGTGGTAATTGTATTTTGGAGTTCTAAAAGACCATGTTATTACTTTAGAAAATAACAATAATAAAATTAGAAAACAATCTAGGCAGGCGGGAGAGACAGTTGGCTCGTTCCAATACCCACACTTACAGTATTAGCAACTAGTCAAGTCAACTGAGGTGTCTAAAAGCCTGTGGGTCTCCTGTACATACAAGAGACACAGCCTGATATTTTGACTGACTGAGTTTCTGTCAGATAAAGTTATTTTTTAAGTCTATGATAAAAGATCTAATATTTATTTTGACAGTGTTAAATAGCCTCTTCAGTGCTAATGTTATTGGTTTCATTAAAAAGAACAGATAAATGTGGAGGTTCAGCTGCAACTCTCTAGTGTTTGCACATTATTAAATAATATTAAAACTATATCCAACATGTCATTAAGTTAAACATCTTCATCTGTCTGACTGATTAATGTCAGTCCTAAAATAAGTGTGACACAGTGAACTGTGGGATACTCTTGGCTCTGAATAACAACAACAGTATTATTAAATATGCACAAAGTGCCCTGTGTGTTGATATTTTTTTGACATGGGACACACTTGCTTACAACCTGGCCCTGCATGAACATGCCCTTAAGTGTTCAAGACAAGCAAATGTGGGTATCAGGACAGAAGCCCTCTGCTTGGCACCCAAACCTTCGACTCTTATCTCTCTGAAGTCCAACTTTACATTTAGTTATACTTATTTTGTACCTTCCAGCTCCTCTGAGTCCTCAGGCAGCAGCTCCACCACCAGCTCGCCGTCCTCCTCTCCCCCGGCCAGCCAGCGTGAACAGGGGAAATGGTACGTCAGCACCACCTCCCGCATCTCCTCGCCTCCCTCTTCATCCTCATCTTCCTCATCTGTCTTCTTTTTCTTCTTTTTCTTCTTCTCCTCCTTCTTCTTCTCTTTGGGCACCAAGGCCATGATTAAATGTTTGACGTCCACTGACTCCAGGAACCAGCCGGACCCCAGCCCTGAGCCATCATGACCGATGCGGATCTTGAAGATCTTCCCCACATCTTTGGCCTCTATCTAGGGAACAGATAAGCACTCAAGTTCAACTATGTAGATGCATTCATAGCCAATGAAAGCATAAAATCCAAGCTTTGATACCTTGAATATATCTGTGGTGTCACGCTCAAAGTTGTTGGATCTGCTTTCGAGCATGATAAGCTCCGTCTTCCCTTTGTTCCCGTAGATCTGGATGAATACTCTGGCATTGGTGCCAGCAAACATCACATCACCGGTCACTACTGTTATTTCATAGTTAATCACTGGAAAATAAAAAATACATAAAATAAATAACATGTACATACAGGATTCACAGGAAGACTTTTCAAAAAATTCACCAGTACATTAAAAGAGGTGAAAATTAGCAAAGCAACATAAGAATAAAAAGCACAAAGTCTGCTAATGTCCCTTGGGAAAAATGTGACTGAAATAGAGCAGAATTTGAAATTATTCTCATTTTACATGGTGATTAAAATGACTTGAGGCCCAATTACCATGTCGGCATGAGTATGTTGTCTGTGTATCTAGGTGCTTTTTTCTAATGGTGTGAGTGTGTGTGAATGTTCCCTACATTCTTGCATGTCCAGGATCTCGCTTGGGTAAATCTCCACCTCTGTCTTGCCATCAGCCTCATTTTTGCATAGCCAGCGGTGACTGGGGAACATGTAATGCCTCCCATGAACTGGAACCATGATCTGAACACTGTCCAAGAACCAGCCAGCACGCATGCCTTCGTTGGTGTGGCCAATCATCAGACGGCTGATCTGGAATATTAAATGGATTCAACTATTCAAATGTCAAGAATGAGCACATTCAAATAACACCTTAATAGCTAATAATGTGAGATTTTTTTCCCTCCACTGTATCACCTGTCCAATATCAAAGGTTTCCACTCTGAAGATGTCAATGCGGCCTGTCTCAAAGTAGTTGCCTAGGTTGTTGGCAGAGACCACCAGCATCATTTTACTGGTGTCACCTTTTTCTCCATACAGCTTGACGAAAACATTGGAGTCTGAACTTCCCCCGGGGATATTGCCTGTCTTCACCGCGATGTGGTAGTCAAGGTCTGACACACACACACACACACACACACACACACACACACACACACACACACACACACACACACACACACACACACTTACTTTCAGTATCAGGTGGATACGAGTCAAATATAAATGTTACAGTAATTTTGAGTGTTACTTACTGTAAAGACGCTGCCCATCTGATAACGGCACTAACTCTCTTACTATCTGTCCATCATCCTCATTGCGGTCCAGCCACCTGCACAACAAAATCTCAGCTCATCTATTACTTACATACATAAACACATACACTATTCAGTTCATGTTTTATTCTGCATTCACAGTGAGACTAATGGACCTGTTGCAGGGGAACTCCACAGCGTGGGCCTCGGCCTGTCCCTCCTCTCTAACAATCACTTTATCGAGGAACCAGCCACAGCCTCCACCTTTGCCGTCATGTCCAATCCTCACCCTGCGCACCTGCCCGATGGCTACAGCCTCGATTATGAACTCGTCCAACTAGAAAATAATGCAGTAAGCAACACATATCACATTTTGATGCAATTTGATGAGGAAAATGTGGTGAAGAAGAGCTGGTGGATATCATGAATATTTTTTTTGAATCAGCAGACACAACAACAAATTATTCAGTGTGAGTTGCAAGTGCATGTGCTTCAGATGCAGTAAGAGAAATACATTGCAGTATTCTCATCAGGGGAGTCTTAGTTAATTCAGAAAAAAACATTTTTAATTAAAATTAGGCTAGAACAAAGATTTGGCAGATTTCACAAGAGATTTGCCTTATTACTGGGGTGAAATCAATAATCAGGAAAAAACATATTCCACAGATTTGTCATCATTGGCAACAACACCAGAAACATTACACAGCATACTGCAAGAACAGCTAATTGGCTTAATTATAATCACACTGATTAGTGATTGGCTCCTGTGTGTGAGAGAAAATAGAAAGTTTAATGCTTGTTGATTGGATGAAGACATATCATAAGATTTTCAAACTGAAGGACAAAAACCAAAAATGATTCCTTCCTGAAATATCACTAAACTCTACAAGCTGTCTGAATGTACCCACATTTCCTTTCTCAAACTTGTTGACGTTGTTTTTGCAGTTGACCAGCTCCCGATCTCCGGTGTCTCCCTGCTCTCCAATCAGATTGAGAAAAACTGATGCATCTGTGCCACTGCCACTGATGGTCCCCGTGCAAATGGTCACTCTGTATTTCAACACTGCAGAAAAGAAACAGTGCTATTACATTTTTCTCTGTATTTTATAAAAGCTGATTTTTGGATGCTCATGGTCGATGCAGGCGCATGTACACACAGGGCAGTGGCTCAGCGATCAGTTCCCCACAGGCAGGCAGCTCCCTCACAACCTCGTTATCATCTTCGCTTGTGTCCAGCCAACGCTCACAAGAAAACGTATACTTTTCCTTTGTTAACGTTTTCATCAGGGTTGCCTAATGGGGGGAAAAAAGCAATACTGAAAAGCGTGTTTGACTTGGAATGTGTCTGGAGTATCATTTCATTGGAGGATTCAAATATTGGCTGAAAGTCATTAATACCTAACCTTCTTTTTTCATCTTTTCAAACCTGTGTAATTTATTTAAATCTGTATAATCCAATAATTAAACATGTTTTTTATGAATCTTAAACTAAACAGTCTAATTATGTTCATTCCCATATTAAATAGCATGCATGCAGATGTGAACATATAGGATTTATTTAAAATAACTATTGCTTATTAATCAGAAATGCATTTGCATAAATGCAACAAATTCAGCTGATTTAAGCTGATATAATATAAAACATAAAAATTGTACTATTATTAGACAACAGATTTCATCACCTTGCTGAGGTGCCATCCTGCGAAAGGACTTCTCTTCTCGTGCCAGATGCGGAGTTTGGTCAAATTTCCCAAATCAGGCAGCTCAACCTGTGATAAAAGATAAAAGCAGTTCATTATACGCTAATTATCTGACTTGTTGATATCAATGTGTGTGCCATTGAATTAAAGGATACTTGCCATAAACCTGTCCACCTGTCCCTGTTCGAAATTGTCAGTTTTGTTGTCCAGTCTGATCTGGTCTGACTTGCCCTTCTCTCCGTAAACCTGGACAGAGATATCTGCGTCGGTTCCTGCATTGGGCAAATCTGAAGTCCAGATCCACAAGGACCAGGGGTGCTCTGAGGAGAATCAGATCAAATCATCTGTGATTCAGGGGCCATATTTGTAAATATTATGTTGTATGTTAAGTTTGTTCTACCTTAGATCAGATTGGCATATATGTATCATGTATTTTACTGCCCCTGCACAGAAAGTTCTCGTTCTACTCCCTCAACACTTTAATGGAGCCCCTGAAATTGCACTTCTGCTTGTTGTTACTATCATGTTGAAGGCAGTGATTGCAGCAAACAGCTCTCAACTGTGAATGGATATGAAGCGAGACCATAAAGCAATCGTCAAAAAAAAAAAAAAGTGGTGCTAATGCACACATTCAGATGCATATGTGTGTGAATCACAAGAAAACAAAAGACATGAACAAACGTGATACATAGCACGTTAGAAATATTGGACTTCGTTTCACAAGAAAAAGTAAAAACAACACTCTAAAATTAGAAAGTATAATGAATGCAGACTCCCTGCCAAGTCATTATGCAAATATCTGATACATATAATGGAGTTAGAATGGCTTTGCTCAGTGTTTCAGGAAATAAAATGGAAAATGCCAGCATTTACTGCTGCTGTTGACTGGACATAATTATTGACATTCAACTTACTTTTCTGTCTCTTCTGCCTGAGTGAGACCATCTCATAGAGCTCCCTCTCTATCAGACCATCTCCCTCCTTCTCATCGAGCCATTTACTGCACGGGAAAGTCTGCTCAGTCCCTGTGAATGGACAGGAAACTACCACCTGCATAATAAAAAACAAACAAACAAACAAAAAAAAAAAACATAGATGCAGCTTAATTTTATTTAGAGTAAATGATCAGACTTCAGCCTTTGCATGTATGTGTGTGTGCATGTTCAATGTACCTTCTCACAGTACCACCCTGAACTGACTCCTCCATTGTCGTGACCAATGGTGACTCTGCTGAGGGGACTGAGAAGAGCAGCAAGCTCAACATTAAAGATGTCTGTCAGGCCCCGCTCAAACTTTCCTCCCTCCAAAAACACCTGGATCGCATATATCGGAGAAAATTTCAAGAAAACGGTGGATCATACTCTGTAAAACAGATACTCAACTGTAATCTGGTGGAGAGACAGACAAAGAGACATCTTACCACCCTAAAGTTGAGCGATTTGTACAATAATGTGATACTAATCACCAAATCAAAAACAAGTACAGAGTAGATATTCAAATACACTATCCATGCATTGTGTGGTACCCTGTCAGTTGGGCTTAAACCTAAGCTTGATCCATTGAGAGGGGAAAGGAAACTGTTCTCTTTGGTCTTTACACAAGAAGCCTGAGCTTACAGAGGCAAAGAAAACAGATCTCCTCCACACAGAATCTGAGCCTTCACCTACTGGCCGGCGGTTTAGAGTCAGTGTTAACTAAACTGTTAAAAACTAATTTGTTCCTTCCCCTATCAAGATTTTATACAGCAGGAACTAAATACTTCTATCGATTGTGACAACACATTTATTAGTTCAAAAATATGTATATCATCATGTACAATATTTTGGTCTGGCTGGTTTTTATGATTTATTGCTTTTCCTGCTCTATTTTATTTTCTTTGTTGCTTCTTTCTTTTTTTAATTGAAATCATATCAGGGCATGACTACCATGCAATAGTCTTTCACTTTTGCTTGCATTTAGTTGATTTGTTCAATTCATGCATGAACTTTGCAGACTATCTGGCACTTTAATTAATCAGTTTTCATAAGAATATGTTTATGTATTTCTGACAATCAAAGGTCTGTGTGGCAGTAACTCTGAGCCCAACACGGATTTACCCAAGGGACAGTGAAGTATATCTTGATACACCCAGAAATGATTAAACATAATTCATACATACATACAGAATATTTTCATTGGCAGCATGTATGAGTTTGGGTCTTTGCTCAGAATTTCTTAACTGTCTGTAATACTGTGGTCTCTACATAGTAAATCGTGCACCAACATCCACCATGGTTAGACAAACAAAAAAGCAGAACATACAAGGATTTAAAAGACTGCTTGCTTGATAAGTCACCAAGGTTCAACAAAAATCATCTGGAACCTGGAAGCATTTCACTTAACTATTATTGCATACAGTCGTTTAGTTAAGTGCAAGCTCTTTATCCACTCTGTTTCACACCAATAAAAACTACAGCTGCAAGCATTGTTCTGTAAGTACAAGTTGTCTACTAATTTCTTGTGTACGGTATCTTTATTACCCTGCCACTGTTCTTCAAGCCCTTTGTGCCGTGCATCACGATGTGGATTTTGGAGTTGGTCCCAGCACCACGGATGTTTCCTGTCACAATCTGGACGTTGTACACAATACCTGATGGATACAGTAACATGTCAGGCTATCAGAGACTCTGCCAGTGGGTTACTATGGTTCATGGCACACATACTCCCAAAGCAGCTGAGCAGGAACTAGATTAACCACACTGAAACATTGATTGCCTGACCCAAGAATCAATGATTGCAAGTTGGAAGAAAAACACTTCTTTTTGGAGCGAATGTTATTGTCTTACATTCCTTTGTGCAATATCTCTCAGACCAGGCAAGAACAGAATTATTTCAAAATGAGGCAAATGATTATGAGAAAAAAGCCACATATTGGGCTGATTTTCATCCTTGCCATGATTGCATTCACTGACATCCTCACCTGTGGGTTGGCTCCCCCCAACCAAAACATCCCTCTGGATCTTCCCATCATCCTCGTCAATGGCAAACCAACGACTGATTGGAAATTCATATACAACTTTGTTTCCCAGATCATCCACAACCACCTGTATAAAAAGGGAAAAGAAGAATGTTATTATAGCCAACAATGTGATGGAGACCAGTTGTACATAACTGTTAATTTACAGTTGAGATGACATTGCAGAGTCAGTCAGTATAAATGGACACAGTGATTGTGCAAAGATCAAAACATCTGTTACCACTATTGGACATAAAAATGAGATCAGTGGTTCTTTTCATGTGTCATTACACTTTTAAACTCTAGTAAAAAGTACAGGCAAAATCAAATGTCTTATAGTATATTTGCAGATATTCTATGAAGTGTGTAAACTAGTTTACACTCTTTTACTTTATTTCCTGTAGGCATATAAAGGTAAGAGTGTAGAAAAGCATATTTTTATAAGATAAAAAATGCTTCAGCTGCAAAACCCGAGGTAAAATAATTATGCTGAAAGATGTTTACTCACAAATATACCTCAGTACAATTAATATTGATGTTTACCTGATTGCATTGCAAACTACATGTGAATAAAATATGATTATTGTTGTATGTGTTGATGTTTGGTCTTTGTTGTAGCCGCCAACAAATGCATCGACTTGTTTGCCTGTTTGCTGTAAGGCAATCCCTTAATGGGGCATGGTTTCCCTTTACAGAGAGTGTAGAGTGATGACATGTGCATCCTGTGTGTGTGTGTGAGTGTGAGTGTGTGTCTGCGTCTGTTTGAATGAACTCATCTCTCGGTTGTGCACAATGTATGTGCCAGAGGAGCAGGGACAACAGTCTCAGTTGAGATGACTGAGAGGAAATAAGAGGCTCATATGTCTTAAGTACCTCTGTAGAGGAAGAACTGAGCAGAATGGGGGACAGAAATCTTTTTTTCAAGATAAGGTTGTGAAATATTCTTATACATAACGTAAAAAATAAAAGTTAATGCCTGTCATTCTTTAATTATCTGTCTTGAGAAATGATCTGAAGGACATTTGCTGTGAGAATTGAACCTCCTGATAATATCTAAGTTCCTGTAGAAACAATCTTGTAGGTGATATCTGTCTCATCTGTGTTTTACCTTGTCTACAAACCATCCTGCTGAGGAGCCTTTGTTATTATGGCCAACTGTGATCTTCCTCACTTTGCCCAAATTTGGTGCCTCAATTGTGAACTTGTCCTCTGTTCCTTTTTCAAAGTTATTCTTGTCATTGTCAAGGCATCTTTCCCCTAAAAAGGAAAAATAAATTGTAAATTTAATCAGCTAAAATTATTCACTTGAGGAAAATAAATGACCACATATGTAAACTGCTATTGCATTTATATGCTTCTGCCATCTAGCCAAGTTACTTCCAAACAGTGATGTTGAACTTTAACTGTTACTTTATTTTATTTATTTATTTATTTATTTTAATTGTATTGTATTGTTTTGGCCAAAACAGGCTTTGTGAGTCACAGTGACCTGGACCTCTGACAACTTCTAATCAGTTCATCCTTGAGTCCAAGTGAATGGACTCATTCAAGTGGAATTCTCTCAAGGTGTTACTGACATTCATTGTTCATGAGAATAGGAGGAATTATTTTGGCTGTCACTGATGCAGAGGCATAAAAAAATGCATGTTATCTATTTGCATTTACCTGTGTCTCCAAACTCCCCAAAGATATTGATGAAGACATCTGCATCTGTTCCACTGCCTTTTACATCTGCAGTGAAAACGCTCACTACATACTTATTATCTAGAAAATTCAAAACACAAGTTTCAACAGTATGTCAACCGCATACAACTTCTGTGTGAATAAATATGAAACTGATTTTAATTCATTATGATTTACTTCATGAATCATTGAGGTAATGTGGTTGCCATAAATACAAATATTTATTGGCTCAACTATGTATACATACATTTGGGTATGTCCATAGGGTCCATACTGCCCAGCAGATCTCTGACATAAAGTCCATCTCCCTCTGCTTTACTGAGCCAGTTGTTACAAGCAAAGTAGAACCTCAAGTGAGGCCTAATTACATCTGTCACCACCAGTCTGTCCAGGAACCAGCTGGAGTTCAAGCCAGTGTTGTCATGCTCAATCCTGGAGCAACAGAAAAATAACATCTCAATAATTTAGTTTAATTCATTTTGCAAATGAATTCATGGGAGTAAACAAATCTCCCTACATCTGATCCAAATTCAAAAATGTCTGGCCTAGTTCAAACGAAAAACTGTGCTATACTGAAAAGACACACAAACACATTCACCAGTGTGGAAAAGGGAAAATACAAGACCAGGGATGAAATGTCTGACTTACCTTATCTTTTTCAAAGGCCCAACATTGTGAGTTCTAATTCTGAACACATCGGTTTTGGCTCTTTCAAAGGCTGTGCGACTCCTCAAATGACAAAATGCAAACCATGAGTTTCATCATTCATCATTGAAGATGGATACCAGTAAAGCTGGTAAAATAACTAAATATTCCACATTCACTCCTGGTGTATAATAAAGCATAATAGCCAACTTATGACAAAATCATGCAGCAGATCACATCATGCAAACTGATCTCAACTTTCACACCAAAAATCACAGCACAGTCTGATGTCTGTCTGAGCATCCATTCCTTCACAACCACCAGCACTGTTAAGAAATGAACAAATACCTTTTTTCTGTGCTGTTAAAGTGGAGGGAAAAAAAACAACAACATACGTTTTAGTTCAATAACAAGAACCTACTAAAGCGAAATATTGAACACCAAACTTTGTTCTCTATTTGACCAAATTGTTTAATTTTCATACTGTCAACTACAGATGACTTTACATATAAACATCAATAATTTTTGCAGACAGCTTACTTGCTGGCCAAGTGGACTTTGGGAGTGATGCCATATTCTCCGAACAGAGTGACAAAGACATTGGCGTCAGTGCCTGCCCCTCTCTCATCACCAGTGATGGTCACCACCTCATACACTGGAGGGTTTAATGCAAATGGAAGCAGGACACAGTGCATTACAGGGGAAATACATGACAAGACAAGAAAAGGCTGCTCTGCTTCTCTTTGAAGTCATTTGACTTTCCATCAAGAAATATGAAATCACTTCACATAGAGGCTCAACCCTAGGGCCCTCCTTAGCCCCTGGGCCCAGTAGGCCATCCATCTATATGCATAACTGTATTCTGTGACTGTGTATTTTAGTACTTCTATCCTTGTGTGAATAACACTTTTTAAATCATTCAGAAAAAGGAATTTAACTTACTCTTACTCAAAGAGCAACATGTCACGCAACTTGCAATTCAAAGTGGGATTTTTTTGACAACATTATCAACAAACTTGGCAGAGTAACTGCAAATGCACGATAGCTAGCAGTCATATCAGGAAAATAAATATTTAATTACACTTCTGTATAAAATTTATTCAGCTAATGTTAGAGGAGATGTACTATTTCTTTATATTTGGTTCATTTGGCTACAAACTGCTGGACCAAAAGTAGCCAATCTGGGCTGTGTATCTACAAGACAACAAAGTTAGTACTCCAAAGCCATAAAAGAAGAGTTTCTCCCTTTTTTTCACCATTCTGACATCACATGAACATGGGATTAGACCTCTGCTCTGGCTGAAGTTGGGCAGGGAAGACTATTTTTTAATTACACTTTCACCCATGTGCCAACACAGTCAGACACATGCAACACGTGTCCGTTAGTCCTAAGAGAAATCTTATCAGGCAACATATAAAACATAATAATGAGTCAAGATCAATAAATCAAAATGCATTGTTCAATAACGGTCAAGTGGAATTTTTCACTTTAGAATAGTTTTATAATTAAAAGTAGTACAATAGGTTTGGGAAATTTAGGGGTAGAGTAAAGATTCTTTAAGGGCTGGGTATCAAGACTATTATGGACCAACCAGAATGGTCTAATATGAAAGATGTTCAAAAAATGCATTGTTAAAGGAAAACAAATTTAGATACCTTGGGGGTAAATCAGTTTCAGTAAGACAATGAGTATTAAGCTTATTTGAACTAAGAGCTGATAATGCTGGCAGCTGGCTGTTTATTCATGCAAACACCTCTGATTGTGTGGCAACCATGAGCTAAAAAATTAACTTAGGTAAAACTAAAATTTGTACAGCAATGTTTATCATAATTTTGAATTTCATAAAATTACAACAGAAAAAATAAGAATCTTTATTGGAGTTAAGATATCAGTATCAATATGGATTTCTAAAATTTCTGGAATGATAACCAGTCCTAGGTTTAATTGTGATTTTTACATTTTACAGTGACAGCCAAGCATGAACTTCAGAGGACTGTGACACTCTTTTTAGGATGTGAAACCTTGACAAATTAGTAAGTGAGAGGTGTCATATAGCTGGAGGTTGAAGATAACATAATGACGATACATGGATAAGACTTCACTCAGTGTAATGTTACCATGAACATCAAACTAAAGCACGGCCATATTACCACTGCAGCCACTCAGAATAAGGATTCACCTCTCCCCTGGGTGTCAGGTGTCTTTCCTCAAACAGACCTTGCATGAAATTGTTGTTGAATTAATGTCACACTCTCTTTTTATGAACAGGAATTTAATGATCACTTCCACAGTGTGACCTTTATATATTTTACTGATTGAAGTAATAATGTTGCAATTACCTTTCTTTTTGTGATACTCATCCTCGTAGTTCTCCACTTTTTCTGCCTCATAGTTGCGGAGCTCATTCTCATAGATTTCAACGTAATTTTCAATCTTCTTCTTCTTGCCTTTCGTCTTCTTGGTATCTTCATCGCTATCTCCATTAACTGAGCCTTTCTTCTTCTTTTCTTTCTTTTTCTTTTTCCCTTCCTCTTCATCCCCAGCTGTAGGTTCATCCTCTTTCTCTGAGTCTTTCTTGGATTTTTTGTCTTCATGTTTGGATTTTTTATCCTTTGAACCCATCTTGTCTTTGACGAGGGACTTTCTTGAGCCTTTCTTAATTGTCTCAATCACATTAGGGAGTTTTTCCCTTCTCTTCTTACTCTTGGAGCCATTGTTATTATCTTCAGTATCTGTATTCTGCGATTCATTGCTCAACTCATCCCCACTCTTGTCTTTGGCTTTCTTCTTCTTATTCTTGACCTTTTCTCTATGTCTTCTTTTGTTCTCGGTGCTCCTCACAATAGGCCCTGATGTGTCAGAATTGTATCCTTCTTCATCACTGTCTTTAAACTTCTGCTTGTTCTTCTTCAGTCTTTCATCCTCTGACTCACTTACCTGCTTACTTGTCTTCTTGGGCTTTGGTTTCTGATCCTCAGAGTCCTCGTCATCTACATCTTTGGTTTCCTCCTCTGTTCTCTGTGTTGTTTTTTTCTTTTTTGTGGGCATCTTTAATTTATTTACTACCTTGTAACTGTAACCGATTCCAACGTGTTCCGGTGAAACTTGATTAAACTGACCTGTGACTGCATAAGAATGACCCACTGGCTGGACAAGTCCAAGTCAGAGTGAGTCACAGTCTGCTATTTGGCAGGAAGCTAGGGAAGCCCCTCTGCTGGTTATCCTGACCTACAATAGCAGCAGATGCTCTAGCCTCATTAAAAATGATGAAGAAACCCCTCCTACAAATGAAGAGTTGCTAGGAAATTCCAGAGAGATGCTAGCAAGCTAGCTTGCTAAGGTTGGCTAGCATGGAAGTCAGTCACCCCCCCGACCCCTCAGTGGGCCATGCACCCAGCCAGTCAGGGGGGGGACTGATCAACTTGCTAGCCGGCTAGCATGGATTAGTCCCCCAACTTAGTCAGCAATGTTCAAATAATTTCAATGTTAATAGTTGTAAAACAACATTTGTAAACTAAAATAAATCTGCTTGAAAAGTTCAAGTTCTATGTATCTGAAAAAAAACATGTGGCGCAGAGATTTGTATTTGAATTAAAAAAAAAAAATGAACAAATGATCAATTGTGATGTTAAACTTAGACAGTGTAAGAAGCAATAATTGTGTCTGTGCACAGAGAGAAGAAAACCATTAAACTCAGCACACAAGAGTCCCAGTGTTGCATCGTGTATGGGAACTTTTGAGCACAAAGTTTTACAAATTTCTGCTGTCAGATGTTGACAAAATCAACTTCTTTTTTGACAGTGTCTTTGTTTAACATTACTGATCATTTCAGTTGTGTTTTTTAACAAATATACAAATCTCTTCATCACAAATGATTTTTTCACATGAAAACTTCTGCAGATTTTACAAGTTTTCAAAGGTTGGTTTACAGCTACAAACATTGGAACTATTTGAACATGACTTTACAGTTCAAGGCCGTAATTTTTACTTACATTTTCTTGCTGGTTGTCGAGGACCATAAGGTGCGCCACTGGTCTTGTTGAATTCTTGAATCCCTATGAAAAAGAAAAAAAGATACATTGTGATAAATTATTGACTGGTGTAAGAACAAAATTTAATAAATGTTATCTATGTTTAAGTAACACAAAGTCACTGTGAGACAAAGTGCTTTGGTCAAAACCTGTGAACCAATACAAAGCCAAAAAAAAAAAAAAAAAAAAACTTAGTAAAACATGGCTTTCAAATCCTACACATTGTGTAACACTGAAGTTATAACTAGAATTTTGACACCTTAATCTGATTAAATCTGTCCCATCAGAAAACACACTTTAATCAGAGTGAAAAAAACAAACAAAAAAAAACAAAAAAAATCAACATTAGCTCTAAATTCCTACACAATGTTTGACACTGAAGTTACAAGTAGAATTTTGGCCCTATTTTTTCTTTTTTAAATTTGTACTTGTAACTGCAGTGTCACACTGTGTGGGAACTGGTTTTACATGCAGTTTTCTGCTCTCTATGAAAGCACTTATCTCACAGTGTATTTGTGCTACCTCACCACTGATATTACTTATTCACAACTTTTTAATCACACTAACATGTATAAACTTAAACTTCTCATGTACATTTGTTTTACAGGTTGGTTTTTAATAAAAAATGTTTGAATTAGTAGTAGTCAGGTGAATGACTTACCATTTTTGGGGCGGGGCTGGACTCCTGGCTTGAGGTGGATTCTCAAACCTTTGCCATCAATATCTTTCCACTGCAGGGCTAACAAGCACATTTTAAGTAGCCCTTTACAATACTGAGAAACTTACTTTTACTTCAAATTTATTCAAGCACAACCTCCAAAAGTGACATTTTAAACTAGGCCAAAGGCCTGAGTCACCAATATTCTGTCTTCTGTTGAGCCCTACGTCTGGACAGCCATTTCCCTTACTCTGAAAGCCACAGCAAAAGAGAGAAGAGTGAGTCAGGAACAGATAAGGAGTAACATGCAGAAACATTGCTAGAGATGGGTTCAAACCTTAGCCATTGCAGTTAAGACTGAACACTGATATTATGTGCTTTGCTAAGTGAGCCACTGGAAAACTGACATAATGTAATGCATATTTTCTTGTACAAGAGCTTTTGCAGTCTACAGCTTTATTTTTCAGACAGTGTTTCATTTTCAAATGACTGTTGATAAGTATCTCACACATCTAAGAACCTGAAATAAAACTAATATACAAAGGTTTGTAGTTTTATTATACTGTTCACATGAAGCATAGAGAGATATTCAAACTCAAACGTAAACGTAAACGTAAACTCAAAACTTGGTTCTGCTGGTTCTGCTGGTTCTGCTGGTTCTGCTGGTTCTGCTGGTTCTGCTGGTTCTGCTGGTAGACCTGCACAGACCAGAGACCTCGGTGAACTGACGCTTTCCTGATTTTGTCGTCATATTTAAACTAATTTTGGCGCGTTTTCTGCCCAATGCCCGTATGTGGGCCGCCTTTAAACTCAGGTATCTACGCGGGGGCCTGGTTCTTCCCTCCACGCCCCGTTTCCTGTCCGCCCGGTTTCCGTGATTGTCTGAGGTACGAAACGTTTATGCGTTTGTTTGTTCGCCAGTTCACTTTTCTTATGCATATATTATTCATATTATCCTGTCAAAGACTCGACCAAGTGTAGGAGAGATGCAGCTGAACCGCGGGCCGACTCGTAGACAAGTCCTCAGGTATCGCCACATGGGCCCATATCGGCCCATTTCTGTCTGTGGGTCATTTTCTGCATGCCAACCTTTTCCTTAGATACCGATAAAATTTGAATAAATCCATTAAACATGAAGCAAGAGTCCAGAAAATAACACCAGAAATCCATAAACTTCAACTGCAAGTGAAGGTAAAGCACTAACAGCATTTCTGTGTGATGTGACTAATAAATAACAATAACACAACCTTTATATACATATTTCATTTGTTTTTCACACATTTGAAAGCAATTGTGACTAAATAAAAGGCTCAAATGTCATTAAATGTCTAAAATGTTATTCCTGTGTCTAAGGACAGTTCAGTCTGTATCAGCCCTGACTTTGTGTTTGTACCAGTGTCTCTACCAGCTCAATGTCTTAATAGACAAATAGAAATGTGACACATAAGGACATGCATCACTGTATTTAAATGAACCCCCCACATGAAAATGATGCAAATGATGAACCAATACAGCACAAAAACATACTCTTGAAGTATAGACTTGCTTGCAAAGGTCTTAGCTTAAATAAGTCAAAGGCTGGCTTTTAGCAGTTATGAAATTACTTTGAGCCATTGGTGCAAATGAGATGCCTCTCTAAACCCATCATGTGCAGAAGCTGTGTAGCTTACTTCCTAAAAGGGCTAATGTGAACTGCATCTGAAGATTGAGATTTGAAACTCTCATTTAGGTGCAAGAAATTACACCAACATTTCATGGCCTCACAGTCACAGCCAGAGCCCCATTCATTGTTAAAGTGTACTGGCATTTTAAGATTTGGTTGCCAATTTTGTGTGCTGCATGTTCCCAAATGCTGTCCAGACTGTTCTGGGGCACAGGAATAAGAAATGTGGATTCTTAAAAGGGGGTTAGATTCTACTTTAAATTGATGATTATCCATCATCAAAGTATCTGGTGCTACAAATTATTCATATTAAAGTCATCATAGAAGCCCGTGGGAAACTTTGTTAAAATTATACTCTAAATTTGATCTTAAAAATGTAATTTTCATGTATGTGTTATAGGATTACACAAGACTTAATGTGTATGATCAAAGCAGGGAAGCAGTCAGCAGGTTCCATTTGCAAGGTATTTGACCTTTTTCTTGTATTAACTAGGTGTGAGTGGTTGTAATTTACAAATGAAACGATCTTTAATAAAGCAACAAACATTTCTGATTGGAAAATCATGATCAAAAAACAGGTGAAATCTGAAGATGAGCTTTTGACATGTGGAAATCTCCTGTCGTAATCACAAAATTTGCAGTCTGCATTCATGATCGCTAGAGTGAGAAAACAAGAGATGTTGGCAACACCACAACCTTTCTGTTTGAGCCACGATCAGGACAACCTGCAAATGTATAGTCAAATTTCATTCATCAGTCTACTGCAAGGTTTCTTATATAATGCAGACTTACCGATCCAATCCGAGCCAGTGGGGCTCAATTGAAGGAGTGGTACATATTGTTATGTTATTTGTCACAAAGTACTTGGCAGTTTCATTATTTGCAGTCTTATGTAGTTATATAGCTACAAATTCAATCTAATTACTTAAGAAACTGCTGCCATAAACACTCATGGTCCCTAGTGGGAAAAATCTAGGCTGTGGTTGAAAAGTTTTTTTTTTGCTTAGGATAGTTCCTAAATCAGTAAAATGACTAGAAGTATCTATGTGACAGCTTTCATAAGAACTGGTTGAATTATCTAAATGATAAGGAAAGGAGGTTCAATGCTTCCTAACTTATCTCCTTTAGCATAGTAAACTTTAGATCTTTGTAGATGAAAGGGAAGGAGCGAATGCTGTCCCAGAGTTCCTTGCTGCACCAACGTTTAAAACAACGCATAATTGTTTCACTGTAGAAACAACAGAGCACCCATTTTATGTTTGTGACAAAAATAATGGATTTCTTCTCCTTCAAATGCAATTAGGAGTCAAAGTTTTCCATCAAGGTCAAGGAAAAATGGTTAGGAAAGAGGCTTATTTAGACTTTCTGACCACAACCATTTTCTGATGACCCTTGACCTTTCCAATAGCACCACCATCAGGCTAAACTGGAACCTTGCATTTCTATCGCGTATCCAGTGAAATGTTGAATGTGCAGCAAAGTGGGGGTTCTTCAAGTCCTCAAGCATTGTTTTTTTTTTTTTTTTTTTTTTTTTTTTTTTTGCAGAAAAAGAAGCTGAATAACTGAAGCAGGAAACCACAGCAATCTGTATCACGGGGTAAAAGGATCCTCTCCATCCTAAAGACATTACGATAGTCATCTTATTGAAGGGACAGAGATCCTGAACAAGTTGCCCTCAGTGTAGCATCTTTTGCCATGTTCTTCAGGTTCAATCTAAAATGAGAAGATACAGATGTACAGCAGATGCTCAATGTCATCAATTTATCGATTCTTTGTAAGTCACTGTCTTTCATACACAGACAGCCTATAATCAAGTGTGTCCCACAAATCATTTCCAGTTGTTTCCAACTGGAAAGTTTCCAGTTATCTTAATTTTGATATTTGTTTGTATTATAACTTGGAAAGTTGCAGATTCTTTGTGCTTTATTATTTAAAAAAAAAATTCATATGATTTATTTATTGTATATATTATTATATTGAATGGTTTGATATTCAATTTTCATTCATATATGGTATGGTGAAAAGGGCCCAGCTTTCTGAAGGCCTCACTAGCTGTAGATGCAACATTTTGCATTGGTAAATGAGAGAAATTGTCTGCTGAGACATGTTTTGTGTAATTTTCATCCCAACCAGCAGAGGGAGCTACCTTCATTTGAATTTGGGTTCAAAGTGAATTGTTGCTTCCACCATCACACTCATCCAGGAGAGGATGAGCGCTGGTTGCATCATTCAGATTGTGACAGTCTTATCAAAAAACCCAGAGCTGCTTTCCCTCGTTCATGGATTTTTCCAAAAACTTTTTCCAAAAAATTTTGTGTTGTTACACATTTGATGTGTTTCTTGAAACACAAAATAAAAAACAACAAATGGTGTATATGTTGAAACATTCTCTATGCATTGTGTCTGTTTTACAGTGATTAAATGTGAACATTTACACTTTTTCTATTTACCAGCATGTAGAGAGTAAAACACAGACATACAAAACAAACAATGACAAAATACTGAATATGCTTCCAAAGCTTTTCGTCATTGAAAATGTATGATTGTAACGACTGTTCTCTCCACAATAATTATAAAACAAAGCAATAAAAAAAAAAGTCTTCATCCTGGACTCATTTTCTGTCTGGCCTTTGCTTTTGTCTCCACTTTCTGAAATGTTTCCTTTGGCTGTACCGTAGACATTTTGCCTGGCATGATGTATTCAGCCACAATGGCCTGATGCTCTTCCTCTTCTTTGTCCTCCTCTTCCTCCTACTGTTTCCCTCCCCCTCTGTCGCTTTCTCTCTCTGCAGTGACTTATCCAAACTGGGACACTGCTCTTGGCACTCTGCAGTAATTTTGAATATTTTAACTTTTAAAGTTTGCCCCTGTGACTGATCTGTGTCCAAATTAATGTTGTGTTTCAGAAGTGATGTAGTAAGTCACGATTACAGTCTGATTTACCACCCAAAAATGTCCAAGTGTTTTTGCAGAATTTGGTTAAGTCTGTGGTACCTCAGTTTTGTGTCCATTGGGTCAAATTCCACTAATTTATTTGCCTAAAATAGACATTACACAAAAAAGTGATCCTTTATTGTTTCTGCAGATGTCTTTTGAGCTCCACATCGATTAAAATGATGATAAACAGATAAACAGATCAATTTAAAGAAACAGCTCTTACATAACATGGCAAAAAACTGCCAGACTGAGCAATGCGCCGAGCTAATCATTTTGGGCGTCAGTGATCTTTAAAAGAGAGCACAGCTGATACTCACTGCTCTCCTCTGCAACCTGTCTTGTAGACACGACTGTTAGGTAGGGAGACTGACATGTGTATGTAAGATACATATCAGTGATCCATGCAGGAAAAAGGAGTTCCATCAAGCCTTTCAAGATGTTTGTCCTGACAATCTAAACAAGCTGCCTGCAGTAAATTACCAATTTCCAAGCTCTTTCATATTCATCGAGAGTGAAGGAAGCATTTTGGACTACAGAGGAACAGATAGGCTGTCAGGGGTGAACATGTCCACAGGGGCCAGATACTGCGACTTCAGGCGCAGCATTTATCTGTAGTTTCTTTGAACATAGATTCAAAGCTCATGTCATTGGTCAAACCCATTATCATTGCTGGGTTGTTAACCGGGACAAATTGGAGTAAAGGTCACAGATAACCCACTCAAACTATATCGGTCCTTTCTTTGCTGGTTCAACAGAATCATCTGTAAGTTATAACTGAGAAACCAATACCAAAATGGTCTTAATTTGAAAAGTACAACAACTTCTGTTCTGATTTGCTGCTGTATAAATAAAACTTGACTTGAATTGTCTTGTCTGATTCTGTTTACATTATGTGTCTGTGTTGAAAGTGGACTGGATTCTGGCACATTATTGAGCAGACTGCCAGTTAGTTCACTTGTATAGACAGACGATAATAGACAGAAGTAATTTATTTTACAGCTCTGATATTTCCTAATTATTGTCTTGAAGGATTCCTGGGGAAAAAATCATGCTGTATGATTCAAATTACAGGAAGACTAGCCACAAAGTTTAGGGCTTGTTATTTTAGTGAATTGTTTTAGCTTATTGACTTCAAAAACAATTTCTGAAAAAGAAATTACTGCAATAACATAATAAAATAAATTACTCTATTCTAATTATATTCCATTCTGTTAAAACAAACATTTAAACCAATAAGCAATTTAAAAGTTCCTGTGAAACCTAAAATAAGAGGCAAGGCTGTTGTTCAGTGGCAAGTGATAAAATGACAGAGTTTACAAGCTGGTAAATAGATACAAAAACAACACATTTTAGAGTAATTGCGGAAAAGGAGCTGTAGGTGTGTAATATAAAAATCAATCATCCACTGATCCATTAGCTTTACCATTTATCCTTTGAGGGTTGCAGTGTGGGTCTGGATCCAATCTCAGCTGACACTAGACAAGAGGTTGCCAAAAATTTGTTATATCAAGATCAAAGTAATTGCCTTCACTTACTGCAGAAAGCAATAAACAAGGGTACGCAGAAAAAAAAACAAGCTTACAAATATCAGTCTTTTTTTCAGTGCATTTTTTGCTTTGTTTCATTTTGCCCATGCGAAAATAGACACTATATGTAAGAGTAGCATTATGACTTCACAAAAGCATTCATTTTTCAGTTTTACTTCATTTCAATGGCTTAAGAAACACTTCTAATAAATGGGGACCATTAAAAAATGGTCTACAGGTGTGTCTTGAGATGCTGTGTGTTGGAAGTTCAAACTCTGCATCAACATCAATCAGCATCCAGTTGGATTTTGTCCTCTCTGATGTTGCAGATGGTTTATTCATTTGTTTTAGAAATAAGAATATTAAGAAGTGAAGTAACCTCCAGTGGGAATGTGAAATGCCTCTCGCATGTGATGCTGACTTCAGATTCTTCCATAGTCTTTGGATTACAAGTTTAATTGGTTTCCCAAAGCTACAAATGTTTATTTTCTATGCCGTCCAGAAGGAACTCCGTGATAACATAGCTACGGCTCCGTGACACTGAAGACACTCTGCAAAGACTCCCAAAACAAACACAGCGGAGGGTCTGACAGTTCACGCCGGATGCACAGAAGGAAATGAAGAGGAAATAGATTGTCACAGCAGGATACGTGATGAACACGGTCACTGTCATGTTGCTCAGCCAAGAGCCTTAAAGTCCACGACTGTGGTAAAATTATGTTATGACAAGGGGATCAGAGCGCAGAGAACCTAAACATTGATTTATTTGACATGGGCAAGGTGGTTTGTCCCCTCTGGCAGTAATTTGTTTGTGTGGACACATGGTTTTATTAACTGTGGCCAACAGGTGGCATAAAGAGAAATGAGTGTACCCCTCAGTAGCACAAGTTAGAGGTGCTATGTCAGCAAGAATCTATATACTATCTATATACTATAGCATAAAATGCTACTATTTAATGCATTTCATTATTAAAAGCCAATGTACCAATGTATCATTTAAGCTAGAGAAATATGTAATGCTTTGAATGTCTTAGTGGTAGGCAACTTATGATCAAAATTATTACCAGCAAATAAATTTTTCAAACATCAAGCATTACTTTTTAAAGTGTAACATGCATATTAAACCACAAGATAATTTTTTAATGGCAAAAAACATTAACATAACATATTTACTATGTGAATTCTCTGAACCATAGAAGTTATCGCTGTACACATACTCACAACAGCAGCAGAGATGCAAATATTACAACTGCAAGTGTGCTCATGTTCTCAGAATGTAATTTTTCATGTGATGGATCCATTTGTTGTTGGTATCAATACTCAAAACATAACTTTGTATCATAGTGTTAATACTTTGACAATCACTGCGCCCTCCCCTTACCCTGGATAGGCATTGTCCATCCTCCAACTTGGCCTCTCATCAACATCGGTAATCACCCTTCCCTGTTCCCTGGACAGCAGATAAAACATTACGAAAGCATGGCATCACCCCCTCATGGGAACTACTTTTATTTTTACAGCATCCCGTGGTAAAATTCCAGTAAATTCCTTTTACTTTTACTTGTTTTGCAGATGGAAAACCATACTCTCCCCAACTTGGATAAAAATGTGTATTCTGTGACTAGTAAAAGCTGTTTTAACATCAAATAGCAAAGCAAACCAATGGAGACAAGGCAGAAGCCATGTGATGAAAGATTTTATTATTAAAGTCTGTGATTTAGATCACAAAGCAAAGATAAAACATCTAATTAACTAAGCAGCAACTAAGCAGAATTTCTCCTGTTGTTGTTGCTGTTCAAACATCATTTGAGAAGACAGTGATCTGATAGCTCAACCAGACTCTTGTTTCTAACTTTTATTTACTGAGGAAAGTTTTGCTGAAGGCAATACTTTCTTTTTCACAAGACAACTTCTCTAATTTAAGGAAAATATTAACCCAGTCATAACCCCTTGACTGAAACTGTCCATTTCACATAATCCCCAATCGATATTTTTCTTTCTGTCCATATGAATCTACGCGTTTCCATGTCCACGCTGCCACAAGAGGGGTACATCTGACATAAATTGAATTTGCCTCATCCTTGAGACAACAAAATCCAGGTTTAACCTGATATGAGGTCCAGTCAGCCAGTGCGGGGCCTTTAAAGGTTTTTATTTTTGATGTAAGCAAAGTTTTTAATAACAACTTGTCTTCTGTTAGTCCTTTTACCAGAAGACTTGTAAATCACTATGGGAGCAAGCGTAGCTCCCAGTCCTCTGCTTTAAGTTTTACCATTTACAATGTTATTAACATTTAGCATTGAGGCAGACTGTGTCTTTAAAAGATAATTCTTGTGCTTTTCATCTGCTCTATTTACTATAGATGTTGCTATCGTGGCTATTTGGATCAAACTTTGCCTTCACTGACTCTGTTGTAGAGATTCAGGAAAATGAGAGGACTTGCATAAAACAATGCATATTGATGCAAGTAGCATCCTAGAGCCTTCCCAATACACAGGCCTGTGTGTCTTTGACTCTATCTGAAAGTGAACACAGAAAATTAACAGCCAGCTGGATGACTCATTGGTAAACATTTTCTATATTTTCTTTGGGTCAGACTTAGAGATAAGTGTTTGAAATGAAATCATGTAGAATTGGAGAGTTGGAGGAGGCTGCTTGCCTGCAGCTTGCTACAATATATACTGTTTTGAAACAGTAATGGAATGGCACAACATTCACAATTACCTGATTAATGGGAAAATTATACTTTAACTTTTACAATTTTTGTTTCTATTCAACTACTTCAAAGAAAATGTAGCACTGCAAATGGTCGCTAAATCCATAACATTAATGTAAAAAAATTGCAATACACTTTTTTCCTGCTCTGACCAGGGTACAGGCAACAAGTTATGATGCAAAGTTCATGGCTTGACCAGATCAGAGTAAAAAAAACATGAGCTTGTCAGCAGCAATATTCAACCCCAGAATTATCACGGGATTTGAAGCTTGGCAGATAGCAAATTAAGCTTCAGTAAACTTTGATTTCACCCCAATCTTCCAACTTCAGTGTGAACATCCTCTTGCTTTGTAGTGTCTAATTAAATGGAGAAGCTGCCAAGCAGATTATCGTCTCAAAGCAAGAAGCCTTCGATCCAACAGTGCATCAGGTTGTAGCTGTTCTTATTATTGTAATATACTTTGATGGTGTAGCTGTGGCGGTGAGTGTCAAGAAAATGACATGACAGAGAATGTGTCACTGTCATTACAGAGGACTTTTCCACATGTTAAGTGAAACTCTGTCTTTCTGAACCGAATGAGTGAATCATACAGTGAAAAAAAACAACCTGAACAAATGTCAGGTGAATAAAATATATAATCATCGGCAAAAGTGATGCTGAGGTACTTACAATAACAAAATAAAACAAAAGTGCATATTTTCGAAAGAAATAAAGAAAATTGACAATTTATTTAACAGTCATTGATCAGTATAGTTGGCAAGATGCCCATTTCATACCTTTCCCGTTCTTTGTTAAACAAAACATAAACAGTTGAATTGCTCTGATCTGACAAATCATATTCAGGCTGATCTATTTTTGGACCTGTTGCTGTTATTTAGTTTCTGGGAAAAAAACTGGCACCTTTTCACTTTGGCCAAGCCCAGTGAATGTGGCTTCATCCATTTATCTTGCAAAGCCTGTTTCAACATGTCAGAATATTATGTGGAACTGGGACTGGTGTACAGTAAATGGCGATAAATTCGTAATAGCATGTAAAAAAAGGTTCAGGACATTTTGGACAGTAGAGTTTTTTTTTTTTTTTAACTTTAAGAGAGTCATCCAGTCAAGCTTCAATTTTCCATTATAAGGAAAAGATTTGGAAAATATATGTGGGGCTGGTGCAAAAAAGTGAGTGCAACGGAAAGAGATCCTCAATAGATGCCTTTGCTCCACATCTGCTCTGTTCTGGTACTTTTTGCCTGCTGAAAATGCACTCAGAGGCGACATCTGATATAAGTGTGTGTGTGTGTGTGTGTGTGTGTGTGTGTGTGTGTGTGTGTGTGTGTGTGTGTGTGTGTGTGCGTGTGTGTCTGTGTGTGTGTGAGTAAGCACACTTGTTCTCTGTTCCCAGTCACTGGTAAAACACTTACATTCATGTTGATCCATGCCACCAACAATTAGTGGCCCCGGTCCGGGCAGTGGAAAGGAGGATAGCGTCTCATTGCCTTTGGTGAGGTGCAAGGATCTGAACTCAAGAATCACAACTGGGAAGAAACCTGAGCTGTACAACCAACTTTAAACTGACACACATACATAGAGACATGAAAAACATACATGCAATACTTATTTATTATGATTAATAGCATGCATATTAGTCACTGTTTTGAGAATAGTTTGCTCATTAAACATCCAGTGACACACTGTTCCATTTAAGTCGATGATTTTATAAATCATTTTAGGTTGACACGTAGTAGCTGATCTATGGCTTGTTACTGTTGTTTTATCTTGGTAAAACAACAGTAAATCATATTTCCCTGGTAATACTTTAACCTTCACAACAGATTCCCATGCAGGACATTGGTTCAGAGGCACAGCTGACAAGACAGAATTTGCCAAGTTGTGGCACTGAATTATGTTTTTAGTGTAACATTTGTTTTAATAAGTTGTAGCATGGTGGTACATTGGTCAGCATCCCCCAACCCCCAAACTGTGATGGATAAGCAGTATATATAATGGATAGATGGAAGGATTTGCTTTAAAAACTATGTGATTCATAATTAGCTTTCTTGTTCACACAGTATGCTAGTAATATATTGATATAATCGTAGCAACTGCTTTTGAGTTATGAAGTGCTGAAATCTTAAGAATACATCAGGATATAAGCAGCATTAAATCCATCAAAATTGATTCAGAGCAACATTTGTTAGAAAACCACAGTGTGAGTGAGTAATCTGATTCTTCAGCAAATGAGCAGCCCAGCCTTCAGTATCTGGAGGAGCCCTGTGCTCAAATGAACATGTTTTGAAATTTATGATTAATGGTGTTGAGAAACAATGAGGGGAAATTCTATTCAGCGTGTAATAGGTGATCACAGGGGATAATGATTATTTTAGAAATGAGGGAGAAACATACTTAAGCTAGGCAGCTGTGAAAAAAAATATGCTGAGAGCTCCAAGAATCACTGAGTGAGGAGCAGAGTTGGCAGCGACAGCGGTGCGAGCTGGGAAAGCTGCTGGCTTCCAGTACACAGGCACATGACTTTCTGTCGGAACACCTCTCAGTGGACCCTAAACTGTGTGGTTAAAGTATTTACCATCAGATTTTGTGCTTAAATCAGAGCAACTTTTCAACCATGTCTTTCCAATGTGGTGGCTTTTGTGAAGTTAATGAAGTGAATGTATTTGTAAAGTAATAACCTTTGTCATCTATTTATGCTGCATCAAAAATAAACTTTAAGCACTGACACAAAAACTTTTCTTGTGCAGATAGTTCAGTGAACGATCTTGTCCAAACCGGATAATGAAGATATCATTTAAAAGCACGCTTCACTACATGTTTTGTGGCATAGTACTATGGGGTTTCTAACAGGTGATGACTTTTGGACTCATTGTGATTTCTATTAGAGTGTATCTTGGCAATCTCTCCTGACCTGACCTGTACTTTAAAAAAAAAAAAAAAACCAGGGTAAGATTTTCGAAATACTGATGCTATGTCCAATATTCTCCAGTGCTCACACTGTAGAGATCTGGTTGTGTGACACTATGTGTATCCAACATTATGTCCAAGCAACCATGACCCTTCCCTGCAGAGACCTCTGAAAAACATTATTTGTAATTTGAAAACTGTTGTATGTCACAAAGTCTCCCTCACATTTTGGTGTTAAGAACTCCTCTCCTCTCTCCAAAAATGCTCCTTTCCTCCCTTTGAGATCATTTTGTGTCCCTCTGTACTTTGTTTTGTGGGTTTTCTTCTGGTTGTTGTCTCTTTGCAGCTTTGTTTCTTCTTGTAGTTTTTTGACTTGTTTGCCATTATGTGTCTCTTTCAGTGACTTTTTGCAAGTAAAACTCAGACAGGCCCCTGACTCTTTGACCCATTCTATAATCCTTCCATGCTCCTGTTAACTTCCTGCTGTGTTGATTACTAAATTCAAAACAGAGCTTGGTAAAAATGTCTTTTAATATGCTATTCTTTTCAGATATAATAAACTCCAGCAGTGTGTCAAACTGGATTGTGTAATTTCTTTAGTGTTGACTGGGTGTCCATTAAACCCCTCCCTTCTTTGGCAATTGTCCAAACTGTTCAGTGACAGTTTAACAACTGTCTAGTGTGACACACCTGTCATGCTTTAGACCTCTCCCTGGCATTTTAATAGTTTGGAGGGTGGTGTCCATCATTATTCAGTCTATTAACACAGGAGCAAACTTTTATGTGACACATTATTTATCTGCCCTCACTTGAGATGCATTTGTTCACGTATTCAGCTACATAACTTTACTTGATTGCCAAGTGAATGTTTTTTTAGCATGTCATTACTAACTACTTTAATTTGTGGGGTCGCTGCCTTACATTGTCCCATATATCCATTTTGTAGTATTTCCCCCCACGCGCCCTAGAAAAGCTTTGATGGAGTGGGGGTTAATCAGGTACATTTCCCATCACTGAAACCTTGTCTAAGTTATGTGTTGGGCAAATTTTGCCATCCTTACTATAGCTACTACTATACTATAGGGAGAGAGGAAAGTCAGAGAGAGAAAGGGGATGACTTGGATCAAAAGGCCTTGGGCCAGACTCCAACCAGAGTTGCTGCAGTCAGGACCGATGGCATGCACTCTACCATGTAAGACAAAGGGGGGCCTCGTCATTTTTCTATGAAACTTTAAAAACGAATTTAAACATTTGTGATAAAACATAAATCTTACCTTTTGTAATGTGTGTCAAAGTTTGTTTTCAGAGTGTGAAATGGGCTCCTTAGGGTGGCATGATGGGTAGGTGGTTGGGCGCACAGCAATAAGGTTCTGGGTTCACCTTTCTTTGTGGAGCTGCATCCATGTACGTGTATGTTTGCCTGGTTCCAGCCCCCCCACGACCCTGACGGATGGAAATGGGCTCATTATTGCTGCTTGTGGCAATATAGCTTTATAGCCTTATAGCTTGGAGCACCACAATGAGGTGAATATGCTGCTGTACCACAAATACTTACAATTGACATAAAGGTATCATTTATAAGGAGTGTTTTCAAATAGAATGTTTTAGTTTTACAAGAGAAAAGATTTTACTTTAAGAATAACTGGTGGTTGGGAGATGTACATGTAAAATACAGTGCACAGCAAGTCCCCAAGCTTTATTAGTAGACCCTCCAACACTTGTTCCCACACTGTGGATTAGGAAGTCTCAAGCAGGGCTAAATCAAGAGTGATGTTAAATTGCAAAACTTTGGTCTCCAGAATCTGCTTTTGTCTACTTCTGTCAAAAACATCTGTCTCCTAGAAATTGTTGAAACACTAGTAAACTATTTTTCCCAGTTATCCTTTTTTTTATCCTAGCTTTGTAAATGTCTATGTGTGGTTTCTTTTTGATCTTGATTTTAAAATGTAAGTTGAAGAAATATCGAACCAGTTTCTCATTGGTTAGATTTCAATCCAGGGCACGGGTGCAGAGCAAGTGCCAGATGACTCTGCGATTTCAACTGTTAATCTTTCTTCTGGACCCCATGCAGCCTGTTTCCTCGTCAAAATGAAATTTGTTCAAGCAATAAAAATTTTCTTGGGAGGTCTATGACTGATATGAAATGGAAATTTATTTCTATTACTGACTCTATGACTGAGTGAACTCTAAACCCACAGAAATGTGCACTGTGGAAAATGCTTTGATAAATGTGACCCTTGTGAAAACGCCCACACACACACACACACATCTACACTATTAACAGATGCTTTAATGCTTTCCTTGCTATTGGACAACCTCCTGTCCACTTTGAACACTTCCCAGCAAAATATCTTATAATCAGATATGTAAACGTTTTATCTCCTTCTCCTAAGAGTTCAGGGCAACAATAAGGCTTTTATTTTGTTAAGAGATCGCAGCTTTTATTATCCCATATTTATTTTAAAATCATTATTTCAGTGTCTGATTGACTTGTTGTCTGATAGGTCATCCCATGCGGTTGAGTTTTTGCCTGTTTACATTGGGTATTACATAACAATGGAGATCAAAGTCACCAATTAGCTGCAGATTTCATAGGAATTTTGTGTACAACTGCTGTACACAATTCTGTTTTAAAACCTTTGAAAAACGTTGCTCTACATACTGTACATTTGTATGGGATTTAACTGAGTCAGGAGGGTGACTAATTCCTACCCTGGAGCTGTTCACATTTTCACTTACTACCAGACTGACCACATGGTTGTATTGTCAGTAATTTTTGGTTGGAGTTATAAGGTTAGTTTTATGTTAATCTGTCCAGTGGTTGAGATATCTGCTGAGATATTTCTCTCACCACTATAAATGAACAATCAAGCAATTTGATACTGCACAATTTGATGCTACACTCCCATTATGTTGGAGAACTTATAAGGAAGAGATTTAAAAAAAAAAAGAATATTGGACACTAACATATCTTAACATCTTGATATCTTTTGGTCACTAGTGAGTTCTTTCTTTTTATGTATATCCCAGCTTGTACCTTCAACATCAAAGAACTAATGTTTTCCAACATAACTGACAGACTGATAATGTCACTGGAAAAGTTTCATCCAATCAGTCATAGAATTGTTTCAACTGTCCACTGTCCTGTGAGTCACATAACATTGTCTGTGGGAAAAATGAACAAAACTTTGAAATCAGAGGCATTTTTCTTGATATACCCATCTCATAAACACCAACAAATTCCATTGCCTCAGTTTGGTGATGTAGGATAACTGTGAAATACTTTAAGGGTCAATCGCAATCTAAAAAAATCCAGATAGCAGACTTTAGAAAGCTCCCATAGAGCCACAAAAAACATGCAGCTGTTTTCATTGCCTGAGTGGTTTTCCTCATGACAAGTGAACTGATCCTTGTGTAAACTCAGTGAAGTGTCCTTTTCACACAATAGGAGTAAACTGGATTTGGTTTGTGGTGCCTTTAGGATGAAAAAAAAAGAAATAGCACCAATGAAAACTGTTTGGGTTGGACATAGCATATATCTGCAAGGCCATTAGAAGTAAGTGAGAAAACTTTGAACTGATTTAAGTTAAGTCAACTTTACGCCCCAAACAAGGACTCACTGTTTTGAGTAAATGTTAAAAAGGATGCTCTTCTCACTATAGAGAACCTGCTCCCGACACCATAGCAGATTTTATTATCTCTCCCTACATTTTATTTATTATTTCTTTCATCACTTGAAGGAAGTAGCACTGGCTCTTGAACCACTGTCAAGACATTTACCAGTTCCTGCATCAGTTCTGCTTTGACTCTGGCATATTTCCAGACTGTTTTCTGTCCGTTTCAACAGAGGGTGACAGCAGACGTAGTGGAGCAAATGGGTGTTTTCTGCTGTTTATCAATGAGCAGAGAGATAATGGAGTGCAGAACGTCATTGAAGAACCCTGTTGATGTAAAGCAGCTTCACAGGTTTGTAACAACATTTGTGTCAAGTTGCATATTGCTGAGGATTGTCTTATCCAAACACCACCACCTCCAAACCTAATAAATCCAAAAATATTATCCTCATTTACTCTTGAAAAAAAGTGCAGACTTGTTTTCAACCTGCCTGAGGTCAGTAAAGCTTTTCTGTGCAGCTTGTTTGTGTGTGATTTGAATGTATGGATGTTCACACAGATGGTAAATATCGGCTTCATTTATTTATGCATTTAATTAGGTGAGAGCAAAGAGGATCAAATATCTAAGAAGTGGAAGGCTTGTTGTAGTGTCTCATTGTAGTTTGATCCCATTTTTCACAGTTTAATTCAGTTAATGAGTGTTGTTCCCAGAGTGGGGACTCTCAGTCTCTTAGGCACCTATTTAAAATGTTTGCCTTAGCCACTGCTATGCTTGTTTAAGTTTAATTGCTATGAATTGGAGCCTTCAGCTGTGTTTATTGTTGGAGGAGAGAAGATGTCGCAGCCATATATATATATATGTGTGTGTGTGTGTGTGTGTGTGTGTGTGTGTGTGTGTGTACAATAATTTTTGTTCTTAGTTTCAAGATTTTGTTTGTCCGCAAACTTTGCAAAAGTGGTAGCTGCTCTTCTCAGGGCCATTTGTCTGTGCTAATGGGGTCATGAGATGATCTCATCAAACCTTAGCAGGGGGAAAAAGTGAGTATGAGAAACTCATATTGCTCATATTAGCAACTTCCGCTTTATGTTGACAACATATGGTGACACGTCAAAGGCCATGTTTACACAGAAATAATAGCATGGGTCTTAATTTACAGCTGTGTTGTAAATTGTACGCAGTTGTAACACACAAAGGTTCACAGTTACTTCTGCTGAGTTTTGGCTAAGTTGCATTTGAAGATGAGAAAAGTGATACAACCAACTTAACTTTGTGTCTACACATATCTTTCTTCATAGATTTTAAAATAATATAATTTATAATACCTTATTTGACCAAATATCATTATCCTTTAGAGTCTTGAGGGACATGTTTCTTAGTGTTTATGCACTTGAACAAGATTATCTAAAATCAACAGTGATGTAAACGAAAAAAACCACAATGGTTGGTGACATTAAGCAGCAATCTGGAGTCAGTGTAATAACACAGAAAATGAGGCAGACTGTCTGCTGCAAAGCTGCCGAAATCACAGACATAAAGCGCAATTGAGTAGAAAAGCTCTAACAAACAGGAGTTCAAAAATTCAGTCTATTATACGGTAAAACGGGAGCAGAAGGTATCAATTGACTGACATTGCACCACATTAAAAAAGGGGGAAAATGCAACTAAATGCAAAATAGGACTTAAAAAAACTGTACTGAAGATTATATGAATCACCATACCTTGACTGACAAATTAATAGCCCTTTCACAAACTTGAAGGTTATATTAGGAGATGTGGAATTTTGATTCTGCCTAAGATTATTTTGTTTAAGTATTTTTTAACAAAATTCCAAACATTTGCTGGCAGCAGCTTTTATAAGTCATTTCCATTTATCATTCTAAACTGAATACTTCTGGCTTTTAAACTGTTGGTCAGGCACAATAAACAATTTGAAGATATTGCCTTGGGTTACTGGAAACTTACTTTTTTTGACTAAATAATAAATCAATTAAATGAGAATATAATCAGCAGAATAACTGCAAATGAAAATAGACTAACTGTCGGTTGCAGACCGAACTATTACACAACACATCATATAGTACAAATTGCTTGAGTTTCAATTTTTCTGGATGTTAGTGCTGGAATAGAGAAATGAATGATCTTGAACACTGATCAAACTACGTGACTCATACAACTTAATCACCGTGCAGAAACACTTCTTTTGGATAACAACTTTAGAGTTGTGATTTATTAACTAGGACCTTCTCCTAGAGAAGAATCATTTTATTACAAACAATATTTTACACAATGTTGATCATGTAGAACATTATTTGTCTAAATCTGACAGCTGTGTTGAAATATCTTCTTCTAAATACATTATCAAATATCTGTCCACATATTCTGTAGCTGTGGAAAAACCATTCCAACATTCCCAGTCAGATTTGGCACAGGAAACTTTGTACCCTCATTGTAAGGTGGAAAACAAAGTTTTGGTATAATGTGAGATGACATATTTGTGTGGAATTCCAGGGCTGAGGAACAAAAATGTTGGCGTTCACCACATAATAATAATACAGCGCTGTACATTAGTCATGGAAGTGACACAATACATCCTTCAAAAGGCACTGTACAATAGAGTTTGCAAAACAAATTGATCCCTACAATGGCAGCACATGCCAGTGGTTACTTGTGAGGATCACATTGAATACAGTTTTCATTTACAATATTGACCACAGGCCTGTGACTCAGTTATTCTAAATCACTCATCACTTATCTACTTTACAGTAAAAGGTTTCCACAATGATTGAACAAAGTCAAGTTGATTGATGCTTGAGTCATGAAGAAGTGTGTCTTCTTTTTGGGGCAAAACGATCAAATCTGCACACACATTCAGAGATTGTCATCACTGAGGTAGCTGGGTGCTGAAACGAAGGACATAAGGTGATAAAGCTCAGAGCACTTCACCTTTCTCTCTTTCCTTCTTACTGTATGTGCCCAACTTCAGACATTTATTATTTTTATGTGCCTCCCCCATTTTTCAGAGTTTTAAAATTCACCTAAGGAGAAGTAATTCAGTGGACAATCTACTTCAGAGAGATCTGTTTAGCTCAGATACATTTCTCCTCCACTGACTCTGTGGTCAACGACACCTGAAGTGCTGGATCTTTTGGGCAGGTCAAGGCTGAAAGGTCCCTGATTACATTTGTCCCTTTTTTGGTCAGAGGTTCAACGCTGCCCTGTTCAAAGGAATAAGTCTGTGAGTTTCTGACTGATGTTGGTCGTGAACCAGAGAGTCTGCCTGCTTTGTGACAGCTTCCAGTGTACACCTCACTTCCCTCTGGCAGGTAGAGGAAGGTTTGGGAGCTGCTGGTGACATCTGGCAGTGAGTGCTTGTTGGAGATGACGGAGGAGAGCTGATGACCATCTATACAGTGAAAGTTTCCCTGTCTCTGTTGCCTCCTGGCTCCCATTTTACAAAATAGGCACTTGATTTTCTCAATGACCTTGAGGAGAATAGTCTTGCGCAGCAGGATGTAGATCCAGGGGTCCAGAATAGGATTGAAGGAAGCAAAGCGTATCGCTCTTAGATCCGGATTTTTTTCCAAAATTAGCTCAACTGGAGTCTTATAGAGCTGGTTCAAAAACACCTGAGCCTGAAAGGAAAATTAGAGCGGTGGCTGAGTAGATGGATACATGTTTTAAATTCTGTGTAAATGTACAGCTTTGAATGAGCATATGTGTGTGTGTTAAAGAGGAAGAGTGAAACCTTCACTGATAGAAAGGGGCAGTTAAATGAGTTGTAACTTTGCATTCAAACCATCCACACAGATTTTGGTCAAATTGAGTGAGTAAATTGTTCTATATACAAAAATTAATTTAAAAAAAAAATTGTGCATAAGAGAGCCCTGCGTAAATCGTGCGTAATGGTTAGAATCAACCCACAGGGAGCAGAGAAACGAGAACTTACAACAAGTGGGATGGAGCAGACGAGCACCACTACCGAGGTGCCAATGAGCAGGATAACCATCTGAATCTCTGCGCCGGCCAGACGCCCAAAGCTGCGCCCTCTCCTCCGCGGGTCCACGCTGCGCCCCAGATCGGTTCCCAGCGACATCCTGCGCACGAAGCGCCGGTGCATCCGGATCAAAGCCACACACACGAGCACGTTACAAATAACAGTGGCGAGAATAAGAAGAGAGCTGAAACCTGCATACATGTAGGAGTAGGCTGCATCGCTGGTCTTGTTGCTCCGCCACTCTAAAAAACACCAAGTTTGCGGGTATTGTTTCTTCACCTGCCCGAAGCCCACAATAGGCAGGGCGCAGAAAAGCGCGTTGGAGATGTAGATCGCCAGGAGAGTCAGACCCGCCAGTTTTTGGTCCACATTGTCATTGTAGAAGTAGGCATGGTTTATAGCGATATATCTCTCCACCGACATGGCACAGATGATGCTGAGCCCCGCCAGAGAGAAGAAAAGCATCGTGAACCCAAAGTACTGGCACAGCGGGTCCTCTCCGGGCCAAGATCCTTTCACATAAATGGCGATGGTGACCGGACTGGCCAGCAACGTGCCCAGGAGGTCCGTGACTGCCAGTCCACAAACCAGTGTGTAAAACGTGGTTTCTTTCTGTTCTTTGCGAGACTTGCAAAGAACCACAATCGCGATGACATTCCCAACCACCCCGAAAATGAACATAACAGACGGAATGGTCGGGACCATGGTCCTCCCAGTCATCGATTGGTTATTCATCGTTATAACCTTCGAAAGCAGATCAAAAAAGAGTGGGACAACTTCCAGTCAAAAGCATGAAACTTGCACTTGCTAGAAGCCTGAGCAACATGTCGAAATCAGAAAAATAAAAACCAGCTTGCCCCTTATGTTAAAGAAAAACGACCTGTGCAGAAGTTGCAGCTCCTTCACAGCATCCTGTCGGATACTGCTGTGGTCAGTGGTGTTTGCTCTCAGATGCACTCCTGTCTGCGCAAGACAGAAGCAGAGTTCACTCACTGGGGCAAAGAGATAAAAGCAGGCAACAGACACCAGTGACTTCATTGAAATGAGGCTCTGTCTTCAAGCTTCCTGCAGGGTTCAGTCCCTCCCTCATTTCACTTCACAAACCCTCATCAGCTGTTCAGTCCGGTGCAGGAAAGGCTTTGGATATACTGTGTAACACCATAAAACAGAGTTCAACCCAAGATCCGTGCAAAGGTGAAGAATGACATGGTTTTATTAAAATAATTCCACGAGAAACTTCATAGCATGCAAATTAAAAAAAATAAAAATAATAAAAAAAAAAAAATATATATATATATA